>JAODKF010000103.1:11266636-11290498 GCA_026779585.1 Mormyrus proboscirostris
ACCCAGGCGGAGACTCGAACCCGGGCCCCAGAGGTGTGAGGCAACAGTGCTAGCCACTGCACCACCATGCCGCCCCCGGATAATATATATATATGGAAACTGAAGATAGCACAGAATTAACATATTTAGCTGATATTACAGAGGAGATCTGGTCTAAGAGGCTTTTGGAGACACAAACCAGAAGTTAAGGTCATTTACTGCAGTCTTCTCAAATTGCTGTTGTCCTTGGAAGATTTTTCTTTTAATCTGGCAGGTTTCGTGGACAGACTGCCTGTGAATCTTTCCTTACTCAGTGTTAGCAGCTTACATATTAAATAACAACACTTCATGTGTAAGCAGCTACATTATTAAATTATTGTTTTCCTGGCAGGCACCTTTACACACTGACTTTTTTGATTTGACATTTAACCCATTTGCCAACAAAATTCTGGCTAAGCATCTTGCCCTGTGCAGTGTTACATCACATGTAAGGACGACAAGGCCAGAGAGCCAACCTCCTACGTACCACATGCACTTGCAGAAATAAGTACATACAGGAACCTTTATTTTTTCCCCAAACTGCCCCAATATCTCAGTTTTATCTCTATAGGACACCGAGTGACATGTTTCCTGCAGTAAAAACGGCCAAATTTAGTGCTACGACTTGTATGAGGGAGCGCATACAACCGCTGTGTCGAGCTAACAACCGCGTCGGGCCCCCTCACCGGCAGGCTTTGCTGCCACCGTGGGTGGCCTCTAGGCTGCGGAGGCCCAAGCGAAAAAACGAGGAGTAGGAGGTGAGGGCCACGTCGCTGAGCGCACTGAGGCCATCTGCCTCCTCGAAGACGCTCTCCCAGTAGGCTTTGAGCGCCGGCGTGCCGGGGGCGTAATGCCCGTACAGATGGGCGTCCAGTATGTCTATGGCCTCCTGATTCACCGTCGACTCAAATTTGCGGGCAAAGAAAGTCGGGCGACTCAGTTGCTGCAAAAGAGGAGAGCCAACAGGAGCACAGGTGTGTTTGTCAGTTAAAGAGCAAATATATACACGTGTATGCATATGTATATGTATATGTATGTATGTATATGTGTGTGTGTGTGTGTGTGTGTATATACACACACACACACACACACACACACACACACACACATACACACACACGTATGTATGTATGTATGTATGTATGTATGTATAGTGTGTGTATATATATATAGCTCCATAACTGATGAAGACACAGTTCAGTGACAGACCTGGATCCGGATCAGATCCGAGGGCTTGAAGTCGTTGGGCGAGCAGCCGCACCAGTCCACGATGTGCTTGTACTGGCACTTGCAGCCCAGTTTGCGATTCCAGTTGGTGACGCGAAGGTTGTTGTCGACCAGCGTGTCACACATGTGACTGTTGCCCAGGACCGTGTGGAAGAAAGACTGAGGGTTGGAGCAGAGGGATAAACATTAAAACCCCTAAGTCCTAAGGTCCAGTTCATAAGTGCTAATCTTAACAGAAATAAATATCAATTGAAATACACATGAATAATCTCTAATCTCTTCAGCCCTAAAAATCTATTTCCAAAACAGCCAGCAACATACAGTGCTCATAGAATGTCTTGGGACGCTGGCTTAATTCTGAAAAAAAATGCTGCAAATTTACTGGTTTCATAACAAAAGTACACTGACAAGCAACGTTTAACATATCTGCACAAGCATTTTCTTTGTATTAAGTGTCAGAAATTTTTGACTGACTCATTCATTTCTTTTCTTGCTATTTTACTAGCAATTGCAATTGTAGTCACTGCTTCCCAAAGGGATACGAGAAACAATTTTTTGGTGTTATGTTGTTGCAAAGGTGCTACTTTTTAAAAAGCACCCAGTGAGACTGTTTGTCAATGAGCATTTTAATTAATTTCTTTAAGAACTAATATTTGGGTTTTAATTAATGTTTTGCTTGAAACTACCAGTGGTTTCTAATGTGTTATTTTGAAAATGAGCTTTTTGTTATAAAACCAAAAAATCTGCAGTATTCTTTCTGAATTAAGGATGCATCCCAAGGCTTTCTGTGAGCATTGTATATAATTTTGCCGAAATCAGTAATGAATCAGTTATCGATTTTGGTTGTCGTTCCTGTTACGTCACATGGTCAAATCTCACTCAGCATCCAATAAGGTGACCCAGTGTGATGCACGGTTACCTCAGCGGGGAGTAAGGTGTAGCTGTAGAACTGCTTCAGGCCCGACACCAGCGCGTCCTGGGAGTTGACGACATACTCCACGAAACGGCGCGTAAGGGAAAACCAGTCGGAGCCACCGGAGACTTCCAGGCCCTCTGGTATCACTCTGTCTCCAAGCCGCCACATGTGGGAGTCACACTCGTGGAAAAGGCGGTCCAAGCCTTGCTTCTTGATGAACCTGCCAAGGCAACAGCGGGTCACTTAGCACTCGACACTTCCAACAAATCATGACCGAATAGCACAGGCTTATCAGCTAAGAAAATGTAGTTACTAACCTCAGTCATTACCTTACACCCTTGTGCAAATTAAATGAAACATGTTGTTGCATCTATATGCAGACAGACCGACCACGGTTAAGACGGACATCACAGTCATGTTAAGTCATGCTTATCGCCTTTGCAGGGCACACACACCATGACTACGGGGAACTCCAATGAAACGTAGCATATTTTTGGACAGTTGAGGGAAACCAGAACACCTGGAGAACACCCCAAGATGACGAGGGGAGGGGAGGGGCCACACCCCCCCACCCCCTTCACTTAAAATACATGGATGGCTGAAGCACAGTCATAGCACCCAGTCTGTAGGCACAGTGCCTCCACTGTCCATCCACCCAGCTCTAACCGCACCCAAGCAGGCCTGCCAGTCTGTGGGCACAGTGTTGCCTCTCTCCATCTACTCAGCGTACTCTCTGCCCAGTTGGCTGTACAAACCATCAGGTCCCAGGCCACTGCATGCATGTCTGTGTGACAACTTGTTTCAATTAATTTGCACAAGGGTGTACATGTAATGTATTTAATTTAATTTATTCCAGTTTAATTAATGTCTCCCATCAAAATGTGCAATAAAATAGTGGCAATAAAAGGTTCAGTTCAACACCAAATTGGACCAGTGGTGCTTGCTGTCTGCTTTCATCCACTGGAGCTCTTAATTAGCCCCAACATTGCATTACTCTTTCTACGGAGTGAAAATAAAACAGCGAAATATGCTTGCTTTTATACTTTTAATCCTCTATGAAGGAATTGAAAAATCAATTAATAGTACTGAAAGAAATGATGATGAATCTTCAATTAGCCACATAACATGAAAATGAGGAATTCAGTTGAATCAACAAACCTCGCTTACAATGGGTCACCTGAGGCTGAGCGAAAACCACTCAGAGGGGACTTTGATCTTAACACATTCATAATTGGGTGCAATGTTACACGTGCTTGACCGACTGAGGCTATGGTACCTTGTGTTTTCCCTTCCATGAGACTTGAGGAAATTCTTGTCTCTGTTCTGAGAAAGAAAAGCCACCAGTTCCTCATTGGTCCTACGTTGAGATGACACAGAACAGTCAGCCAAACAAGTGAGGCAAGAAAATGGTTTTGCAATTATCAACAGTAGCAGAATCTCTACATTGAATAATATGCTTTAACCCAAAAACAATGTAATGAATTGAACTTAAATTAGCTTTTATTTTTAATGGTACAGCATTCTATTTTATCTTCAGAATCTTTGTTTTTAGCCTACCAGTCCCCTTTTAACTAGATTTAATTTAATTTAATTTAAATTTAATTTAATTTAATTTAATTTAATCTAACCTTTGTCTAAACTGTCTGTTGCTTAGTCTCAGGTGAATGCCAGATTTCACTGAACGTTGTACCAGTATAACGGAACATACGATGGCAAAAAAAAATAAAAATCTTTAAGGCCCCCAAAGCAACACAGAAGACACTTAAGTAACATTGAAGCTACACTGAGAAACTATAACTGACAGTAGTCTCATAGTATTAATAAAATAATAATTAAATGCCCTATAACGTTAATATACATTTAATAAAAGACAGATCTACTCTAACAGGAGCATATCATTAGACAACAAAGAGACAGCTTTTTCACAGACAACCTAGGATGTAAGGAGAGTTTTGTGTGAATAATTGTACAAGTAATTCTGTATAAACAGCATATCCTACAGATAAACCAGACCATTAAAAAAAGCTATGGGACATACATAAATGCACAAATAAAAGTGTCACCTTCCAGCAGCGGTAACGGTGTTAAACTGCACCAATACATTATTAAACAATGCAAACAGTTAAGAATTTATTGTGAATTATTATGATTTTGTACATGAAGGTATGAATGTGCCAGGGCTTGATTTATGTAATGTGATTTAAGGTCTTTCGAAACTACAACAGCTTATACCGCGAGTATTAAAGCCGCTTAAAAAATGCTGATAAAAAAGGCACTTCAGGTAGGTAAGACTGAGCATCAGCACTGCCATATGCATGCACTTGTCTGCAAGTCGGCTACAGGCACCTGGTAGGGAAGTCTGTGGCACTCAGATTGATGAAGAAGTCCCACTTCCACTCTCTCATGGCCAGCAGGTCCTGCATGCTGCGCAGGTACGTCTTGAGCAAACTGGCCCCACCCCAGATGGTCACCATCCGCCAGGGCGTGACACGCACGTTGGGGTAGCGCTCGGCGATCAGCAGCACCTCACGGTGCAGGTAGTTGGAGCGCTGCTCGAGAGAGAGAGGAGAGGCTGAGAGTAAGGGGAGGAGAGCAAGGGGGAGTCGGTGGCCATGGTAGCAGGCGGACTTTAATGCAGTCATAGCGGAGTGAGCAGGGATGCAGGTGGAGCATTGCCGCGACAATGGCAAATGACGAGATGGCTTAGGGGAAAACATCACCCTTCATTAAGTCCTGAAAAGGTCTAAGGCAGGCACCCAACAATCACCCAACCCCCAATAACAGGGAAACACAGGGAGGTCACATACCGGACGGTAATGCTCACGCATGGTGGGTAATTTACACAATACTAAAGACATGCGGGGATCACACAGGGTTCAAGCAAGACACGGGCAAACGCATGCACAAGAGGGAAACACAACACAAGCATTTACACTAACAAATACATACAAGGGGCTATTTATAAGTGCTCTCAACATGCTCATCGCACTTACTGGGCTGCACTACGCGAGAAAGAAATTTCTCAATATTAGAGCTTAAAGTATATAAAGTTCTGTAATTAGTGATATTGCAGTCAGCTACAGGATGGGATACTTTTAACTAATCTGCGCAAAAACAGCATTTTCATAATGTTGTTCTTTATGTAAAATGCCACACTCATTCCCAATTTCATTTTCAATCCATGGCATATCAACCCGGACACTTCTTACGAATCAGCAACAGATGATTGCCTATTGTCACTGTGGCCTTAACACAGGTTCAACAAACGGTATGATCTGCAACCATAATTCTGTGGAATACTGACCGGCGCTTTTGAACATATAACTGACAACAAACCTTGCTAGATGTCTTTAATTTAACTTGAGCAGAACGGTGCAAAAATGTTGATGGAATCTGACAGATATGTGATGTTAAATATTCTTACTTTCTCAAATAGAACAGCAATCCAACTGCAGTTTGTGGGATACAAAAACGTCCAGACACAGCCAACCACATCATAACATTATTTAAAAGGCAAAGGAAAGGAACACAGAATACAGACAGCATTGCCAGGGTTGTTGCACAGATTAACACAAAAATTAAGACCTTTCGAAGATCTCTAAAAGAAAAAAAATACCATTTTCGCAACCAAAAAAAAAAAAAAAAAAAAAAAAACCATAGCTCTTGCCATTTTAAATGTACCTCATATATACATGAGCTGTACTAATGACTTTACTATGTCTGAATCTGGGAACATCAACTGAAAAAGTGTTTCACTATTGGATTTGTATGAATGATGCTGGCTCACTATGTATAGAGACCAAAGCACTTCGGCCTTAAGTGTTGCTATTGTTGAAAACCCAGAAAAAGATGTTGAACACGACACTTCTGGAGCTGTAACTTCGGTGTTGGTTTGAGGTTCCAAAGTAGCATCTGGCAGACTAGGCACCCAGTGAATGTAGTTCTGGATGGATAGTGAAGTCTTCTTTGAGGACTCATAGCGTTTGTCTTTCTCTGACGCAGGATGAGTCTCGACCGCTTGAAGACCCATACTACGCATATTATAAGTCTTCTTGCACTACGAGCATTTAAAACCACGTGGGTCTGTGGAGCGTTGTAGCCAACCTGCATATTTGTCATTGTCTGTCCAATTTTCATTAAATTTGCATTTCCCCATGTTGACAACAGATAATACTGACGCAAACTACAGTGCTAACGTCTGACAGTTTACGCCGAACCCGCATGTGTGTGTATGTGTATACATGACATAAAATTTTACACATGTATATATATATATATATATACACACACACACACACACACACACACACACACACAGACACACACACACACACACACACACACACACACACACACACACACACACACACACACACACACACACACACACACACATACACACACACACACACACACACACACACACACACACACACATACATACATACATACATAATCTTTACCAACCATAGATATCAAAATCTCCTAGATCGGAGGAGCACAGTGTTTGGATATCTATGTGCTACCAAGCCAGAACTCACACGGTTATCTTGGCAATAATAAACAAGATATGCAAGCTGGGAGGTCATATGATTCCATAAACATTCATGATTTTATTAAAATATTGAACCATATTTGATGAGGTTTAATTTAAGACTACATTCCAGAAAAAAAATAATACTTTTTAAAGACATTTTATGACCTTAAATTCGGCAATAAGGATTGCTCAAAATAGCTAACATTTAATTGTGCAGTGTAAGATTTATTGTAGAATAAATGTTAGTGTTTTAGTCCAAAAATCAACATCTTATAACTGTCAGATTCCCGATCAGCTACATTTTCCCCTGGAAATACATGCAAACATACCGTAAGCAGGAGACATCAAACGGGATATTAAAGCTCGATATCACATGGATTAATTCCAATCAATAAAGCAAAAGTTTGCACTGCTACCTAAACTCATGCTGCCTCCTGAAT
Source organism: Mormyrus proboscirostris (assembly GCA_026779585.1). Taxonomy (NCBI): domain Eukaryota; kingdom Metazoa; phylum Chordata; class Actinopteri; order Osteoglossiformes; family Mormyridae; genus Mormyrus; species Mormyrus proboscirostris. The sequence goes on from JAODKF010000103.1 coordinate 11,273,775, forward strand.
ATTTTTCTTCATAATTAACTTAATTAAATATTCACTTTAAGGTACATTTAAATTATTCACACTACAATTTAGCTGCCTATGCTTTAAATATCATCTACAGTCACCCTATACAGTACCAATATTCTAATATTAATATATAACATGTATAAAGATAAATAAACGTAAATTCTCATTAAATCCGGCCTAGATCTCATTCCTAATCCCAGCTGCTGTTCACGTCAGCGGTTTTGTGGCGCCACAAGTACGTCAGCGCATTTACTTGGGGGGAAAAAAGGACAAGCGTCACCCACAGCAAGCACTCGGCTGTCTAGGCGGGCAATTCTTCGACACCAGGAGCAAACAAACGCGGCGGTTCACGGAAGTGGTGGGAATCGGAATCATTCTCTCCACCCTCTGTGACCTCGTGCCCTCACGCACCCTACCTTGTCCACATGTATGTAGTAGAAGTGCTCCCGGTGATATATGGCTTTGATGAGGCGCTTCAGCTGCCGGATGGCACGGCCGTGGACCACCAGCACGAACGCCACACGCACCGGATTATCCACCTTGCCCTGCCCATCGTCCAGGTCATTGCTCTGAAGCACGGGACTGGACAGACCTGTGGGAGCACAGCCGGGGAAGGAGGAAGCAGGCAGGCTTATAAGCAAGTACTGCCTGACAAGCTGCTACTTTCTATATATAGACTTAACCAGGTTAGAAAACACCTAGCTCAATTACAGCTGAAAAAAATAAATAAGGGAAAGCAACATTCTCCGTAGGTTTAGCTTACGGCTACTTTTTGTTTATGGAAACGGTTCATTTGCAATGTGTTGCACCAAATGGTACAGGAGCGTCTGCCAACAGCAGCTGCATATGATGAAAGCAAAAATTCTATTTTTATGCGGCAAATGTTCCCTTTTATGAATCGCCGCTACACCCACTTTAAAAAGAGCTCACCCGTTAAAGGGCCGGCTGGCGCCTTTCCGAGCACATGGTCCTTTCCTGCCAACATGATCTGGATGAATATCTGTACCCAGAGCCTTTATTCTCACCTTTAATTTTTAGAAGCACAGTCCTTTCGTCTGGTTACTAATACGCATCAGAACCGAAATTCTGACGCAGTACGACAATGTGAACATTAGCCCATGCATAAGCTACACTTGTCGTGAAAGGGGAGGAGTTTTCCAACACACAATTTGGATGGCTTAAGTATTTTAAATTAATGAGAAGTGCAAAAACATTACATTGTTCTTTAAGGCCAGTTTGAAAGACTTGCAGAAACATTGAACATAAGACAGCAAGACTAAAAAAAAATCCAACAGTATTTACAATGGGGTAGCCTGAGCACCTGCCTATTTGCTTTAAGTATTAAAAATGCCTCCCATTGACCCCCCCACCCCATGGCAACTTTTAACACAAAGCACCTACCCCCTCAAAGTCTTAGCACTGCCCTGCTAGTATGCTCTCTACCAGGTATGAGGCGCCTGATCCATGGAGAGCCAGTGCAGATTTTTGGGATGACCTCTCAATAAGCCAATAACAAAGCAGTGGTTCTCAACTCCAGTCCTGGGTCCCTGCTGTGATTGGCTGCGGATTTTTGGGATGACCTCTCAATAAGCCAATAACAAAGCAGTGGTTCTCAACTCCAGTCCTGGGTCCCCGCTATGATTGGCTGATTGAGAGGTCATCCCAAAAACCCGCAGCCAAACCGGCTCTGCACGGATCAGGTTCCCCACCCTTTATCTATACCGAGTGCCTCCTGCATTTATAAATCGGTAAACAAGTCGAAAACAGCTTATATGCCAAACTCCAACAATAAATAATAATAATAAAAACCTGTGTGCGGTTTCTTGAACAGGTGTGTCGTTTTTTACATTTTTTTTTAAAGGCTCACCGTGTTGCTGCGGGCAGAACTGTGGGAATGACTGCGGCATAAGCTTTCCCTCATGATGCTGGCACACGACGTTGGCGATCTCCTGCCTGCACTGGCGGGAGCTGGCACGGTGCAGAGCAGACAGAGCGTCCTTGCCCACTATGTCGCACTTGGGCACAAAGTCACTGCTGAGGGCCGGAGGGGCGCCCCCCACACTGCCGACGTCACCCTGCTGGGCTGGCAGGACGTGCCCCATCCCCTCCTCCGCCTTCTGCTCCGTAAAGTTGCGGCTGCTGGAGGGCACTCCCTCCGCTGTACCTCCGCGCCTCCTGCCCGCCCTTTTGTGCTGCTCTGGCTCCTGAATTGGGGCCCGGGACGCCACGCCCCCGAGACGGTCCCTTCCGACCCTCCAGCGGCTGCGATTTCTCCCCAGGGTCCCATGCTGTCCCTCCCATACGGAAGCAGCCCGCCTGGAATCGTGGCTGTTGTTGTCAGGGAGCTTTGACCTTCTGTGCTTCTTCTGGGGGAAGAGTGACAACAGTGATCAACAGTTTTAAGACTTAGCATTTACATAACAATTAAAGGTACTAGTTTCCCATGACGTCATAAGCATTATAGTTAAGTAAGGACTTGCAGAATGTGTATAGTAAGAAAGACACCTATTAAATCCCAACACAGTATTACACTGATTTTAAACTAGTTTAGTTTTCTATGCAGGGGACAGAATATCCACACTGGGATAACCAAATATTTGCCATGAATGTATTCTCAAAATAATTCTGGACAGACTGCAGTATGCACTTCCTTTATTTTTGCAGAACAGCTTGATTTTATGACAGCTTATTGTGAAACTAGAACTGGAGGTTGCAGCAATACTTAATCTGCCTAACCCAATGGGTTGGAAGGTGTATATGAAAATGAACAATGTGTCAGAAACTACACATCGTTTATATAACAGCAGCGAGTTATTAGTCAACAGTATGAGGGAATATATACGCCGAAGTTGAACTTAGCTAGCCCCCCCGGTACCGGTTCTCTCAGTTAACGCTTCATAGAAATAGATTCTTAGCGATTCTGCTTTAGGTCTATTAAGTTTTTCCAGTCTAACACCACTGGAAAACTGGTCGGTTTTAAATCGAAACACGCCGCTTAGACAATAAAGCAGCTGCAATATAGATACTATTCGTAGTATACATTTATTATCAGAAAGAGGAAAAGGAAGGAAAGGGAGTTTCTGGCCAAATTAACAATACACTTAGTTCAGCTAAAGGTAGGAAGGTAGCATCTATGCAAAGGCATGCAAGCTGTTTCATTGTTTACAATGCCAGCCCTGCAACTCACCGCACCGTGTCCTGCCAGAGCCATGATACAGCATGGAGAAACTGGACATGGTGGAAAATGTAAATAAAACGAGCAGAAAAGGCGATCAAACTGAAAAATGGCGCTGATATAAATAACAAGTGGTCCGAGAGCAGCACGCCTGCTTATAGAGCCGGACCTTGGCGTCCGCAATTCGCCCGAAGTAAACAAGGCGAGCGAGGTTAACTAGCCGTAACGCATTAATCGCTATAAACAAGCAGCTAGTTGTTGAATCGAGTTAAACGGAGAGACGATCAGGTAAAATGGGGGTGCTGTCATGTCTCAGCGAATGATCGGTACGAGTGTATGGTCGGATTATCGTTAGTTTGTCCACTACATTCGGCTACTTACTTCCACCTCTCCATCTTCAAGGCTTCTCAGGCTCCACACCACAAGCCCCTGAATGAGGAGGACGACCAGGGCCGCCACGATCGCCGGCTTGTACCGCCAGAGCAGCTTCTGCACCCGAGCGCTCGCCACCATCTTTTCCGGTTCCCGGCCTCGGGTCTGGCATGGGGCAGCAGGACAGGGACTATGGGCTGGAAACACAATCGCATCCGGAAAGAAAGCGAGCTAGAGTTTCACGGGGAAAAGATGGTGGATGGATATAAGTGAGCTTTCGCTTCTGCGAGGGAAGTGGAAAGGAGGGGGGTCTGCCTTGGGAAGGGCCAGCATGGCTCGGTGACGTGGGGAGGAACCGGGCTCCGCCATTGCGGCCAGAAACCAGCCCCAGATCCGACGTCCACACCCCCAAAAGCGGGGATTAATGTTTGGGAAATAAATGCAATATGGGGGGTCAACATCCTCACTTCGTATAAACTGCATCTTTTTCCACGGATTTAAGTTTATGTTGAAAATATTTTTCGTTAAACAACCAAAAAAACATCGCAATCTTATTTAGGTCTAATTCTGTTTGTCTGAAGGTCACAGAGATGCCACAGGTGCTTCCGGAGACAGCTACATGAAAGTTAGAAATACAAAATATTGTTTTAATTTAATTTGGTGCATGATCATGGAAATATAATTAAACAATTTTGCAAATAATTGGCTTACTCAAGTTTAATACAACGTTCAAATACTTGACTGCATAAGTATAAACAGCTCTAGGACAAAAATAATAGTGACCACCCTACATTTAATTTTGGGATATTACACAGTACGGCTGTACAACAGACTCGCTGCTTCCGACCTTGGACGAAACATAACAGGTGAAATTGCATGTCAAGCGAACTTTGTGTAATAATAAATCTTTCTCTGGGCTTTCATCCCAGCGATAACATTTCCATTGGCTTTTAATTTCTATGTAATCTGACCGCACTGTCAGGTGTCAGCCCTGCTGTCTAATATCTCCCAGTTAACGAAGTAACCTTAACCCTGCCACCCAAAGGGATCACCACTGAAATGTCTTATATTCTGCCTTGAATGTAAATACTTAAACGTTTACACATAAAATGAACAAAACTACTTAGCAACACAGCTAACATAAAAACAAACTAACTTAATAACAAGACCGGTCCTCTGCTTGCATGTGTTAATTTTCATGGTGTGCAGGAAGTTACAGTGGAACTCTATATACAAATCATATACATAGACCTCTGTTAAAATGTCGAGGACCACAATGAATTACGGCATTTTATTTCCAGATTATAGCTAGAACACCAATTCGTTGGCAAGGCGGGGCAGAGTTAACCTCGGGTTTTTTAATTTGCAAAGGCGACACTTCATTTACCTCCCCCCCGCCAGGACCGCTCCATACAGCTTCCCGGGGACTTAATAGAGTATATGTATAAACAGCCATTACTGCCGTGGAGGTGAGGTGGCTTGTTTAAAGTTCCCGAAGATCTACGGCGTGTTTCTGGGCTCTTGTGATAAAACAAGCAAATATCGAGACTTACTGCAAGCATTTGCCTTAAGCTCTTTAATGCACGTTACAGTACATATAGACTGACAGTACATGGAGTGTTTTTAGAAGATAAGGCCACATTGCCAATCACTACACAGATAACGCCCACATTCTTAGTTATTATCGGATCAACTGACCATAATATTGGCTTCAAGTGAGTATTGATCATTTGAATTATTTTCAGTACTTTTAAAATTTATTATCGAAGATTTTGCACTGTATATTGTGACAGTAAATCTACCTTTTTGAAATTATTTTTCTCTGCTCACTTTAGTCTCCTGTCTGGTGTTTTTTGTGGCGATTCTGGTGCAGCTGCCCATCCTCTTTCAGAGACACTCGTTTTGCTGCAAAATCAGGACTAGTCAGGATTTTCATCAATATCCTGTGAGCCCCCTCGGGCGTGATCAAGTATGGAAAGACGGACTGAATTAAGTTTATTTGCAAATTAAGTAAGCTTTGTAATCAATCGTTATGGGGAATTTTCTCTGCATAAAAAGTTTTAAAACTTTAAGACGAAGTTTTACGCATTTTTCAGAGCAGTAATGCAGAAAAGCTACCGTGACGAATTCAGGTCACTGAAGACATGTATTTTATGCAAAAGATGTAATGTCTAACTGTCTATGAAACTTAGAAGCTATGATGTAATCTTACATACGTAATGTAATAAAATACACTCGTGCTTAAGCAGGCGGTTGAAAGTAAGTTGCCTGCATTTCTGGCTGAAGTGAAAGTTATATTTTAAACGAGTCAAAAATGTGTTTTTATTTTTTGTATTGTAAAAGTATATGTACACGATATTAAATAATTTTTAAATGTCTGATGATGGCAAGAGTTTGCATGCTAGGTCTACGATAAGACTACTCATTACTTTATTATTTCCCTAGATATTTTTCTGGGACATCTACATGTACTGCAACACCAGGAAAAGTGGTGCAAGGGAAATGAAGATTGATTAGTTAGTTATGTTTGGTATATAAATGTACATGTACTATATACATGTATTGTTAGCTTTGGGATAAAGTTAATGTAGAGTGACCAGATAATCCATGTCAGGGAGGACACTTTGAGCTACTTTGGGTTTTACAAACTACTTTCAAACTGAAAGGCTCCTGTGTTTGGCTAAATAGTTCAGCTGTTCTTGTGCTTTTACTGGTTTGTTTCCTTGACTGAAAGACTCATCCAGCTGTTTCACATTAACATTAGTGATACATGCATGATTATAGGAGACTGACCAATCAGCACACAGCAAGAGCTCAGTGCTCAAGTGAAATCCTGGTCCTTTTAATTGAAATGGTAATTTACAATTCCTGTCCTAGCTCAGAGTGTAATCCCTGACATGGATTATCTGGTCACCCTAGTTAATGGTTTTAGAGTAGATGAAATATTTTAGGGAATGTTTTTCAGTAGAACACAGTGAGTGTAAAAAATACAAAAGTTACAATGAGACGAGGCGCCAACCTATACAAGCATTTTATGGGGAAAGAAAGGAAATTACATTTTTTGTTGTTCAGATTTATTAAAGATTTGCTGTAATCAAGGGTATTTCTAGAAGGTAAATTTTCAGTTATATCCTGAGCCAATGCATTTTTTTCAATTTCATTTTTCTGGTGGTTTGTTGCTAGGATACATTACAAAGTGTAAAGACAGGGGATCTTTCAATACCAAGGCCATTATTTAGTTGCTGTGCTGTCACTGGTTTCAATGGGGATCTTAAGATTCATAAAGTTACTACAATAAGCCTTCACTGGGGTGGAAGTGGGTGGAGAAGAAAATATTATTATTCAGGATTTTGTAGGACTCAAATGAAATGGGCTGGTTTATAAGGAGACAATCCAAAATTTGAAACTGTCGATAAAATCTGTCCTGTACATAACTTTTCTAAATCTTTTATTCTCATCAGGAAGCGGTTTTGTAATGAAAGAGAATTTCCCTACGGGGATTAATAAAGTGATTCTGATAATAGGGAATTGGGCTCAGGATATTAAACATGACTCTATAATTAATATAAGGGTAATGTTTGTAAGTTTTCAACACGGACACTATGTTTCTATTTTAGGATACTCAGCCCCAATATTACAACAGTAGGCAATCATTAGAGGGTCCCCCCTGTAATGAACAAGGTTCAGTGACAATGTAGTGACCCAGGTAAGGAGTCTGTCTAAACATCTAATCCTTGCAAAGAATCTCATCACTTCTGGTCATCCTAGTGACCAACTACTCTGTTTCGTCAAGTGTTGAAAACATGCAGAAATGTGCCTTTCTCCGGAGGGTTCAGTGAGCCTGATTCCTTTCACCAGTCCGGACAGCTGTTTGTCACCGGGCAGCCAAGCAACTACCAGTGGCACACATTGGAAACCTCTCTGCCTTATCTCCGGTCCTACATGAGCGCTCGCAAAACGGACCGGCAACAGCAGATCCACGCGATGATTGTGGAATGGTTCGGCCTCAGTAGCCCTGTCCTAGACAAGGTGAGCAGCTGCACAATCAAAGGGCTTCCTGCCTGCAAATATTGATACAACAAGACAGCTTCACTGGAAGGCATGTATCTGTTCAGGGCATCATTAGACGATCATCTGCAATTAATCAGTTTCTTTTTTTTTCTTCAATGACTCAGGCTTGTAGACAATTAACCCTCCCAAGCTGACTGATTCTTTTGCAATTAATTGCAGAACTAGTGTGCTACGTCTGTGGGGGAAGAGATATTTAGCTTTCCCAGGGCAAAGAGATGTTTTATGTTTTCATTTTGCCTTGAAAAGAAAGGAGGGTGTCCCTATTACCTCGGAGCATCAGAGTAATTAACAGATAAGGGATACAAAATAAGGGCGCAAACACAAGTGGAAGGCGTTGTCAGGACTGAGCTTTAAACAAGCATGCTATGCAAATAAATGCTACGTTATTTCTGGTTGATTAATCCCAGCCTGTCATGAGGAACGGATTGTGGAACTCTGCTTTAATTGTATAGTCCTGATAAACAGCAGCCAAACCACACTTAATGGGGTCTAACACTGAGATTTGTCACACATCCAATCAATAGAACAACACAACTTGTAGATAATTGTGGGGAAACATCTGATGTTCATCTGACTTTCAAATGAATTCCTTTTCTTTTTTCCAGATGATAATGGTGGGCTTTAACCGTTTCTTCTTTCCTATCTAAATTTAACTTCTGCATGTCTGAAAATGAGTAGTTAATTGTAATTACTTGTATGGTAGTCTGTTCCCTATATGACAACCCTTATATTACTGTAAATACTTAAAAAAATGCCTTTTAATAATACAATAAATGGTACTTTCCTGTTGTCTGTGGGGAAATTCTCTTTATACCTCCCCCAGCTTGCTCTCTGTAGGTAAGAGCAAGCTGGCCATAAAGGCCGGCCACCTGTTAGGGCACCCAGGGAGCTGGGGGTTAAGGGCCTTGCTCAAGGACCCACAGATGTGTGGCTCAAGCCGGCACCCTTGTGATCACAGGCACAGAGGCTTAGTCACACACTGGCATGTCAAAGTCTCTGGACATTTCACAAGAAAAAGAGCAGAATAAAACCACAAGACTGGTATTATTTTACTATAAGAATTTAATAATAGTGATTAATTGTCATTGTTGACAATGACACACAGTGCACAACAACGAAATGTGTCCTCTCCATTTAACCCATATGTGACATAGCAGGGGGCAGGTAAGTCAGCACCTGGGAAGCAGTGCTTGGGGGTGCTACCTTGCTCTGGGTTCCACACTGGGCAAGGTTTCAAACCTGTAAATCTTTCAATTACTAGCACGCATCCCTAACCACTAAACCACCACTGCCTACATTTATAATTTATAAATTACAATTAAAATTACATTTCAATTATAATTGAAGTCTCAAGAGTAAGTCGTAAAAATAAGACATTAACATTTTGTTTTCTTGTGTGAATGTTATGGACACTTGCTGTTCTAATATAGTACTGTGTTTGTCACTACACTCTTTTACAAATGAATGCTCTACTTGCTGCTTTCTTTTCAGTTGCCCCCGACTTATGAGGAATCCATTGGCCAGTCTATTACGCCCCCTGCAGTGGACTTGGGGTGCCAGAAACTGCCTCATCCGCTCTTGCTGACTCTCACCATAGTGAAACCTCCGCTGAGGTGAGAGAGGCAGTCTCAAAGCAGCTTTCCAATCCAGGTGCTCGCTGTGCCCCTTTGCCTAGGTAGAGCCTTCCTGCCACCTTTCCCAAAAGGCTCCGTAAAATCAAGGCACACTTCAGTTTCATAAGTATGACTGAAACATAAAATGCAGATAACATTGTCCCAGTTAAGTCAATGGATTTGGGCCAAAGGCTGAATATCAGTGTCAACTGGCTAAACATCAGTGCCAAAAGGCAGACACAGTTATACAGCTGGATTTTGCCCGTCTCTTTCTGTACCTTGACACTCAAAGCAGGGGTGCCTACAATGCCTTATTGATGGAGACTTTGTTTTTCATTAAACCGGAAAATGCCCTATTCTTTGAACTTGAGCATGTTTTTTTTAAATGACACAGGATGAAAAATCATCCGTGCCTATTCAGGATTTTCTGATTTGTCCGTTAGTTATTTAAATGGATTCTGGCCAACTTTAACCAAGGAACATGTAACACCTGATATCTGGGAGCAGTTTTGAAGTGGACCTTGTCGCTTGTCGTCATAGGGAGTCATTAACCTCAGTAGGTGTTTCAGTTAAGTTACTCATTTCTCATGGTTTCTTTTTAACTTGGGTCAAACATTTTCCCCTATGCTGTATAATCTTTTGTCCACAATTCTCTCAACCTAGTTTTCTATAGGGACACTACATTCTGGCATTGGGGGAAAAAGGGAAGAACAAGCTACTGCAAAAGCACACGCTACAATTGCTTATATTAATGTTAATGGATGCCACAGAAGTGCAAGCGACCGCATAAAAACATTTCACTCATTTTTGGCACTTTAGCCTGTGTTCCAAGTGTATAAAGTTGTATAAAGTAAAATGTATTGTTCAAAAAAAAAATAATGAAGAATAAAGATCTGTCTATTCTGACAGTACTGTATGCACAGTTTGTACAACTTTGTAAGTAGTTCACAGTTTGACATTTCTTTCATGCTATAACTTGGTCAATGCTTTGCCTATCCTAGCAAATTCTTTAGCAAATACACAAGCTCATTAAAAGTAGACAACAATTCTGGCTTCATGTGGGTTTCATTCCTGTCAGTGGAATTTGCCTGTTGATTTGCTGAAAATCTGGTAAATTGTTCAACGTTTCCCCTGTGCTTCCTAGGATATACTACAGGCTTGCTGCGACCCGTCATGGGAAATAGATCCTGCATTCCTACCAGATTCCAGCAGAAACCTGCATTTGATGCAGTCCATGAATCCATAATTGCTTCAATCGTGGTTCTAGAAAGTTTGCTTTAATTAAGTCAGCCATATGTGCTGTGAAGAGACCTGGATCGCAGGGCGCACAGAACAGAACAGTTAGTTTTGCTATAATGACGGATATCACACTCCAAATCTGTTCTAACACGATTGATTCATTAGTACCCAAGTCTAATACAATGCAGAATCACATTCATATTTGCGCAATTATCAGTTGGAGAGAAAAGCACTCCACATCCTACAACGTGTTATAGTAAGAAACACTACTTGCATGCAAAAACAGCTATCGAAGTGAAAGGCAGTGATGTCAAATTTGTGAACTAATCATTATTTTGAACAGATTCTTTTCAGTGAATGAGTCTAACTAACTAAAATCTAAAAGAACTGAACTTGTATATGCTCACATTGCACAGGTCTTTAAAAGTACTTAAAAATTTTCATATAAAAACACAGTGATGTTTTAAGTCTCACATTTGCTTTTCATCATGTTGCCTTCAGTGCCCCTCCGCATCCCGTGATCCAGGCACAATCATTTTATCTTATGGATCCCACAGGAGAGCTACTGTAGCATAAATTGCTCAAAAAGGTGTCAGAACACACCGTATTGCTGAGTATGGGGCTGTGTAGCTGCAGACAGATCAGAGTCCTTGCTGACCCCTGTCCACTGCCGAAAATGTCTATAATGGGCACATCAGCGTCAGAACCGGACCAGTGGAAGAAGTTGGTCTGGTCTGATGAGCCACATTTACATCATGTGGATGGCTGGGTGCATTTGCATTGTTTACCTGGGGAAGAGGAGGTACCAGGATGCACTATGGGAAGAAAGACAAGCCAGCAGAGGCACTGTGATGCTCTGGGAAATGATCTGCTAGAAAGCCTTGGGTCCAGGCATATTCATGTGGATATTACATATACTAACCCTAATATTGCTGCAGACCAAATACACCCTTTCATGGCAACAGTATTCCACAATACACATTATCACTTTATGAAAGTTTTAAAGTGCTATAAGACTGAAAGCCACATAAAAACAAGTTTAAAGAATGAAAAATGATTTATTGGAGTATCTGCATTTAGCACTCGTCAACCAATAACAATGCCCCGCCCCCGAAAAAAAAAACAAAACAATAAATACATACAGTTCTCCAGCTGACATAGGAATTTAGAGTCCATTCTCAGAGCATTCCCACAAGTCTGAATTTCCCCTCTTGTTTGACTGGCACCACGTTGATGAAGGTCTTGTAGAGGACCGCGCCCTTGGGGAGCTTTCGGATGAGTTTGACCGCTTCCACACTGCGAGGGCTGGGAATATACACCTCCTTGGTGAATCTCACAGTGCCATCTTCGAGGGCATACAATGTTTTGTTGGTCCCAATTCCAACCTTAGAATAAACAGACAGGATTTATGCATCTAGATCATCAAGCTCCACAGTACTTTAAAATACAAAAATGTAAAATGTCTTACATGTGCTCCTGGATGCCAGCGGATGCCTCGCTGGGTGGCGAGGATATTACCAGCATGGACAAAACTTCCTGTACAAAGACAATAAGGCATCAAATACCAGGTTATAGACACGTTGTAACCAATTCGCTAATATAACTTTATCGGAACAAATTGATTTTACTTTGCTTTGTACAATGTATAGTTTCGTTTAATTTTGCAGGTCTTCCATATTGACTTCCATTAAATTACTGCAAGTTGTAAGTTAACGTAGACAAGTTAGTTTCCATACATGGTAGTACTCTTATAACTGGCATAATGTTTAAAATGCGGAGTAAATGCACCATCCATCTTCTTGTATCCGTATCTCCGGCCGGGACTGCCCGATCCATAATTCTTGCTGCTTCCCCCCGACTTCTTTGAAGCAAACCTTACCAAGACCGCCAGTGGGCTGTAGCATGGTGCAAAGACACCTGAAGTAAAGATGAAAAAAATAATGACAATCGACGGCTGCAAGTCAGAAACGGAGACACGCAGTATTCAGCATTTAACCCCTGAAGGCTAGCCAGATCAGTGTAAAAACTAAGCACGTACGAAGATACATAGTAAAACATAAATCCGCAAATGAGCATGATCGTAAAGAACTGTTGCAGCGAATCGCTGCATTTTGTTACCCGGTCTGGCCGGTAGCATGAAGGACAGGGCGGCCATGCTGCTCCACAGCCACGCACTCCGACCCCTCACCCGGAAGTACAAGCTGCCATCCTCTGGGCAACAAACGCGGGTGATTCAATCGAAAGGGGCACCCATGTAATCCGGCTGACGGCAAAACTATCCGTATTATCGTCACATTACTGAAATACGAGGATAGATGCTTATTTAAAAGACTCCGTGGAGAGTATTAGTGGCACTGCCGAAGATCCCTGATCTCTAGCTATATCGGAGTAAGGTCGGTAGAAGGATAAGAAGGTAACAAAACGTTTTTTTTTTTTTTTTTTTTTTACAAAATTGTTACATCTGAGACATTCTAACTTAAGATAACAAGGTTTAATACATATTTTTATAGTATCTTTTCCCGGAGATTGCGAAATGTGATTTTTGGAAAGTATATGAGTATATTAGTATAGTATGAGGAGTACATTTCAGATTATGGATAGTATATTTTTATGTTTACCTTGTTTGTTTACATATAATTGTTCCACATAGTACTGGTTGAACTTTGGACAGAATCGGCATGGGAGGCAGCAGACTGGATGACCAATCTACGGACTCCAGTGATACGGAGGACCTACCCAGCTGTGCCTTCCTGAACCTCCGACCTAACCAGTCAGATCTTGCTCGAGCAAAGCCAACGGATGTTACTGCTCCGCTGCCCCACGCTTCCCGCCCAGAGCCCTGCACAGAGGGATCAGGCAAACCCAGGGATGTAGTGATGATCAGCAGTGGGAGTGATGAAGAAGAGATCACCGTCCCCCTTGCTATAAGACTAAAGCAGCGCCTGGGGGGCTCAACATCATCTGTCCCTGCTGTGACACAGCTTCTCCAAGCCTCTGCGTGCCAGGCTGGCAGCTCAGTTCTGGGGCAACAAGCCAAAGCAGACTCCGGTTCAGTCAGCCAATGCTGTGCTCCACTCCCTCTCCGCTCGGAAGAATGTAGAAAAGCCCCGGAATTCACACGGATCGCCGTGGGCTCCTCAGCCTCCAGGTCATTGGAGGACCCCAGAGCACTGGCGGACATTGGCGGCGCTTCTTCAGCAGGGGGGGGCACCAAGCGCAGTGCGGCAGAGATCAAGGCGTCAAGGGAGGAGGCCCTGAAGAGGAGGGAGGCCCGGGAGAAGAATCAGGCTGTCCGGGGGGTGCGCAAACTCGAGCTGGAGAGGCAGAGGGCTGAGAAGAAGGCATTCGCTGATGCTGTTAAGGCTCTACGGCCAGAAGAGTGTATCAAACACATGGTGGTGTCTGTGGATCCAGGTGAATGTCTCCTTAAGAATGTAATAGTCTACAGCCAGAGAGAATCAGTAGACGGTATATTTCTATCCAGCAATGTAACCTCAGAAGCACATATGGTGATTTTACTACTTGAATGGTACACTAAGCACTACTCACTCGGTGAAATTTTTTGGCGTGCCGGCGTATATTTCACACTTGGCGGGCCCCTGTTTTTAAGTGCTGTGGCAAAGCCTGCAATGATCTGACCAGTGTGCAGTGCTGGCTGGGAAAGCTTTCGGTCCTCTTTAGAGAGATGACTGTCTTAACAAAGAGAGAGCTAGATGTGTTATATTCAGGATAACATCATATTGATTAAATGTTCAGCTGGAACTAAAAAATTCATATTGGTCATTTTTCAGTGCTTGAGAATATTTTGCATACCGCTCCTTCCACAATTACGTGTCTCATTAAACTTATTACTTTTTTTTTACTTTCTAAATGTTTTTTGAGTAATTGCTTAGGATAGATATCAAGCTACAGAATATCTCTCGAAGATCATTGAAGCAGAGTGTGCTTAGAGGAGTACTGGGCTTGAAATGTGATAAAGATCGCCAAGATAGCCCGGTCCTGTGTTCTTTTACTTCCCCCACAGCCCTGCTGCAGCTTGAGGGTGGGGGGGCGCTCCTGACGTCACTCCAGGCGCTGGGCTGCAGTTGCGCTATTGAGAGGCAGACCCTTCCCAGAAGCATCACATGGGCTAGGAAGGCCCCAGAATCACAGGCCAGTCCTGCTGATTGCACACATTTACTAGATCCTGTGACCTGACTAAGACCATATACATTAATACTTCTGCTTCACTGTTATTCAAAGCAGTTAAAGGTCTGCATTCCTACTGTTTTTTTTTCTGATGCTTGTACCTGGACATAGGTGCTTATTTGTAAATTACTATGTTTCTTCCTGCGCTATTCCGTCCCTTTGTTGTTTGACTGGCAGATTGGCGAGGCGCTGTGTGTTCCAGAATCCCATGTGGTGATTCATGTGCCACTCAGTGATTTCATCACAATGGTCAGCAACTACAGTCCGGTAAGACCATAGGGTTGTAGCACTGAAGCTAATGCTAGGACAATAGAATGGCCAGCATTGATTAATGTCACATTAGCCACTTTCGTGTCGCATATATGTTTTCGGGTGTCATTTGTTCCTGTTTTAATTGCCTCTGGCATTCACAAATACAAATAAAAGTTTATATTAACATTATATTGATCATTTGATTATGTGGGTTTGGAGAATACCGTTGCATATCATTACAGTTGTATCTGCTTTTCCGCTGTGTGGCCAGGAACAGAGCGGTGACAGTTTTGACAATAGCCAGACTCTGACAGGATGGACAGGCAGCCTCCTGGCTCAGAGTGCAGGCCGAAAGCCCAGTTTGGCTGTCATCGGCATAGAAGACTACTTCCGGTGAGCGAGGGAGCCGATCTCCACAAACCTGCTGTCCCTTAAACACTGGCAGTGCCTTCGTGTATAATGCTGTGAGAATCCAGAACCATGTGACATAGGGACAGAGCATTGAGCAGGGTTCCCATGGACAAGGTAGGGGCAGTGTCAACACAGCAAGAGTGAAATTAAAATTTATGTTGCATGTGTGCATCAGGGTATATCAGAACAGGATTGCTGGGAGGAAGAAAGCAACAGGTGTAATTGGCAAGACACAAAGTTACCAGAATGTTCTTCCTGACATGGTCGCACCCCCTGAGTCATTTCAGATCGCGATAAACTGCTACAGTACAGACACCCAGTTGGTGCAGTGGCAGACCAGTAGGTGGCAGGCTTAACAGCTGGAGTCATCCTCTGGCATGATGTGCCCTTCTCCGTCTTTAGGTCACAGAAGGGGCAGAGCCAGAAGAAGTATCGTGAGGCTGTGCTGGGGAATGAAGCAGTGACTGCTCTCGGGAAAACGAGGAAGCGGAAGGAGGCGGGAGAGAAGCTTCCGGAGATCTCCCGTGTTGTGCTGGAGGAGGTATGCTGGCTCTCTTTGGCTACGCTAGGTGCAAGATTTAAAATTAAGGGATGATGCTTTTATTTGGGATCTCTAATGGGAGCTGGGGGTCCCTAAGGACTAGGTTGGGAAAAATATTGGGCTGTCTGGTGGTCCCTGAGGACTGGGTTGGGAAACACTACTCTAGAGAATAGGACACACGACAAGGCCCTGTGTTCGCTGCAGCTTGTGATATTGTAGATGAAATAAACTCCAAGTGCTTGGTTATTGGTATCTCTGATAGCGCTGTTGTTAAATCTTGTCTCCATTATCCGTTCCTTTATCCACCTTTCTCCTATCTCCAGGCCCTGGTGGACCTGCAGTTACACACAGGGGTCCAAGTGCATTTCCTGGCAAGCTGGAAGGACTTCTCCGATTATATCGCCATGTCAACCAAAGCAGTGGCAGAGGCACCATTTAAGTGAGCTGATTTCACGTGTGACATGTTCAAGTCTGTGCCGATTGGTGTGCTGGGTGGTGCTGGGGGCGGGCCTTTGGGTTTCCTTTACAAATGACAGGATTTGTTTGAAATCTGTAGTGGGGGCCAGCTGGACAGCATGTATTTGCTTACGGACGCTTGTCTTTTTTTTTTTTTTCTTTCCTTCTTCCAGACGGGAGCGGGAACAGACAGGTTTCAGCTTCTGCCTGGAGAGCGAGTGGGCGGGAGGTCAGCGGGTGGACAGGGACGGCAAGGGCCTGCTACAGGTTTGGAGACGGCAGATCCAGCAGCTGAATCGGGTCAGCCCGGACATAGCCAACGCCATTCTCGCCGCCTACCCTGCCCCACAGCTGCTGGCTCAGGTGACCCAAACCTCCCTTGCGTATATGCATATATATT
>JAODKF010000103.1:11290527-11300558 GCA_026779585.1 Mormyrus proboscirostris
ATATATCCTGGCCATTGGCATGCAAATAGATACCCGGAGCATGTGCGCATGCCTGTGAAATACTGAGCCCACCTCCACAGATATGCAAATGCAGAAATCTGTGATAACAGGAGGAGGAACAGCAATGCAGGGTCCCGCCTACGTGCATAAATCATTTCTGAAAGCCTTCACGAGTTCACTGCAGTTATGTTACTGTTAAGGACCGCAGGGTTTTTTGTCCAAGTGTCTCAGAATGTGTTTTTTCTTTCTCTCTTCATTGTAAGTAAACTAAATATCCCAGTAAAAATATCAAGGCCAGATGACAAATGCACACACAGGGAAAAATAATAGGAATCTAATGAATTGCATTTAGTATTCATTTCTGCAAGTCAGCACAGGTCTGTGCTGTTTTGGAAAACGCTCATTTTTCAGGGAAAAAAAAATACTTAAGATTCAGATTAACTTTATAAGGAATGTTTCATGACAATTAATCAGTGTGGTCCCTAGACAAATGTTGACAATAATATATCTGGAAATGTTTACTCACTTAGAGTATCTACTGTATTTTATTCAACTTCTCTGTGTAACAGAATGGTTCTCTGTGCTCTGTTGTAAATATTCTGTTTGGGGTTTGAGGTGTCGTCGGACGACCTTGAAAAGGTTCTCAGTTCATGTGTATTTGTACAGGCGTATGCCAGATGCTGCTCCGAGCGTGAGAAACTGACCCTCCTTTCGGACTTGCTGATTCGCCGCGGGGAGGGTGTGACCTCTACGACTCGCAGGGTTGGTCCAGAGCTCTCGAAGCGCCTCTTTCTTTTAATGACATCATCAAACCCCCATCAGACTCTTGACTCCAAGAGCTGAGTATGGCTGGATACCTGGGAGGGGAGAAGGGCAAGAAGCTTCAGATATTATAAATGTAAAAAATGTGCAGCTGAATCTGCTGTCTGGCCTTTGAAGTAGCATTTTTTCTGTTGTTCTGCATTGATTTTTTATTAAAGTATATTATTGAAAGTCTGTTGTTTAAGTTGGCGTGTTTTACTGCTGTTTGCCAAAAGCAGTAATTTAAAATACTGAATTTCTTCAGAACAGTTTTTCTTTGTAACAAGAACATGAATGTGTCTGACTGTGTATGGACACTTGAATCGAGAGTTCTCAGTGGGAAAAGCTGGACTCTATTTCCCCCCTCCAGTGCATTATTCTGCATCCATTTTTTTGTCTGAAATTGCAAAGACGTGGCTTTGTCTCTTGCAACAAAGGCTTATTAGTTTCTTGACCCTTCACTGTAGAGATGAGAAGAAACTGTCTTGGGGAAAGAACTTGCGTCGATAACATAAATACAGTGGTGATATCCAATTCTCATGCTTGTTGAGTCACTTGTCACAGGCATATGTGGTATTCTGGAATATTCCACAGAGAAATGCCTAACTCTTGCATCGTCTGGCTGTTCTGTACTTATTGAGAACATCCAGTGTAGTCTGTGCTCTTAAATCTTACATGCTATTGTTTGAGCGTGTGTTGTTATTCAGCATGAATTCTGGTAGCCTGTTATTTCATAATCAGCTCAGTCTATTTTGAATTCTGGGTGTACACTGTAGCCTGCCTGGTTGGCAACCCTCTACAGTGTGTTTCCTTAAACTGAACCTTCAATCTACTACAGCGGTGTCCAAGCTCTCCGCCGCCACCTCTGTAATTTTCCCCAGTGCATTTCCTGCAGCCCAGAAATGCAAGTTCCCCAGCCATTAGCCGGAAAAAAGTACGTCTCTCTTCCCTGCACCCAATTCTCTGGTCACCTCAAGTCGTGATGCAGCTGTTTCTGTTCCCGCCGAGTGTCAACGGCCATTGATTTAAAACGTGTGCTGCTTACGGCTCATCTCCGACACATTAGCGAAGTGGCACCTGACCAAGAAGGGTCCGTGTGGCTGAATTGAAAAGGTGGGTAACGAGCCGTTAAATGTGCTTAAGAGATGAGTCTCGTATCAGGCCTGTGTTTCTGAAGGCGGCACATTATTGCACCCCATAAGTGAAGCGGGCTAGGTGGAAATTGGGGCTAAGTGGTTCACTCTGCCCTCCCCCATTCAAAGTACGCCGTAAGCCAGTCGGCAGAGCGAGCCGCAGTAAATGGACGCAGACATGGCCAGGGAGAATGTGGGTGGCCTATTCGTTGTTGTCCTTCAAATTTCATCCGTCAAGGATGTTCAGCTTGGGCTTTGAATATGACGTATATGTCTTCGGAACGCATCAATATTTTAAAAGCGCCTACGCCAGAGTCTCTGAGCGAATGACGCATCTCTCCCGCAGAATCAGAATAACTGAAATGACGGAGGAATTCAAATTCCAGATTCTTCTGCAGTAAAGAGACTGAAGGGCCAGAACCATTTGCCGTTCAGTTTTTCTAAAGGAGATCTGAAGTGCTGCCTTTTGCAATCTGTTTGAGAAAACACCCCAATCTATGTAGCACTGCCTTCCAACGTCATTCCAAAATCAAACATTATAAATAATGACATCTCCCATATGCCCGCCTTTTGCGAAGCATTAAGACTTTTAGTAGCTTGGGCAAAATTGGGGCTTAAATCAGCCCAATTCTAAATGTTTTCAGCACTGTTTTTCAGTACTTCATACCTCTTCATACCTCCCTACTTCTTCCTACTGCCATTTATGATGAGCTCCCATTTTAGGGGAAATTCTTAGTATTTATACCCCTGCAGACAATGGAAAAAATGTTTGAAAATTTCCAGAAGCAGAGTTGAAAGCAAATGTATGGTGTTTGTGTTCCTCCATTAGACACAAGCCGCCTCTGGTCTTTCTCAGTTGCCCCCTTATTTTTACACTGTGCTGCCCCACAGCATCAGAATCCACGTCTGGTAAATGATCATTGTTACAGTTCTGAGGACAGCTAATTTTTTTGCTTGGGGGAAGGGGGGGGGGGGTTGGGATTACTAGGGGTCTGGTGGAGTTCATAAAGTGACCACAGGGGGGCAGACTTGTTTTACACTGGTATATTTAGTTTGAAAGGAAGAGCACGGCATGTGGAATTTAAATACCAGACGTTAAGGCACTAAAAATGAAAAATTAAAAATGTGTGTAAAAAGGTATAGAATAGAACCTATTTAAGTGGAAACCAAGGCTTTTTATAATGGAGCTGCATGCAAATGTATAAGTATATTCATACATGCAATCTCCTTGTCAATTTTTCCTCTGTGCAGGGGCTTTTTAAATAAACAGGCTTATGCTTGCGATACATACAGATAACAGAAAAAGACCTTGATGATTAATCACCAAAGAGAAGGGACTGCTATGCTCCACTACTCACTTATTTGTACATTGAAAAAATATGCATATTTATGCATGTATTTTTGTTGATATTCTGTTCAGTAAATTCGGCTTAGTATATGAGAATGCCAGTAAAGCATTGCGATGTGTTTTGACTTGGAGGGAAGATATGCTGTCTGCATGTGTATGTGTATGTGTTCATGTCTTAGCTTTGGAATCTGTGCAGAAATCTATGTGCCAAATGCTGGTGGTGTAGAGACCTTGCTGGGGAACATCACTGACTAGCCTTTTTATTTTTCAGAACATTCTGATTCTAGTGGCTCTTCTGCCCGGGCAGCCGTTAGATATCAGGATGCCCTTTATGCTTTGTGTTTACACACACAGTCCTAAGGGTCACCTGACTGACAGGGTCTGTCTTGTTTTGCTGAGCTGCAGTCAGCTTGGGAGAATAACGTTCACTGAGCAATGATGGCCTGACCACTTTTTGGTGAGGACGTTGGTGCAGATACATTCCAAAATATGCCCATCTTTACCTCTCCTCCCACTCTCTCCCCCTATTCTCTTTTCTGTCATTTATCCTGTTCTACTCTCTACTCCTGCTCTCTTTGTCTCAATTTCCTATGCTCTAGTTTCTATCTCACCCTTGAAGGGTTTTGTTGCAACACATGCACGCGTTGTTCAAGCTTTAAAAAAAAAAAAAAAAAAAGTCAGTCCAATATTCATGCCAATCTCTGTACATTACATGCTGGAGGGCAGTTTTTTTCAAACTAGCCTTTTTTTTCCACAGAAACTCCACTTCAGTCATGTCTCCTCTACTAAAGTGGCTCCAAAATGCAACTCGTTTACATTTATCGTCTGTTTGGTGTTATACGTTTTCCCCCATCTATAGCAAAACAGTGTTACTTTAACGAAAGCACTCGCCTCTATTGACTAAGCACCCCTGACAAGCAGCCAACACAAAGCACCGGGGTAAATGCAATCTCACAAGCTAGGATTGGCGGGAGCCCCGGTTTGCCCTGTGTTAGCCTGCGTCGGCCCACGCTGGCCTGTGTAGCAGCCCGCGCTCCACGTGCCGGCACCAGGTGAGCGTAGCGTCTGGAGCGACCTCGTTCAATATTCATAACATGCCGTCGCCCTCAAGGGCTTTTTATTAACATTCTGATCAGCGCTCTACCAGATTGCTTGATCCGCAGAAACAAATTGGGAATAGTCTTTGATAAGAGAATAAAAAAAAAACCAAGAGGGTGTGTACCAGATACACAGGTCTCTGCTCACCAGGAAGAACGGCGCAGACGCACAATTGGCGTTCGCTCATTAATGGGGTGTTTGGGATAGCATTTGGCCCTTTACGACGGCGCTGTTCGGGTACGTCTTTCATACGAACTGCCTCACTCACTGTGCTGTCATAAACCACGAAGTGTAACATTTCCCACAGGGAACATACTTCAAGCATCCAAGGTTGCTGTCCTCTGACTTAGCTTTTCCTGGGTCGGCGTGGTTATTTTTCTCACCCGCACAGAGTGATGTCACCTCCGCAGCAGTGGCTGTCTACAAAACATGGAGTTTACTCGCAAAAAGGATCTGTGTGATATAGAAGCATAAGAATGACAGAAGGTGCAATTCATCATGTCTTTTTTCACTGGCTTGACATAGTGCCTCGTTAAAAACTTCCCCCTGATGCCAGAATGAGACACAATGAGAAGTCTGTATTGCATTACCATCTCATTGGTCAATGCATACAGTTACATATACATGTTTTCACCATTTACGGATACAATTTTAGTCCATAATCTGCTCACAACATACAATTAATATATAATTATAATCCATTCAATAAACTAAACTAAAAAGGGTCAATGTAATGAAAAGTTTTGGCAGTTGTACATATAACTGTATTTTTTTTTTTAGTTTTTCTGTACAGGGTATTGCACTATTGTACCATAGGCTAACAGAGTTCACAGCAGAGCAGCTACATGTTGTTTTCTATCATAATATTTATTCTGTATCATGAATATCAGTGTATTGCTTGACAAGGAATGCATCCCTTTTACAACAGAGCCTTGATCTTCTTTTTTCCCATTTATTTATTTATAACCTTAACCCCACCCCATATGGCTTGCACTTGGTGCTATGCCTTTCTCTCTCTACAGCTGACATGTATGACATTCATATAATTATCAGGGTTGGGGCCATTACGGAATGCATTCATCAATTCCAATACAAATCAGGAAATGGAACTGGAGTTGGGATCGGGAAAAGAAACTACAGGGAACAGAACTGGAACTGAATTAGAATTCCAATTCTATTTCCTGATTTGGATTGGAAATGATGAATGCATTCCAGAATGGCCCCAAACCTGATAATTATGTACCTTTTGAGTTTTGTTTTTCTTAAAATTCATTTCCAGCAGCCAGTGTCTGTGAGCATAATAGGTCTGTGGCTGTGTGGGGCTTTTCTAGGAACAAGAACAAAAATAATGAAAAGCAAAACCAGAATTCACTTACTTGAACTTACTATGTTACATATAATATCTATATAAAAGATGGCCTTTAACTTAATAAATTGTCAATATCCATTAATCTTTTTGTTCTCGGAATAAGTTCCATCCTGGCTTTCAGAAACTTTGATCCAATAACACAGTGCAATAAGAGCACAGTATGTAAATTAGCAGCGCATCTTTTTTTGTTTGTTTTCATTGCGTTTTCATTACAGCGCAGTATTGTGTTTGTATGTTTTTGTGGGGACAAGAGGGGTCCCATGGAGCTGACTTGTCGGGAAGAAAGAGATTTCTTAGCTCTATACGAGCTAAATATTTCATCGAGCCTTTTAATAAAGACTCTCTTTATTTCCAGATTTTTTCACCTTTCCTGTTTCTACCAGCTATAGATCCTGAGCACGTTTTCTGCTTTGTTGTAACTGGGGAAGGAACCAATGCCTGCAGCAAAGACATCATGATCTGTCTTTGCAGATGCTGTTTTTGGACAGGGGTTTTGAGTGTCATCCCCAGTGTAAATCTTCACCATGGAGGACCGGTTGATTGATACAGGCTGGGAAGGGCCTGCAGAATGCGTCACCTGTGTGGACGACGTCATGCTCCCCTTGGCTAGGTTTTGCTCCCAAGTCTTACTCACAGGAGGAAGGCTTACTGCTGCTGGAGTTTCGTCCTTGTTAATACAGGCCCTTGCCTGATATCTTGTTCCCACCTTCCTGTCTTTGGTTGCTGTAGGCAGAGGAGAAGGTGATTTATGTTTTCTCAAACATTTTCAGAAGATATGAACAGGAAGAGAAGGATGAATATTAAACCCACAAACAACTTGAGTGTTGGGGGTGGTAAAAACCGTCAAATAAATGTAAAACATTAACAAGTGAGCAGATTCAACAAATCCATTTTAATATTTTCTTTATCAGTTAATCAGTCTCACATACTGTACACTACATGGCCAAAAGTATGTGGACACCAGCTTGCCCAACATCTCAATCTGAAACCAAGGGGTTTAATATGAAAGTGGTCACTTTTGTTGCCATAATAGTCTCTACTCTTCAGGGAAGGAGTAAGACTTAATTTTGGAACATTGCTGGTGGGATCTGCTGTCATTCAGGTTGGGTATTGATGTTGCGTTATCAGGTCCCTTTCTGTGAGTTTGTGTGGCCCACCACTGCAACTGAACTAAACCAGCTGTGTCCACTTCACCCTCAGTTAATTTGTAGTTGACCAGGCTAACTACAACAGGGCAGAAATTCAACAAACTGACTAGCTTGAAGGATGTCATCCTGTGATGGCATATGAAGTAGGGATGTCATGAGCCTCTTCTTTAGGTCACCCATTTTGGTGCTGGTGATTGTTGTTGAAGACTGCATGGCTGTTTATCGTACATGTGTGTCAGCAATGGGTGTGGCTTAATCAGTCAATTCTTCTAGTTATGAGGGGTGCCCATATACTTTTGACCGTATAGAGCAATCTAAGTACATAGTGTATATCTTACAAAACAGTAAGAAATTAAACAGGCTATAAATACAGACTCCCAAAAAAGGATGACATTGTTATGAACTAATTGAAGATCAACTTTATTCAAGAGGTTGAAGGAGTACAAGCCATCTTCAATTCAATAAATAATTTTACTTTTGGAGCACACATCTGGGGGCTTATAAAAGATTTAAGATATACGTGATACCTGTTGTGGTATTTGAAGAGGTCCAGCAGAAGTCCACATACTTCAGTATATTCCATTACATTATCCATAATGTTCTCATGGATTGTTCTTTGGACTGCCTTGATCGAGATTTTGAAGATAAGCACAGCATATCTCCAGGACTGAGTACTGCCAAGATGAATTTTTAAATAAAAAAATGCACAAGTTTAGACAGAATCAAAACTGAATTTTACCAAGGATTCTGGGATATCCTAAAGGAGAAAGTACACAGGTAGGGCCCTGTGTGTGGGGCAAATAGGTTAGTTTTCTTTGTGTAAAATCGTTGCTCTTAACCATTTGGTCTAGAGATAACTTCCACTATATTTATAATGTCACAATCCATTCACAGGAGTGTTGCTTCCGCTTTGCTGTAACAGAATATCTTCTGCTGCCATACTAATAGTGTTAATAATAACTTGACAGCCCTTTCCCTTTAGGTCCTAGGTGAAAAAGGGATGTTGCCGAGTATCTGGACCCTTTTCATCAAGAAAACTAGCAGGATGATAATATATTAAATTTGTCCAGGTCAGATTGGAAAAAGGCTGTTACTATTGTCAGCACGTATTTTGTTTCTTCACACAAGGAAGAGACCAATCTTCATACCCAGTCAAGCTAGCCGGCCCACAAGCACAAACCCTATCCATGGACTCCCAAGGATTAGCATGTTGTTGTCCTTGCAAAATATCTGCCTTCATGCATGGATACAGATGCTCAGAACAGACTCTGGTAGTGCTCTCTGTTTACACCATCAGCCTGGGGCCTTCATGCTAACTGTACCTCCTTCAGGAGCTTGCCGCCAAGGTCTTTTCTGAATGCTGACGGCACTATCCTCGGTCCAGCTGAGGAATGCAACACATATGCATTACAGCTTTGGAGGAGATAACATGAGCATCTTTAAGTAGGTCAAATGGGAGGTAAGGCGCATTGTAGTTACGCCAAAATGCCCATGCTGTTTATCCTTTTATAAAATAAATTTCATATGTTGCGTTTTATATATTAGATATATTTACAAATTGAAAATGTGACCGAGGCATGAGTTAGGGTTCCACTGTAAGCCTCTCCTTCTCCAAAAAGGGAATTTTAATACTATTTGGCAGGGAATCAAAGCTTTTGAAAAGTTCTTCATGAAAAGTCTTTCAAATGTGGCTAAAATTTTGCGAGCTTAACAGCTTGCAACCAGGAGTAGACTAACCGAAGGAGCTTCAGAGCAGGAAAAAGCATGAAGTCTAAACTGTGAAAATGGAATCGGCAGGAGCTTTTTCCAAAAATGAGCACTGAGAGCTGTCAGTTGGCTTCCTGTTAAAATGAAGACGCACCTCCAATTAGTGCAGCGCCCCAGGAACTGGTGAAATCCCAGGTGCACTGAAAATCTGAGGGTCCAGAAGCACACTGACATTCAGTGACTAGAAGGATCCCTAAGTTATGCTCTTCGTTGTAAGATAAACTGCAAATATACTACATAACCACCTATAACCCGTGTTCACTTCACTGAGAATTATTCCATTAACTCTAACAAAAGGAAAGTGAATTACGTTTATAATGCTTACAAAGTATATGTTTTGAAAAGTGTTACGGATGCATAGGATTTGTGTAGAATATGTGTTTAGGCTCCATTTACAAGAGCTGTGTTTTGCAACAATGACCTGCTGTAGGTATTATGATACTCTGCATGAATGTCTCTTTGTTTACTTTGGAACACTATGCGGACAAAACTATTGGGACACACTTCTTAACCGTTGAATTCTGGTGTTTCATTCAGACCTGTTGTTACAGGTATATAAAATCAAACACCTAGCTATGCAGCTTTACAGACATTTGTGAAAGAATGGGTCGTTGAAGAGCTCAGTGAATTCAAGTGTGGTACTATTATAGGATGCCACCATTGCAGTGAGTCAGTTTGTAAAATTTTTTTTACTTCTATGTATGACATCCTGGATTTCTGGATTTATTGCAAAGTGGAAGCATTTAGGAACAACAGAAACCCAGCCGCAAAGTAGCAGACCACATAAAGTAACGGATCAGGGTCATCAAGTGTTGAGTGTAAAAGTCACTAATGCTCTGATGACTCAATAAATGCAGAGTTTGAAACAACCTCTGGCATTAATCCCAGCATAAAAAATGCACTGGAATGGACTTCCATGGCCGAGTAGCTGCATGGAAGCCTCATATCACTAAGCGCAAAGCCAAGTGTCGGATGGGGTTGTGTAAAGCACACTGCCACTGGATTCATGAGCCATGGAAACGTGTTCTGTGGAGTGACATTTCATGCTTCTCTGTCTCATAGTGTGATGAATGAGTCTGGGTTTGGCAGATGCCAAGAGAATGTTACCTGCCTGACTGCATTGTGGTGGAGGAGGGGTAATAGTATGGGGTTGTGTTTCAGGGGTTGGGCTAGGCCTCATGGTAGCAGAGAAGAGAACTCATAATGCTTCAGCATAATAAGACATTCTATGAATTCTATGCTTCCAACTTTGTGGGAACAGTTTGAAGGAAGGCTCTTCTCTGTCGAAGCCAGTGGTTCTCAACCTTTTTTTGCAGTGGGCTGCACTATGTCCAAGTTCAAGTCTCACGGGCCGCATATTATTTACA
>JAODKF010000103.1:11300658-11317125 GCA_026779585.1 Mormyrus proboscirostris
ATTATCATTAGAGAGTATAATTCTACTTACCATTAATGGGATACATTTATTATTATTTAATTTATTTTTAATTTATTATAATTTTTTTTTACGTGGTCAGCATCGCGGGCCGCATTTGCATTTGTGACGGGCCGCAGGTTGAGAACCATTGGTCTAAGCACACAAAGCAAGGTCCAGAGAGACATGGCTGAGTGAGTTTTTTGCAGAGGAACTTGACTGGCCCTGATGTCAACCACACCGAACACCTTTGGGATGAACTGCGAGCCAGACCTTCACGTCCAACATCAGTGCCTGACCAGAATGCTCTTCTGGATGGGCAAAAAGTCCCACAGACACACTCAAAAATCTTGTGGAAAGCCTTCCCAGAAGAGTGGCAGCTGTTATAGTTTCAAAGAGGGGTCCAACTCCATATTGATATCTATGCATTTACAATGGGATGTCATAAAAGCTCCTGTAGGTGCAATGGCCAAGTGTCTCAATACTTTTGTCCATATTCTGTATATGCTACATACCTGTCACCAGGCTATTTTTTACATTTAACGTGATCATGGGGATACTTCAAAAAGACTATAAATGTATTCATATAGTTTTACCTGGTTTATAAGCATTGTATTTTGAACAGTAATACAAGCTTTTTTCATTGTTTGACTGTAATACGCAGAACAAGGTCATATTATGGAAAATCTCACCAGTAATTTCGTTTCATAGTCTAATAACAGGATGTCATACATACTGTAGAAGTAAATGAAAATGTTTGCGAACACAGTTCTTGAATTTTACAATGTTGTCATAAGCTAAATTTTGAAATTTGGGTTTAGGCTTAATGAAGACTAAACTGTCTTCATTTGCATTTTTCCCACATACGCTCAATATTTCTTTGTAAGCTCTCCTCAACTTGGAAGCATTATACATGATCGAGTAGCACTGGCAGAGTTTTCGTTTCATCTATCATGGGTTTCAAGGTTATTTAATGTTGATGCATGTAAATAACACAGGATAAGGAACGAACATTATGTTTTGGACACTCTGGGATTTATTTAAATTTCAATAGATATAATAATGATTGATAGGAAGTTAATGAGGTAATTACCCAAATGAGACGTTGGTGCACTACCATTAAACTGGGTAATGTTGCTTTCGTCCTTCTGGATTTCAGCTTGTTGCTAATTTTACATTTTTACCCAATTTGTTAAAGAGCAATGTTGAAATTCTTTATCTATTACCATACTTGTCTTATGAACCATTATAAGGGCAACCATTGAACTTGAAGTGCTTCCTCAATTTGCTTGTGGGGTATTTTGTTTATGCAGATTTTGTATATATTGGTGTGATTTTGTGCATGTTTGGTGTCTTTGGAAAGTATATTTAACATGAATTGATAGGATTGTTAAAATAACCTCTGCTATAATACTTTTGTATCTAATAATTACTTTAAATGTATTAAAAATCTGCTCATATTATAAAAATGCTTCAACTACAAATGGAATTCAATGATGGATCCAAAACATTTATGACATAAAAAAGCAATACTTTACTTTATAATGAGCACAAAATTCTACTTAAAATTACCCCAGTGTTAGTATGCAGCAGAGGTGGAAAGTTCAGGTACAGAAAGTAAAAATCCAGACCAAGATTTTGTTTCAACTAACCAGCTAGGTGCTCTGTCACTGTGACTCTCTATGCTCAACAGGTTGGTTGAAACAAAATCTTGGTCTGGAAATTTACATTCTAAACCTGACTTATCCACCTTTGTTATGGAGTTTGTAGTGTATTGTTGTGGTAATTGCACTCAAAGTGTAGCAATAAAATTAAAGACAGGGAAAAAACCCATAGCCACTGTTATCCTGATGGTTTGTAATGAAAATACCATTCTTACTGAAACATGTTAAGACAATGCATGAGTAGAGAAATAATGACTGAATATATACATGGTATAGACTGTCGGCTACAATTGGATTTGTTTAAAAAATCCATTTTCTAATTATATTGGTTTGTGGTCTAATAAAATTATTCAAAAAGTCATACACCAACACCAATTTAAATGAAATATAGGTTTCACAAAAGATAACAAAAATCTAAGATTAAAAAAATAGAACATACCGAGTACAAGGGACATACATTTAAATTAATTGCTATAGGTTAATAACTTAAATGTCAATAAAAAAAGCTTCACAATGATGGAGATAGACAAATATAATGACATGGTTGTTAATTAATGGGCGGGCCTTCATATTTTTAATTAGTGGAGGTAGCTGCTTAATTGTTCTAGGTTGATAAGCCATCCAATGGATTACTAGATCAAGCCACCTAGCCTGTAATCACAGTCCAAATCATTGTGTTACAAAATTTACTTGATTCAGAGTTGTTGTGCTCCCAGCTATCTACTACAGGAGGCTATGGTCATTGATTTAATTGCAGTTGTATCTCTCTACAATTACAAGATAACTAGAGTGGAAAAAACATTATTAAATAGCATGGAAGACTAGGTTTAATGAGCTGAGGATCAACCATGCATATAAGGTGCAATATTTAGTTTTACAATTTGTAATAGATATTTTTCTTATGTGCAATTGAAGCTTGCAATTCCTATAGGACATACAACGTATATTCCCCTTAACAATGTTTTGCGGCTGATGACATGAGCAGTGAATATCCATCCATCCATCCATTTTCCAACCCGCTTAATCCCATCGGGTCGCGGGGGGTCCGGAGCCTATCCCAGAAGCAACGGGCACGAGGCAGGGAACAACCCTGGACAGGGAGCAGTGAATATGACCTGCTATATTCATGAATTCCAGTATTGCACCAAAGTGTATACATGTTGCAAATATACAGGGGCTTTATGACAAAATTCTAGTAAGAGAGATATTGTACACATCAATGTTCTGACTGGCTGTTTTTAAGCATAATAAAAGATAAAAGAATCTAGAAGCATCTAGTTAGTTTATGTCATTGAAAGTCATTGTAAGTGTTTTGGATGGATGGATGGATAGATGGTTGGATGGGTCGTTTATGACTTCCAGTGCAAAACTCAAGTAGTTTGGGGCACATCAAATTGCAACCGAGTGAGAAAGAACACATCTCTGAAAGCTATTCTAAAAAACATAAAACAGTAAGTGCAACTATATAGTTATACTAGTCTGTCCTCTTTTCTTGGTGTGCCTTGACCAAAACGCTTGCTCAAAAACAGAAGCTAGTGCTTAGAAAATGAGAGATGGCTCAGCAACAAGACAAATAGCACAATGACAAGGGGCTAAGATGCAAGACAGCACTGAGGCAATCCTTCATCATCCCATAATAACCAGCGACTCGGGCAACCCGGCGACTTGCAGAGGCATCACTGCAATATCACCACAAGAGGGAAACCTACGGCATTGGCCTTGAGGTGTTAGTGAGCTCTATCAGAACTGAGTGATGTTCTGGAGATGGACTATTTATCAGAGCTGAGAAAAGACTCATTTAAAAAGCAGCCATGTCCCTCAGTCCTGGTTCAGCAGAACAAAGAAAACTGCTGAATTTGCAAATAGCACCGGGGAAGAGATAGTACCCCTTCAGGTATCTCTATAAAATGAAAGTGAAATGAGGCAAAAGACAAAGAAACTTGTATCTTATATTCAGTTTTACAGACAAACCATTTTAATGTATAAGGTATTAAACTACTTTATTTTACCAACAAGATGTCTGTAAGCAATATGTTGCAAATATTAATATACTGAGCATCTACCTGTAATACAAAATGGTTCTTTTTTGACTAATATTGGCTCAGTTTTTAGCACTGTGGGCTCACAACAACTGCCATCCCTGCATAAGTGCAGGTTTGGAATATCCATTTTCTCCCTGTATTTGTGGAGGTTTTTTCTGGTTTCTCTCTCTGTGACACAGGGAGGGTGTGGATATTTCATGGGAGGGGTCAAGCTTTTCCTTTGTGTGGGAACAGAGAGACTGGGAGCAGAGATCCTGCTTTGGGGAGTTTTTTGGTTTAGGTTTAACAGAGGAACTGTTACTTATATGCTTGCTACCTGTTTGTACTCCAAAGGTACCAAAATAACTCCCTGTTCCATCCTGCAGTGCCCATGTCTCCGAGATGTGTTCATAAGGGGATTTTGCCCATTTTGATTTCCTCCCACAGTCCAAAAACATGTTGTTATGTAAATGTAGAACTCTAAATATCGCATGGCACATATTGATATGTGTTTGTGTGAGTGTGCGCCCTGAGATGGACCTGAATGTCAGCTGGGGTCTCTCTATGCCTCCTGGGGTATGCTCTAGGTTCACCAGGATCTTATACCGCAGTATTTCCCAACCTTGTCGTTAGGGAACCTCAGACAGTCCATATTTTTGTTTCCTCCCAGCTCCATGTCAGAGTCCACATTTTTGCTCCCTCTCAGTTCTTGAGGACTGTCTGAGGACCGGTTTGGGAAACACTGCTCTACTGGATAAGTGGTTATGGGGTAGATGGATGGATATGGCTATTATTCTAACTTTTATTTTTTTCAATTATTTGTAACAAATTATATTGAGCAGAAAAATGCAGAAATGCCTCAAGTCTCAAAAGCTGAAAAGTGATAAAAACACAACCTAAACCAAGAAAATTTTATTCAAGAACTTATTGACTGCCCTTTCTGTTCATTGATTGGACATTTAGACCCGTAAAGCTAAAAACACAACAGGGACAAATTACTCCCCAGCAGTGAATTTCCATGGTGTCCTCCCTTTGGAAAGGTTACTTCTACACTGTAGTTGGGCATGGCACTCTCATTCTAAGCACACAAAATATATTATTTAATTATTTTTTCAGCGAATATCAAAAAAAAAATGAAAGGCTCATAAGTTGTGTTCTCCTACAGACTGGAATTTGATTCAGCAGCAGTCTTACAAAGAGCAAAATATTTTCCATTCACTTAAATAATAAATAAATAAAAAATGGACTGAAATGATTTTATGAGAAATTCTTTTGGTTATTTTGTGCATTTGAAATGTTCAAGAAACCTACTTCTGATCCTTACCTGATCCTAATGTGATGTTAGACTACTGGTGAGGTCGCCTGCCTACAATCGAGACACTATCTTTGCTAGCAGAATTAGTAGTAATAGCATGGAGTGCTTTTGTCTTTACGCCAGTTTCACTAAATAGTAATTTATGACTGAGCATAAACAAAATGTAAACATTTTTGTGATCTTTGTTGATTTAATCCTACATTGCAGGATATTATTATTAGTTTAAAAAATATTTCTGAGATTATGTAATAGTTTCTGTTCCCTGAATAATTAACTAATTAATAAGTGATCTATCCTCATTAATTAATTTGAATGATTTGTTCTGTTCTTTAAAGTGCACAACTGACAGCAATCAAGTTAAAGCAATACATTCAAGTATTTATTTATGCAAATAACCCTGTAACAACAAATGTATTCTGTATAAATATCTATAAGTATCTATCTAATTATTTTGTAAATTCCATAAAATCTAATAAATCAAAGGGCTGATTGTAAAGGAAAAAACTGCAAGATTATTGTGCAACAAACTCTGTGAACAATATTTTCGCTCCACACTTTTTGCTGCAAGTAATTTGCTATAAAAGATTTTTTAAATAATTGTGAATACAATGATAATATCCATTTAAATTAGTCAAAAACATGAAAAAAATATAACTTACTATGCGGATAAATTTGACTTTATTTTGTTTGTTAAAGATTGACATGGTATAGACTGCTGGCTACAACTGGATACATTGGACTGCTGTTTCCTATTGGATAAGGGAACCCAGGCCAGAATGATACATTCCATGACATTTTAGAACAGTAGGAACCCTTTTTTGCTGAAACTCATCACTAAAGGACTGCTGTCATTTTTGTTACAGATATACATTCATCGATAAGATAAAGGTGTAGAAGGACTCACCAGACCATGATCCTCTCCTTCACTGCTCAAACGACCATGGTTTGTGTCCCCCTGGACCTGTAAACAGATTTTTCCAGACTTTATCTGCGATTTGTGTCTATCAGCTTGTTTGTAGCATAGACCACTATGAAGCTGAACTCCTGTCCTCATTCACTCATTCAATTTGGTCAACATTGTTCTGTTTTGCCTGATGATCTAAACTAATCTCCCTTTCAAACATCCCCATTTTAAAATGCATGCTCCCTATCATTGTGGCTCAAGCTTGTTTTTGCTCTAAATTATGATAGTGTAGGCTATCATTATGTTTAAGATGGTTCTTCCTGAGTCCCCATATTCTTTGTATTATGCGTGCCAAACATTTTCAGTCATTGGACGATCATTAACTTGGCTGACTGAGAAATTCTGCTTTGTGGAACACCCACCCATTCTGATGCACTGACATTGGTTAGCTATACTAGCTTATATTATAGTACTTGAGGTGGTGCCCACATATGTAATCAGGGTTAAAGGAATGCTGGAGATATATGCAGAGGCAGGATACTCAAAATCTAAATCCTTGGTTCAGATTCAGCCCCAGCACGGTGCTGTTTGCTCGCTCTCTGTATTTATTTTCAGTTTACTTTGATAAAGTTTGAGAAGAGGAAGATTTTCTCTAGATCATGTCACATACTACAGGAGTCCACGTTGCATACATTACAGAGCTCATGAATCTTAGGACAGTCTTATCACGGACCTGTAGCAGTGTGATCTTTACTGAGATTCCCTAGTTTGTCGTTTCTTCAAGAATAAATGCTGCAGGAGGAGTAATGTTTATTAGCGTGTAATACTGACAAAAATGTCATATGAAATCAGAGGCAGACACTTATGAACACTTCACAAGATGAATGCATTGACAAGTATGGTGGAAAAGTACAGCATATTGCGTCGAATTCACTTGATACCATGACAGATGTTTTTTGCAGCTTTAATCTATGACCTGGTCTTACACAAGGAGACTACCGAGCTGTGTGCAGCAGGGTGTCTGATCCAATCTATCAAAGCTGTTCCATCTAGTGTATACGTGCTGATTTGTAAGTTACTGACCTGTATCTGCAGAAAGTCATACAATTCATATGGATTCACAGGTAAATGATCAGATCTCCTGTGTATCTACTGTGAAAACATCTATCTATCTATCTATCTATCTATCTATCTATCTATCTAGTCTGCACCACAAATCATTACTGTACAATTAGCATTACTCTCAGTGTTGCGCAGCATATACAGTAGAAATTCTTTGTAATTCTGCTGTAGAAACTGTGCATTGCTCTCAGAATGGTGAAGAACATAACATCAAATATGATTATATCTTGAGCTGAAACAATGCACAGTTAAGACATTGAGCTGAAATAATTTCTACTGATTACTGACAGAAATTTTGTAGCATTTATGAAAGGAAATATGAACAAAATCCTACGGTGTTCTCATCTCTGTCCTGATGGTTTTATATGGTGGATTCAACTGAATGCATAGGACTTTTAACCTTTGCTGAAAGTCTATTCACTGAAAAAAATGTAAACTTAGTTGCTAACTTTATCAGGTGGCTGTCAGTACTTGTGATTTAGAATAGTTCAAACCAAATATTTAATGTTCACAAAAAATCTCATTACGGTCATCATTACGGTTTGATGCTATTTAAAGTTATCGAGCGCTGGATTTCCGACAGGACATGGCCTGTAAGACATTATCCTTGCAGTATTGGCCTCGTCACCAACATCGCTTCACTGGTTGTCATGTCCCGTCTCGTCTTCCTATGTTAAAATGTTTCATGGGACCCGTAAGGAGAGGGAGTCTGGGGCATGTGAGGCAGCTTTCCTTCATGCACCAAGTGTTTCAGCAAATACTGCCAGACTGACCTCCTTAGGAGACTTTTGATGGATGGTACTGCTGCTCCAACCAACTAAGAAGGAAGAACTCCATTGCATTTAATTTTCTCTACAACATGCATTTGTTTAGAAAATCATAAAACACAAGAAACATATCAACTGAAGAAGCCTGGACTATATGTTTAAGTGATCATATTTATTTCACTTTTGAAAATAGCTGTGTGTCTTACACTAGTACTGCAGTGGATAATTGCTGCTAGAAATGTAAGTGAAACAAAACAATATGCAGTGTTCTGAGGGGTTAATGAAGCAATGCTACCTAATGGTTAGGGAAGCATACTTGTGATCATAAGGCTGCTGGTTCGAATCCCTACCCACTGAGGCACCCTGAACTCCTACAGACTGCTCTCTGTGTGCTAAATAATAGCTGCCTTCTCACATACGGGTTAAATGCAGAGGACAGATATTGCTGTTGTGCCATGTGAGCTGTAGTGTGTCAACAGTGACAATTAGTCACTTTCACTATGTCACTAATGAATGACAGCTACAGGGGAACATTCCATTTGGCTTGATTGTTCATGTGCATATGTTTGACTTCATGATGTGTCCTGAATGAATCAGCTACTTACAGTTTAGGTGTTTTGGTTCCCTGAAGTAAAGAAACACATGAGCTTTATTTATGTGTGAATAATTGTTATTGCTTTAATATTTTTTTGAGTACTGCAGTGCAAATTAGTATATAATATACAATACACAGTTAAAAAATAGCAGAACAACCTACAATATATGCACATTGCAAGCCAGGAGGGTTTAAAATCCTACATTCTACTACCTATGTTCCTCAGAGTCCATTTCTATACCTTAAAAGGTACAGTCACCTACAGCTAAGGGTACAATTGACAGACTCTTGAGGGCACAGCCCCAGTCACAAGCAAAGGTACAAATGTTTGTCCCATTTCCTGAGATTACACATGAGTAGCAGGCTATGGTGTACTGAGTGTCTTAAAATAGTCCTGTCAGTGTAACACACCCCGGGAAACAACCTACACTGTCAAACTCCACCCCCTCGTGTCCAAATGACACCCTGCCAGAGAGCAGCTCCACCTCCTGCAACATTATCCTTTTTTTGATGTCCCAAAGTTTTGTAAAAGATTCAAAGTGGACAGTTTAATAAAAGTTCAGTTTTGCACTAAAAATCATGTTTTTTCCTCTTCAATGTTAATTTTCATTAATAGCGCTGATCAGACATTCATGTCTTGAGTGGATGATGGGTTGATTTCTGTCTGCTGTTTTAGTATTTTGACTTATTCCGCTTATCATGATGTTGCCAAAACAGGACTGGATACTACCTATACTTTGTTAGAGGTACAAGGCGAGTATGAAGCATTTTTACAAGGACATTATGAATGAATAAAGAATAAAGAATATTATTGTTTTTGATGCATTTTAATTATTTAATTTATTTAAATTTCAAAAATTTCGAGTACTCTTTAACCATGCGATACGTACAATACCCAAAAGGGCTTGCACAAAGTAGTCAACTAGTCAACACGTCAACTTTACTGCTCTCTGACGACGTGTAAAGACTGATGTCGACTAGTCGCTGATCATTATGGCACTAACAACATGGACACCTAATATAATATGTTACATTTAAATGGAATCATTATGACAGTGAGGAGCAGGCTTACAGGTTGGATCTCATGTGAGTTTTGTTTTCCTCCCTAAGCGTTATACCAACATTTCAATATTTCTCTCCATGGAAGTTGCAGCATACAAGTGTTATTGTTGTATAAATTGTTGCTGCTGAATTGCAACCAGTTGTTTCTATTTCTTCCTCCCACGTAAAAGACATGCATGAGATGTCTGTTATCAACATATGCATTAAGTTTTACAAATGCTGATTGTTGCATATTGCAAAGCAGTCCTTTCCACAATCGTTTTATTCGTCATCAGCGATTAGTCAGCATCAAGTCGACTTTTATGACATAACTTTCGACTAAAAAAAATCGCACATTGTGAAGCCCCTAATACCCATTAAGTCTATTTTATATTGCATTAAAGTGGTAATACAACATGGCAACAAATGAACATACTGCATCTCTGTCACTGATAAGACTCTCCCTCCTTTCTGATTCTGATGTAAACCCTGTTCACCAGTATAGTAAAGCATTTGGTTCAGGAAATGCAACAACAGATTTCACCAGGCTGGGAGAAAATAGGGCCTGAAAACATCAATGCTGAGTAAAACCATGCTGGAATATAATTCAATGCCCTGTTCCTAAAGTGGAGCTTCAATTAGCCTCCAACCAGGGCTCAGCAGGACTAGGGGATAGAGTATCAGGCAAAAACAAGCACAAATCCTCTTCTCTCAGCTAATAATTACTGTTGTCTAAACAACACCTTCTCCTCCACTGTGCCCCTCGTTGCATCAGGTTTTAAGACTCCCCCAAGCGCTTTTGAAGTATATAATCAACTACTTATAAAACTATGATATCAAGATAAATGAAAAGCTAATTGCCAAGGGTGAAGCGTTTAAGAGCTGTCAAAAATGAAAAGCCTGCGATCGGACTAATGTTGAAGGGGTTAAAAACATTTTTCAGCCTTACCGCAATATCACATATCCACAATGCAGTCTTTCATATTTTGCTGGCAAAAGGTATCAGATGAAGCTCCTTGTTCTTGGAAACTTTGGAAATGTTCTCATGTAAGATTGTACATGAACTGCATTTCAGGCTGTAGCATCTTTAAAAAGGAATTTTAGGGACTGAAAGAATATTCAAGTGATGACAAATTTAGTGCCCGAACCCAAGAACTGGACCAAGCACATTACAACTAGAATCTAGAGGCACTGCACTGCACACAGCATATTTGATAGTCGCATACAGACACTTTAATATTAAACATTGATAATACCTAAATCCCTGGAAATCAGGCACACACATTTAAGTCACAAGTTTCCCTATAAGCCTATTTCATTTAACCATACCAAAAATCACATTTTACTAACATATTGTTAAGCTCTTTTGAGGAGTTAGAGCCTTTTGCCAATTTTTGAGAAATGGAAATTTCTAGTGCATCGTCAGTAAACATAACAAATAGTATCTTCAAACGGGGACTATAATAAAATATTTAAGGATTAGTCATAAGACTTGAAGAAACAGCTCTGTGAATTGAGTCTTCAGTCTATTTGCCAAGCAAACCAAGCAAATGAAGAACAGTTACTCTGAGACCTTATGCTAGTTCTACATAAAAAGGTATCTTCAGCTGGATATTTCTATGATTTTTAAATGAGTTGCTTCATGCAAAATAAATGTATGACTTTTTTTTATGTAACCGAGGTTATTGCTTTTAAAACAATGCAGGGTAAATTGTGACTACTTTTGAGTCATTTTAAAACATTTTAAAGTCCTGTATTTTGGAAATGGATGGTGATAGACCAGATTTCATTGAGATTTCAGTCATACGTGAGCTTTTACTATGGGTACTGCTGCATCTTTGGTGATGAAATGTTAAACCTTGTGTCTTAGCTCCAAGCTCGAGCCAGAGACTTTGAATTAATCTGTAAGTATTGTGGGCAGTGTGGGGGTGGTTAGGGTTGATTGAAAGGGGGGTATCTTTGCTTTTGATAAAACAGTGACCTCCCCAAGTAAAAAAAAAAGACGGCTGTAGATGCTGATTCCTTAGAAATTCTTCTTCTCACAGTTCTGAGCAGAGGTCCAAGCTCAAGCTACCTCATCAACAAGCCTCGAGAATCCTGAGCACTGACAGTGCAGTGCAGCAACACAACACCATACCAGCTGGGAAGAGGACTGTGCATATTCCCCTAAAGCATGTGCATCTTATTACTATGTAACTGCACTACCTCTGACCACTAGGAACTGTGATTACAGCCTGACGGATGTGTTTGAAGCCCAGCTAGGCATTCTCATCGGTGCGCCTTCCGTCCTCCTCACTCTCCATTTTGTTTCCCAGACACCATATGTTGTCAGAGTGAGTTGCAATGCATTATTAATAAGCAGATGGGTACAACAAACAACCGGCACTCTTTTGGATCGTGAAGACGAGTCGGAGCCTAGCTAGCATGAAAGACCCTGTGCTGTTTTCTAATACTGTAGTTCTTTCAAAAAACACTCAAGTGACGAAACTGGTGAATATTTGTTATATATATATATAATATAGCAAGAAAAGCCTGTTTTTCAGGGTGGCCAGTAAACTAACACTGGGTCCATTGAATTCTGCTCATACTTATATGCAGAACATGACTGACAATCCAGGAAATAAGATATCAAAAGTAAAAAGTGATGATACATTTTATACCCCTAACTAATCACTCTTTGGCACATCAAAAAATTGTTATGATGTCCTCTCAAGTCAATTCTTTATTAAATTAAAAAAGAAAAGAAGGAAAAAAAAAACAGGAACCGAAGCAGGTTTCCTGGCTCATGTATTACTAGAGTGCTGCATTAGCACAGTAATGCAACTTGGATTACTGTAACTGACTTTGATTTTTTACATAGGGAACAGGAAGCTGAGTATGGATGATTATGTGCGCTGTTTAAAATGCATACGGCGATGCAGATAGGTGGAGATCTGGGGATGAGATGATATCGATCTCTGTCTGCTTGCATGAGAGGAAACATCATATGTGCACTGTTTCTTGCCTTAGTAGTTAGCTCAGACTGGAAATAGACTTTGGCCTTAAAATAAAAAATGCATTCATCATCATGTGTGTTTTATAAGGTCAATTTTGATTGCATGCACCATTTTTACCAAAATAGCTTCATTGTTCTTTCAAAATCCCCTTACAGAAGTCCCAGGCACTCTATTCCAAAACTGAAACCTTAGGAGGAGAATATATCATTAATCATATTATTTTTAGGAACCTGAAATCGTTTCAAACTTGATGTGTGTACAATAATGGTAATCGAAAGAGTATAAAGCCTGACACAAGTAGCTTTATGATCCTGTACCTTAGGGTTTCTGTAAAATGAGATTCGAATGACAGTGAATATAATTATACGGAGCGTAACTCATTGATACCATTTATGTATGACTTGAAGGATACTATATATCTCAGCAGACTCTACACTGATGCTGGAATTACTCTTTAAAATGATGGTTCATTCTAGGTATGGTAGTGTAGCTCATCACCACAAAACATGCTAGATATCCAAAAGAAAGTATGACCCTTTCACATTGCCACAAGATATTTTAATTTGTGTTTGTATTAGAAGTTGAAGGAGAGTAAAACTTACATGTACTGTGAATTGTCAGTATCAGTCTTCACCCACTGCATCTATTTCTGGTTTGGATTCTCTGTCTTCTTAAAATGATAGTTTTGCATTGTAATAATTGCAGTATATGTACTGTATCACTTTCTGGTGTTAATATATAAAATTCCATAAAACGCTGGGTGATATGAAAAAAGAAACAAGCAGGAAACAAGAGCCCACTGGGAACTGTATGAAACTGCCAGGCACAGACTGTGATCCACACTGCAGGAAAGGAAACATTATTACTT
Source organism: Mormyrus proboscirostris (assembly GCA_026779585.1). Lineage (NCBI taxonomy): Eukaryota > Metazoa > Chordata > Actinopteri > Osteoglossiformes > Mormyridae > Mormyrus > Mormyrus proboscirostris. Next base: position 11,313,949 of record JAODKF010000103.1, read on the forward strand.
ACAAACAAGTATATAAGTGCTGTATGGTATATATTCCTACTAAATAAACTAAATGCAGAACATTTATTACATTTTGATAGGATCCTCCTAAGCTAAGATAGTGTTATTATTTAAAATCCCAAAGCACAAAAGTTTGATATAGACATTGTTCTTTAACTATATGCTACAATATTTTCATAATTAAAGCGTCTACAAAACTCATGCCTTTAGGTCTCATGTAACCAAACAAAAACAAAACTGCACTATATACCTTGGTAAAGTAAAGTTCACATCCCAGAAGATCCTTTTGCAAAATATTTTCTTCCTCTTGAGTACTGTCACCTTGGTTAAAATGTTCTCTGAACCTACACTTTTAGCTTTTAACGGAGTGTTGGCTGCTTTTGGCCTTAATGATAGCTACAAGACAAAGACTTCCTAATAGTTTGCAGGGTAAATCTGATGGTGTTACACTCTGCTGCTCCTTCAAAGCATTAGCAAGCCGCATCAATGAAAAATACTGTCTTTACTTTGCCCTTCTTTTTTCCTCTAGTTTATCCCAATTGTGTCCTGTCAGATTTGATGCTGCTACCTTTCCTTTGTACCACACACACACACACACACACACACACACCTGTATTCATATCTTTGTAATCCCAACAATGACGACTTTTACCCCTAACCCTATTCTAACCTTAACCATAAGTAACCAAACAAAGCATGAGACATTTCGTGCCCCACAATATAACAAACAAATTTTGCAAACACACACATGCACGCACGCACGCACATATCGGGTAAACATATCTTTATGGGGACCACTCATTCACACACACTCACGCACAATCAGGAATGTATATACTGATGAGCCTGGTGCATCAGGCATAGAGTTAGGACTGTAGAGTGAAGTAGAGGTGCTGCATGAATATTCCAGTGATGAAGCAGCTTGGATTCACCTTTGAAAACAACTGAAAGTTTTCTTTCCTTTTACCACATGTTCACTTTCTTTAACAAATAAAATGAACGTTGGGACAGATCACATTCATGTGTGTCATTTTATGATATTTCAAAGCTTGTCTTCCCTCAGGCAATGTCCCTGCCCCAACTTTCTCGTTAGGTAATAATCCTCCCTCAAATCTTTATAGCCCGTCCATTTCATGATATTGCAAAGACATAAAGTGTTAATCACAAAGACCACAAAACTGCTTCTAATATTGTACTTTTTTGTCTTATATAAACAGCTACATTAGCTACTCTGACTCTGCTTATCACATGCAAAGCAATGTCCTCCAGTGCGGATTCTGGAGTTTGCTGAATATTCCCACTGCAGTGCATAAATGGAAATTTCACAATTCTGTGAGCACCCCCGCTGATGAAAGATGAAAGCACCTTAACACAACATCTCAGGCAGCCATCTATCATGTTACTTAGTGAATGATAGCTCTGGGGAACTGAATGATAACAATGATGTCTAATGAAAGGTATCAGGGAAAAGCTGTAAGCCAGGGAACTTGTGTGTCTAAATATTTACTGATCAATTATTCAGTGATGTCATTAGCCAAATAGCTGTGTACATCAGTACTTGTGGGGCTATGAATGCAGAATATATTACAGTTGTTGAACTGATTGCTTATACTCCATTCATGAATATACTTTAGATAAAAAAATAATATGTAGACCTTAGAGAATACAGACATTAACAGACAAAAGGGATTGCAAGGGAATGCTGGTCAAGTTATATAACCAGAATGGAACATTATAGATAATCAGGTCATATATTAATGTATATTGCAACCTGTCATTTTCATTGGAATATTCAAACGCTTCTGTTGTCAGCTTGAATATTAACAGCAAATGCCTACAGTCAGCAATTTCTAGTGCAATAGCAGCTGTTCTGTAAGCTTCATTGCTAAATTTTATTTTAACTGCATTTTCCTTAACTTTTCTCCCTAGAGAAGGAACATATGACAATTAATCGTCTCTGGTGTTAATTGCAAATAATTCTTGTATAATTCTAACAACCTCTTTCAGAATATCATTATAATAATTTGTGTGCATCAAAACGAAATTGGCTTCAGTCAGCATGTGAAGAAATTGAATGTTACTCAACATGTGAGTTGTGACCATGCATCATGTTACAAGGTGACAGGTACCAGGAAAGCACTGTTTTAGAGTACTCAGTTGACGACAAACACAACCTGGTTTATCAAACACGAATCTGCTGTTACACCCTAGAGTGGCCGTGCAAAAGTAGCGTGCAAAGGTGTAACTTTGGAACATTGGGGGGGTTGAGGTCTCCACCCATTACGGGGGAAACATGATTATTGGGGGGGGTTGTATTAGCTGGTTTTGATTTATGGGGGAGCTGCAACCCCCCATCCCCCCCGTAATTTACACCCATTGGTAGCATGTATGTGTTATTGTGCTAATACACCATGGATTGGTTACTTTAGGGCTTAAGTAGGCATTTCAAGTGCATTTGAGACGGCAGTAAAACCGAGTTCTGCTGTCTGTACTCCAGGCTCATCACAGACCTCTCGAAGAGAAGCGAGCGCTGAGGCTGGCTCAATACTGATCGATTGCAGAGCTACCGGCAGGAAAGATCATTATGCTATTATGGATAATTGCTGTACTTTGATCTTCAGTGTTTTACGCAAAGCTTTGTTACAATCTGATAATAGTGATATTAAATACATGGGGTATGGTTTCAAAAAGTTCACAGCTGCAAGTGTACAGGCGAGTTCAGTTTTCTCTACCACCCTGCCATCCATTCATCTTCCATGCTATTTACATTTTATTTATGGGTCAGATGCTTTTAACTAAAGTGACATATAATTGAGAAGGCAAGGATCAATTGGGGGTTAAAGGCCTAGCTCGGGGGCCCAACAGTGACATCACAGGATTTTTGCTCACAGGTACAGCATTCTAACCTACTGAACCACACACTGATATACCAATATTTGAGCAAGGGATTGCAGTGAAACTGGATGCATGACATATATATATATATTTATATATATCAGTTAATTCAGTCAAACTTCCCATCACTACTGTGTAGCGACTGGGCCACATGAGCTCACCGTGCCCCCTAGCGTCGTGGAGCACTTCTGGTTTGGGATCGTCTACTTGCAGTGCATTTTCATTTTGTTTCTGCTTTTTCTTTTGTTTGTCTTTTTTGAATTGCAGCGCATTCTCATTTTG
>JAODKF010000103.1:11317225-11335947 GCA_026779585.1 Mormyrus proboscirostris
ACTTGCAGTGCATTTTCATTTTGTTTCTGCTTTTTCTTTTGTTTGTCTTTTTTGAATTGCAGCGCATTCTCATTTTGTTTCTGCTTCTTCTTTTGTGTTTTTTACTTTGCAGCACATTTTCATTTTGTTTCTGCTTTTTCTTTTGTGTGTGTTTTGTCTCTAGGGACCACCGTACTACAGAACCTCTGCTAAAATCCATCCATCCAGTACAGCCATACGTACGTATGCTATAACATGATGATCTTAACCCCTACCCAACCCTAACCTTCACCATAAGTAACCATGACGACAAACAACCATGTACAATGCTTGTACATATACAACCATTGTACATATATGTACAATCATTGACTAGGCCACTAGCACACCTCATACAACTAATCAATTTGTCACTGACTTTTTAAAACCAATTAATTAATTGAGCTGTTGGTGAAATTTAACAAAATCATGGAATGGCTGAGGTGTCCCTGAGGAGAGGTTTGGGAACTGAAGCGGTGTTCATCTAGCCATCCAACTAGATAGCAGTAACTTTTTAGAAAACAGAAAAAATTATTACTACTTTTTATTATGTTACTCTTAATTTGCATATGTTCTAATGTTAAATTGTGTTTTTTGTTCTAAGCCAAAGTACACTTGCTACCCAGATAAACCACTTTAAACATTTCTTTGCCTAAGACTTTTGTACAGTACTTTATACACACACACACACAAATTGGTCTTCCTATCTAAATGGGGACCGTCCATTCATTTCTATGGGGAAAACCCTAATCCCAATCACGACACCCTTAACCTCTATCTATCCCTAACCTTAACCATAAGTAACCAACCCAAATAAGAAGACTTTTGTCATTTTTACTTTTTTGATTGCACTCACAGATTTTTATAAAACTGAGGTTATCCAAATGGGGATCTCAAAAGATGTCCCCAAAAGTAGGGAAATTTCAGGTTTTACTGCACTTTGGGGATAATTTGGTCCTCAAACGTGATCTATGCGACCCCTCCCCCCCTGACACACACACACACACACACACACACACACACACACACACACACACACATATAGCTTAGTGGCATCCATATTCCACAATCTATAACTCTACATAGTCATCCATACCAGCTTCCTCCAGACAATCATGGAGTGTATAATATTAATGATTGCTTCAGTGTAAATGTGCTCTGTTGTAAAGGCCCCTGCACTCATCAGCGAGCAGAAGTGGAATGTCTGGTCACTGATATAGTACGGGGTGCCACAGGCCAGCAGCCCTGAGTTAATTAATATTTTATACTCAAAGGGGACAGGGAATTATATAATGTGGCTCGTCAGGAGCTGCCCCCATGCTGACTGAGTATATTGTAGGTGAATAACAGCGGCCCCTCAGGGGTTGCGGGGTGCGAGGTTGGTAGGAAGAGGGTGAATTAAGGTGAGAAGTGAGCTTCTTTCTCGCAGCCAGACTGTCACGGCAGGGCAGCTCAGCAGTGCATCCGGTCCTTAGGTTGGTCACGTTTAATGAAATGGTCAATAGCGGGCAATTCCTCACCACTGCCACCCGGAACATCATGAAAGTCACTGGGGCTGAAATGAGCCTTAAATACAGGTGTTCAGTGTTAGTACAGCCGGTAAAACTTCATTTGACAGCCAGCTGTACTTATGTTGTAAACAGAGCGTACATTTTGTGCGATAGTTGGTGACAGAGGGCACAGTTACTTGATGTACAAAGTTACTGTTATGAGAAACATGACAATAACACAGCAATTAAGGGTTGGAGGGCTACTGTGAAGGATGGAATATCAACCTATAAACTATCATATGAAAAGTGATTCATTAAAAACATAAAACATCTATAAACCATATGCTCTGCACTATTGTATTTATTAATGAGATTTTAAATGAGTTTGTTGGTTACCTTAAGAACAGGCATGTATGGTACTAGTATGGTAGTCTAATATGACAAATCATGTGGATTCCACCCCTGGTGTAAACATATGTACAGTCGTGCTGTAATGTATTTGCATTATTAATCTATTTGATTGAAGTGAAAATGAATTGTCCATACAGCAAGAAAACAAAAAGGTTATTAATTTAAGATTCTCAGCTTAAACTGGTAAGATGGAATGCCATGAAATATTGATTGGGTAAAGTCCCTTTTAACTGCAACACTTTGAAAAAAATACATCTGATTACAGGCATCTGATCTGCTTCACTAATGTGAGATCAAATTGTGTGCCCCATTCTGGTAATAGCAAACGTCTCTTTAACAGGCATCTAGGCAAACCAGTCACGAAACGTTACATTTTAATTGCAGATAAATATTGACTATTTCCTTTAATACTTTCTGCCTGGTTGGTTTGAGAAAATATGAAAATTCTGTGCAGGTAACCTAATCTACCTGCATATTTTCCACATTCAGCTTCTAAAAGCCACTTGCTATTTTATTAGTGCTGGGAGGCATTTGTCAAGCACAAATATCTATCCATCCATCTTCTAACTGCTTATCTAGTACAGGATTGTGGGGAGAAGCACTGATATTTTTAGTCTATTTTTGGTTAAGGCTGATGCTGATTACAGCTTTATCGCCATACTATTTTGTCCTCATATTTAAGTAAGTAAGGGTGCCAGCCAGCTAGCATCTGGATTGCATTAGCTTACAGGTTGTTTACAGCAATATTTGATGCCAGTCTCTCCATTTTGTATTAACATCTGCCAGCCCTGATGTTGCTTGTTATCATCTCCTGTTTATTAACCATGTCGGTTCAAATAAAGACACACTTCAGACTGACTGTATGCAAATCTGTCTACAAAAGAAATGAAATACATCTCTCATAATGTTCACTATGCATCAATTTTAATCAATGTAAGCACATAAAATGTTCATTTGATATGTAGCATCATCAGCAGGGATGACAATCATTAGAAAAAAATTATTAACATCCAAAGTTGACAGTGGTCATGAAAAAATAATGAACTGTAAAGGATGCAGTGGCACTAATACTTAATTAATTAATACTTAATTGATTAATTTTACCCAAATCCTTATAATTTAATCAGCTTAATCATTCTTAAAGCGATACTGAATATAGCTTTTTAGCAAATAAACTATTTTTACTTTAAACAACCAGCAATATGAAAAATCGTAATACTGAAACCACAAAAAGAACTTACACAGAAATGGATAAATAAAACAATCGCATGTTCACTAGTAAATGATGATGGACTGCTATTCTAAAAAGCACAATTTGAAGGGTATAAAAGTACACTTCTTCCCAATAATTTACCTTTTCTCATAGCTTTGGACAGACCGTTATGCCATGTGACCTCTAGGCAAGGATGTAATTCCCAATAGATAAACCACTTTGACAGTTCAATCTCAATCTCCTCATTTACCCTCCATATCCTTAATCACTGGAGCAAACTGCCAATCCCCAGAATGGGTCCTTCCATACCTCACCCAATATTCAAATGCCATTTTAAGGATGAGAGCAGGATTTGGTTCCTGTTTTGGAGCAAGATTAATCAGGTAGGCAGTAATTTCTCGCTTAGTGCATGGTGATGAAGGTCACATCTGGCCCTCGCTGCAAACTGGCAGAAAAGCAAAAGGAGCAGCATCTTTCAGCCACTCAACCACAGTCACTTGGCAGAAGGAGTGGCAAACGCAAGCAGGTACATTCCTGCAGGGCTGTTTCTGTCACACCTGCACTTAACGATGAACACGGGAATGATAAACAAAGGTTTTCTTGTCTTCTATGAGAGAGCAGAGGGTACAACACATCTCATCTTACTGATGCCTTCATTAGGAGATGCTGTTTTGCACACAATTTCATAATAGCTTTTATCACTTAAAATGCAGTTTTTGCATTGATGTTAATACCGCAAAGAGACCACATTATGCTACATTTGCAGAAATTAATCTCATGAAAATGTACTAATCAAATCTAAATGTTTTCAGCACTTATAAATCTTATGTAAAACTCTCAATAATAACTTTATTTCATTTAACATGGCTAAGTGTCATTGGATTAGTTTGTATCATCTTTTAAGTAGACACATATAAATTAAAATGCATTTATTATTAAAAACAAGAACTAGAAAGGGTTTCCTGAATAAAATATGTGATTGCTGTGTACATGAAAGCTCAATTGTATTCAACCAACTTTCATCTGTTTAATCCTCCCTTCATATTTCTTTTTCATCCCTCTATTTTCTATTTTATTATTGGGAAATTTTTGATTTAAAGAGGGATGAAAAAGAGGGATGCAGGTGCAATATCAGAAAGTGAAATACAAGCACACTTCTCTTTAATGAGTGGAACATTTGAGAGGTGGAACGGTGTTTCCAAGTGAAAAACTGTAGTAGGAGAAAAATGAATTCAAGTCAATGGGAGGAAAATAGAAGGATGAACAAGAAGGGATGAAGGAGGGTTAAATGGATGGAAGTTAGTTGAGTACTGTACTTCTGAGCTGCACACTGGGTATCTTGAGCAGGTTTGGAGGTTTTATATTGAAGGTTGACTGGATGGGAGCTGTTTGAAAAATTTCCCCATACAAGTCTATGGGAAAAGAGGGATGAAAAAGAGGGATGTGGGTAGAATATCGAAAAGAAGAATAGAAGCACACTTCTTCTTAATGGATGGAACATTTGAGGTGTGGAACGGAGTTTCTCGGTGATAAACTGTAGGAGGAGACAGGTGCCAAAATGTTAATAATAATAATAATAATAATAATAATAATAATAATGTGTAAAATTATACTGTAGGAAAAGTTATCTTTCTTAATGACCATTGTGCCTGGGAAAACTTCCTGTATTGTGCATGCATATAAATGTCTTACTGAGATATGCCAGAGAGTTTCCTTTAACTTTTAAGAATTCAATAGAAAGGCAATAGGGAGTAAGAGAACTTGTGAAACCGTACCACAAATGTCAAACAGGGATTATAGTGTAATTTGGAACTTGCCACTCATAAGGCTGCAGGGCTCGTAGTAAACACAACTAATCACAGGAGAAAACATCCAACTCACCTGTTGCCCCACATTTACAAATAAGTACGACACTAACTAATGCTTATGTAAGCCTTTGTGTTTGTCTGACGGAGTGCCTCTTATTACCTGTCATTATTTATTTCTCCCTGAGGTCCTGCAGTTTGTTTTATTTATATTGCGCAGATGTTTCTTAGGTGTCTCTGTACACTGGTCCTTATAGGAGACACCAGCATAAAACTGCCGTATTTTTGACCAATACAGCACAATTTATGGTCACATTATTAACTCGCAAAAACATCACGTATGTTAAATTTGATACCTTTCATTACAGATGTATATAAATGTTTCAGTAACTACAAAATACCTAATAAAAAAGCTAAATTCCTTGTATATTCAATTCAATACAGATAACTTTATTTGTCCTCGAGGCGCAATTAAAGGCACAGAGGGCAGGTGAAGAAGGACAGGACACAATGACATAACGTGCAACAATGTTTGAAGGATGCTATGCAAAATTGATGTCAATCAGGTAGATAAGAACTGATAAATATGTAAAGGGAAGGATTGCTAGTGGGCATGGGGGGGTCAAGTGCAGAATGATTGACGGGTTCCAGTGCAGGGAGGCGGGAGGGAAGAGAAGTCTGAGGAGTTGAATGGCCCTGGGAACAAAGGTCGCTCTCCTCCTCTGTGTCCTGCAGCCGGGACAGCGGAGCTGTCGTCCTGAGCATATAAACAGCATAAATTATAGCAATTTTGCATGTCAAGTCATATTTAACTGTCTTTTCCCCTCTCAAAAACCTGTTATTACTGTACCTCTGTACATCATCAGTCAATCAGTCTTCTCAACCATTTTGTTGTCTCCATTTCTTTTTTTTAAAAAACAATAATAATAAATTATATATATATATATATATATATATAGTCACTCCCACACGGGCAGGGCAGGACAGGTGTGACTCATCAGGAGGCAATTAGCACCCTTTATAAGAGGGATGTATAGAAGCCATATTGAGTGTTTTCTGTCCACAGTCTGTCCAGTTTCCCATACCTTACCTGTTTGCCTTGTGTGTGTTCCTTACCTGTTTTCCCTTCCCTTCCCAGTCCAGCTCTCGAACCTGACCTACCTGTCCCGCCGAGCCCGGCCCCTCCAGTTCACCCCTCCGTTTGTTCTCCTGTCCCGTGCTTCATCGTCTGACGGATTTCCCTGATATTGACCCTTGCTTATGACCTACGACTCCGACTACTGCTTCACGATCCATCTACGGCTCGCCTGTTTAACCAGCCAGCAGAACCTCTTCAGCTTCCTGCCACAGACACCACTCTCAAGGCTGGCTGACTTCCTTGTGCATTCTGCCAAGTTTGCAGAGATCACCTGTATTCGCTTCCCCATTTGTGCATTAAACCTCTGCATTCCCCGCATTTCTGGATCCCTGTTGTCCTTCCTTGAACGACGTGACAGAATACTTCGACCTCACAATGGATCCAGCAGGGAACCTGGAGATCCGACTGGCAGCTGTGGAGCGACACCTCGTCTCTCAAGCTGCACAGGTCCCGCTTCCGGATTCTCCCCCTCGCCCCAGCGCTCCATTGCCGATCGCATTCCCAGAGCGCTGCAACAGTAATCCAGACTAGTGTAAGGGGTTTCTTATGCAGTGTGGTATATACGTGAAGGAACATCCAGAGATGTTCTCCACACCCGATGCAGAGGTGTGCTTTACCCTCTCCCTGCTGACAGGACGAGCTCGTGAGTGGGCAACTGCTCTGTGGGCTGATAACAGTCTGCCATTAACCTCCGCTCGAGAATTCCATCACGCACTTATGGAGGTCTTTGATCACCCTGCAGTGGGTAGATTGGCTGCTGGAATGTCAGCAAGGCACCGGAACTGCCGTGGAATTTTTGCTGGAGTTCAGGACCATCGCCGCAGGTATGAGGTGGCCAGATGATTCCTTGCAGACGATCTTTCGGCGGGCTTTGAACCCTGAACTGCAGGACAAGCTTGCTGCTAAGAGAGAGGCTTCCTCTTTTGAGGAGTTTGTGTGTCTGGCAGTGCGCCTGGATAACACTGTAAGAGACTGCCGATGCAATCGACACCAAGCTGAGGCTCATTAGGTTGGACCCATAACCAGCGTCAATGGTCCCAAGCCTATGCAGGTCGGCAGGTCCCCTCTCACCTCAGCTGAGCGCAGACGAAGAACCCAGGGAGGGTTGTGCCTGTATTGCTGAGGGGCTGGTCATTCCATCACCGCCTGTCCTATCCGACCACAATGCAAGGAGGCCCCGCTCCCGGTAGGTGTATCCTTGTTCCCACTCACCTCCCTCTCTCAGTTCACGGTGCCTGTACTCTTGGGGAGTAAAGGGAAGCAACGGAAGGTGAGAGATAATTTCATTGATGCTAACCTAGCTCGCCAGCTGAAGATTCCCCTCCTATCCTATCACCGTACTAGGGGTGACAGGAGAAAGAATGGTGGAGGGGACGATTCACCAGCATACGCACCCCTTCGTGATGCAAGTAGGAGCCCTGCACACTGAAGTAGTTGAGGTCTTTGTTCTGCCCCAGGCTAAGGGTCCGCTGATCCTCAGGCTCCCCTGGTTAAGAAGGCATAACCCTCGTCTTGAATAGCAGAAGGGGGAGATCGTCGCTTGGTCTGACAGGTGTCTACACAAATGTATGTCTCTTCCCTGTAAGGCTACAGGAGTGGAAAATCCAGAACCGGAGAACCTGGATCTCATTCCGGAGGAGTATCGGGACTTTACAGACGTATTCAGCAAGGAAAGGGCTTTCCGCCTCCCCCCGCACCGAGAGTGCGACTGTTCCATCGACCTTCTGGATGGAGCCACCTTACCACGTAGCAAGTTGTACTCTATTTCTCTACAGGAGGAGGAATCCTTGGAGGACTACATTCGTGAAGGACTAATCCGGCTATCGACCTCTCTCGTAACAGCGGGGTTCTTCTTTATTAAGAAAAAGGATGGAGGGCTCTGACCAGTAGTAGATTATTGGGCATTGAATGCCATCTCTGTCAAGAGAAGGGAACCGCTTCCCTTGATCCCATCCTCCTTGGAACAGTTAAGACGCAGTCATATTCACTAAGCTAGATCTACGCAGTGCGTAAAAACTGGTAAGGATACGTAGTGGAGATCAGTGGGAGACCTCCTTTATAACTAGTCGGGGACAGTATGAATACCTCGTCCTGCCTTACGGGTTGGCTAACAGCCCTTATATTTTACAATCCTTTATGAACCGGGTATACGGGGGTTCCATGACATGCTCCAGAAGTTTGTGGTACTTTATATAGACGATATCTTGATTTACTCCCCTTCCAAACAGGTTCATGTTCAGCATGTGAGACAAGTGTTACAGAAGCTGCGGGAACATCACCTGTATGCAAAGGGGGAAAAATGCGAGTTCCACCAGACTCAAGTGAAGTTCTTGGGATACGTCATTCGACCCAGGAAGGTGGCGATGGACAGCCAGAAGATCACAGTGATAAGGGAATGGCCTCAACCTTAGGCTCACAGGGAGCTGCAACCCTTCCTTGGCTTTGCTAATTTCTATAGAAGGTTTATAAGAAATTAGAGCTGGATTGCAGCTCCCCCTATGTCCCTCACACGTGGACGACCTACTCATCTCCCCTGGACCCCAGAAGCAGACCAAGCTTTCGATCGCTTGAAACAAGCCTTCTGTACCACCCCAGTACTCACACAGCCATAGCCTGACCTCCCTTTTGAGGTGGAAGTGGATGCCTCCGAGGTGGGAGTGGGGGCTGTATTAGTGCAGAGGAATCCCAATGCCACCATCCCTGCGCCTACTACTCTCGCAAATTGACCGCGGCAGAGAGAAACTATGAGGTAGGTGACCAGGAGCTCCTTGCAATTAAGCTGGTCCTGGAGGAGTGGCAACACTGGTTGGAGGGGGGTAGGCACCCCTTTGTCGTGTTGACAGATCATCGCAACCTGGAGTATCTACAGTCAGCAAAGTGGCTCTCCTCACACTAAGCTCGATGGTTGCAGTGGTTTGCAAGATTCAACTTCTGGGTAAGCTACCTGCCGGGGAAAAAGAATGTAAAAGCTGATGCTTTATCCAGGCAGTGTGACCTCCCCGACAGTGAGGACCACACCTACCCCATCCTCAGCTGGTCCTGTTTTATCTCATCTATCACCTGGGGCCTAGAGGAGACCATCAGGCTGGAGAATGAAAGCTGAAGCTTGGTTGGATGCCCACTTAGTTTGAAGTACGTCTCCCGTGCGCACCAACCTGGATTACTGTGATGGATCCACTCACAACCTGCTACAGGTCACCCCGGGATTGCTGCCACCCAACTTCTTGTATCTCGCCGGTACTGGTGGCTAGGTTGGTGCCAACAGGTGCAAGCCTTTGTAGAAAGTTGTCCAGAGTGTGCCAGGTTTAAATCCACCAATCAAAGCCCTGCTGGTCTTTTTCAGCCTCTGCCCGTTCCCTCCAGACCCTGCTCGCACATTGTGATGGATTTTATCACAAACCTCCCTCGTTCCTCCGGTAAGACCGTGATCCTTACTATTGTTGATTGGTTCTCAAAAATGTGCCGTCTAGTCGCCCTTCCCCCAATCGAACGGACTTGCTGAGAGCACAAACAGGGAGGTGTCCAAAGCACTCAGGCTGATCTGCAGAGGTAACCCCACCAGTTGGTCACTCCATCTGATGTGGATTGAGTACTCCCTGAATTCATGGGTGAATCTCATAACCAAACTTTCACCCTCCCAGTTTGTTTTGGGATTTCAGCCTCCCTTATTCCTGTGGGATTCCACTTCCAGGCAGGTGCCTAAAATAGAGACCTGGTACAGAGAAAGCAAACAAGCCTGGCGTTGCATCCAACGTGCTCTCCAGACTGCGGAACGATCCAAAACTAAAGCGGACAAACACCATAGACCTGGGTTTCCCTACCGAGTAGGTCAATGAGTGTGGCTGTCAACTAAGAATCTCCGGATCCCAGGGTGCCGTAAGCTCACCGCCTACTACATCGGCCCATTCCGCATCCTACAGAGGGTGGGACCAGTTGCCATAAGACTGCAGTTACCACGCCTGTACAGGATCTCTCCTACATTCCACATTTCCCTCCTGAAACCTGTCAAATACAGTGCCCTGCACCCTTCCTCTGATTCTACTGAGGATTCCCCTCCTTCAGTCCCAGAGGAGGTTCCCTCGTCTCGGATGCGGACCCTCCTGGATTCCCGGAGACGTGTGGGGCAGTTGCAGTATCTCGCCTAATGGGAAGAAGGCAGCCCTGATGAACGGAGTTGGGTTCCAGCTGCTACTGTGATGGAAGCCGCCTTGAAAACAGAATATCACCAAGCTTACCCTTCCACACCGGCACCCCGTCCTCAGGGTCGTCCATGCAAATGTCCTCGGCCTCCAGGAGGCGGCCGTCAAGGGGGGGGTACTGTCGTGCCCACATGGGCAAGGCAGGACAGGTGTGACTCATCAGGAGGCAATTAGCACCCTTTAAAAGAGGGATGAAGTCAAAGGCTCACTGCGAAGTATTGCGCTGATGTATAGAAGCTATATTAACGTTTTCTGTCCGCAGATTGCCCAGGTTCCCATACCTTACCTGTTCGCCTTGTGTGTATTCCTTACCTGTTTTCCCTTCCCTTCCCAGTCCAGCTCTCGAACCTGACCTACCTGTCCCGCCGAGCCCGGCCCCTCCAGTTCACCCCTCCGCTTGTTCTCCTGTCCCGTGCTTCATCGTCTGACGAATTTCCCTGATATTGACCCTTGCTTATGACCTACGACTCCGACTACTACTTCGCGATCCATCTATGGCTCGCCTGTTTAACCAGCCGGCAGAACCTCTTCGGCTTCCTGCCGCAGACACCACTTTCAAGGTTGGCTGATTTCCTTGTGCATTCTGCCAAGTTTGCAGAGATCACCTGTATTCGCTACCCCATTTGTGCATTAAACATCTGCATTCCCCGCATTTCTGGATCCCTGTTGTCCTTCCTTGAACGACGTAACAATATATATCAACCATTCATCCATCCATTTTCTGTGCAGGGGGGGCCACAGCCTATCCTTTGAACAATGGGCTCAGGTGGGAACCAACCCTGGACAGTCGCCCACACTGCAGGGCGGGTGTGTGTGTGTATGTGTGTGTGTGTGTATATATATATATAGTTATCTATTTCAAGGGATGGTCAAAATGGTTCAGAAGACTGATTGACTGATGTGTTTGCTGGATGAGACAGTAAATGAATAAACTCAAATATAAATAACTTTAACTATCCGTTACATTTTGAAAATGAGTTGCTGTTATTTACAGTGCCCGTTGATTATTATATCAGTGTGAACACATCTTACATTCGGTGTTAAAAAATTTATAATCCTACAACTTACATAAAATCAATTGCATTTTGGTTATCATCCAAGCTGAGGCATCATCTTGACTGTGTGTCAATATGTGACTGTGTGCATTCACAATGTGTTACTTATGCAGTCATTCAAAAGAGTAGGCAGAGGGCAGAAAAAAATCCATGTTGCATCCAGAGCTATGTCACAACTTTCAAACAATAACAATGACTGGCACATGTAGCATTAGCGTATTTTAAACCAGAGCACCCATACATGTATACTTTCCTGTACACTGCACTCACGGCAATATCAATATACTGTGCATCATCATAACAATGTTTGCTGTTAGTGTTCGAGTTTTCCTAGAAGGGGAGATAGTGTTTGATGTTTTAATTTTGGCTATTCAACGGAGGGTGGTGTGTGGGTAAGAGGGTTAGAATGCAGTGCTTGTAATTGGAAAGTTGGTAATTCAAATGTCATGATCAGTTCACTGTTGGGCTCTTGAGCAATGTCCATATCACTCCAGGGGCCATTTGACACAACTTTCTCAAAAATATCTACCACTTTTGATACAAGTGTTAGTTAAATCAGTAAATGAAAAGATTGAAGTCTGTCACCCAGCAGGACACACAGCTGCTGGGAGGTTTTCCTAACCATTTATGATCAACACTAACAACTAATGCAGTTTGTGAGTTGACCCTAGTAATGAAGAACCCCTTATTCCATGTCTACATTTTATATTTGGTTATTTTACGACACACTAACTTCATGCTCCAGCGTCAGTGGCACCTAATTGCTATTAATGCTGGGAATCTTACAGTGTACTGAGGTGTAATGCAAATGTAATAAAGTTTGGTTTTTCATTTACATAATTATGGTGGTGTGGCAGCCCTATCTAAGGTAATTGGCATGCAATCGTTTTAGTCATGCATCTCTCGGGTGTTACACGTTCATGATGAAATAGAAAACACACAATCAGCATCAGTTATATGATCAGTTTTTTCAGACAATTGATTGAATCTCCTGCAACCCTAAGTAGGAGTGAACAATTCTTGCTGGTGTTTTGCTGTCTAACTTGAAGCTTTAATGCAAAGTGATGGAGACAAAGCATCTGGGGGCCTATAGTATCTACAACTTTGAGTAGCCTCCCAGGTCTCTTGTGACAGAGTGTTGTTTTCCATGCACAAAATGTGACACCGTCATAATGACACAGCATGGATCTTGCACACAGCTGGAAGTTGGAAGGCAGTCTAATGAATCAGCCAGTGGTGCATGGGCAGGGTGTGCCATGGCTGTTTATTCACCAAAGCCAAAACAAAACGGGCAGAATCTAACCAACAAAGAAAACCCATAATACAACACAATGAACTAACAACAACCAGTATTTAACTAATCACACAAGAAATGCTTAACACGTTGATTAAAAAGAAAAACTGGTGTGGATGTTTAGGGAATAGTGATCAGTTTTGTTGAAGTTCTAGACTGGATTCTATATCTGCCACCTCTGGTCTACATTAACAGCAAACTAATCCAGATAACTTTGTTGTAATTAAGGTAGTCTGGTAGTAAGTGAACAAAGATAAAATCCATTTAAACTGGGGTAGCTTAAATCTGACATGTTATGAGCTCAGAATAATGAAGGCCACAATACGGTGTCTTTATAAAAAACGCCTTTATAAGAAAACTGGTCTCACCATGCACATTCTTTTATGCACCAAGCAGATCCAAAAGTATAGGGATGCCCTAAATACTGCTTGCTCAAAGTTCTACTCCTTCATCATAAGTGGTGCTAAGTCTAGGCCGGGGAACTTACTTTAGGACTGTTAACAAACTCCTAAATTCACATAAACACATCTCTCTTCCAGCTCTGATACTTCTGCCCTAAAAATTGCTGTAGTTACTCCTATCCTCAAGAAATCTGAGTTGGATCCATCATCTCTCTTTAGCTATAAATCTCAAATCTTCCTTTTCTGGCTAAAGTGATGGAAAGAGTTGTAGCTACACAACTGCATGTCTTTCTTAATGGAAATGCACTATATGACCCATTCCAGTCTGGCTTCCGTAAACAGCACAGCACTGAGACAGTTCTTCTGTGTGTTATAAATGATATCCTCCGTTCTGCTGATAGTAGTTCTCTCAGTATGCTTACCCATCTTGCCTTAAGCTTAGCATTTGACATAGTAAACCATAATGTACTAATTTCTTGCCTTCCCTCCATTGGTATCACAGATATAGCCCTTCAGTGGTTCAGGTCATATCTTACTAACAGTCAACAGTTTATCACACTAGGTCCACACAAGTCCTCCACCTCTTCTGTTATGAGTGGTGTCCCTCAGGGATCAGTTCTCCGGGATCCCTCCTCTTCCTAATTTACATCCTGCCCCTTGGTAAAATCACTGGCAGATATGGCCTTAATTTTCACTGCTATGCAGATGAAATTCAGATCAACCAATACACTCACTGATTCCAGCTCCGATTTAAAACTTTGAATGCAGGTAAACGTCTTACTGGTCGGTCCAAAATCATTAGTATCTAAATCCTCCAGTTTCTCTGTTTGTTTTTGAAGGTGTCCCTGTAAACCCTGCTATATAGTTATCAGACATCTTTCCATACTATTAGACTCTACATTCAGCTTTGGTCTACATATAAAATCCCTCTCCAAAATTACATTCTTTCACCTCCACAACATAGCTTGTCTACGCTCATTTCTGTCCAGTACTGATGCCCAAACTCTTGTTCATGCTTTTATTATGTCCTGTATTGACTACTGCAACTTCCTTTTCTTTGACCTCCCTGCAAAATCTATACAAAAGCTTTAGTATATTCAGAACTCAGCAGCTAGAGTTCATACTCACAACAAACAATCTGCTCACATCACACCCATCATCTCTCAGCTACACTGCTCAACGGTTCAGTCTCAGATCAAATTCAAAATATTGCTTCTCACTTATAAAGCTCTGCATAACCTTGCTCTTTACTACTTCAGTGAACTCTTGACTCCTTACTCACCCTCTTGCTCTTTCAGATCCTCTAATAATGATGTCCTCACCGTTCCCCGCACTAAACCTTCCACCATGGGCAGCAGGTTCTTCAGTGCCATGGCCCCAAAACTATGGAGCTCTCTCCAACAGTCACTCCATGATCATTCTTCTTTCTCTTTCTTCAAATCTGAATTAAATGCATTTCTTTTCCTTGAACATTTCTCTTCTGTCTCTTCCACCTATACTGACTACTAATTTTCTTTTTTTGTAAAGCAACCTTGGGATTGTGAAAGGCGCCATATAAATGGAACTTTTATTATTATTATATTATTGTTATTATTATTATTATTAGATTTGAGTTGTACATGCACTGCCAATCTGTATCAACAGTGTTTATCTATTAAAATATTAAACTATTCAAGTAATAAATGACTTTAAACCTTCTGCCAAACCCACACCTTTACCAATCTCATGTATTTGCATACATTTTCATAATTTGGCAGATTACCTTTAGTTGTCTGTATTGACACTGGCAAAGTCCCTCACAGAAACTGGACATACAGCCTTGGAAAAAATTAAGAGACACACAGCACAATTTTTTGTTTCACTCATTTCTGAATTTAAGGGTGTGCATCTGTAAATAATATCTATTTTTTTCTTTTGCAAACTGCAGCCTGGTTCTTCCCTGTTTCTCATTAATGAAGGGCTTCTTCCTTGCCTTGTGGGACTTCAGTCCTGCTTCTAAGGAGCCTGACATGAACTGTTCCAGAAGTGCACTTCACACCTACACTTAATGTTTCCCAATTCCTTTTTAAGGTCACTTGGTGTCATCCTCTGATTCATGAGAAATTCTCTGATAAGTTAATGGTCATTTCTGGCATTTTGGCTTTATTTGGCTGGTTTCTGGTCATTCCCAGTATCTCCTGCTTCGCCTTATTCTTGTGTATTGCTGTCTTAGAAATTGTGAACCTGGAAGCAACCTGCTGCTCAGCATAACCTTCTGCCAAAAAAATTTAAAAAATGCAGGTTTGTTTAAAAAGAAGTAGTCGCTTCATTTTTTCTGCGGCTGTATATACGAGAATTACTTCCACGGTTGAGTCGGATCCTGTAGCGACAGAAACGCAATGAGATTACATCGTTAAACGAGAACCAGTAAAACATACACGGTAGAAAACGATGTGGAAATAGTGATAGAAATATGACATTTCTGTTTCATCGAGCAATTTTGTACAGATGAGTGAAACAAACTAGGAATTATGCTAAATAATCGCATTCAGGCGATTATGTAATAATTGTGACAGGTTTAGTGCGGATTCAGGAAATGTGGCCAAAGGGCTGTACAGGTAGTCGTTCAGCAGCCATCGCATGTAAACCACTACTTTGTAATATGAACACTGGAGAATTAACCAAGTCACTTTATATTCTAACCAGATTAACTGGAGTTTTCCTCTGAGTGCGCCTGACATGACATATTTGCCTTCCTATCAGTTATTGAAATGAAATGTTCACTTGCAAAAAGTGTTTTAACAGTATATATAAATGACAAAAAAATTTGTTCTAAATAGTGTTATTATGTATGGGCTTTATTGCATCTATTTTGACTTTAATTTAATTAATCTTTTGAGTTTTTATAGATATTTAAAAAGATGGAAACTGTTATCTGTTACGATTTCCCGAGAAAAGCTTTTGTTTCTCCACCACTTTATTCTCCAAATAAAATGTGTTGACACTGGATAGCATTTGATAAAGGAATATAAGTTGGAAAATAAACTAGTGATGCACCAACAAGAAAATATTTGCCCGATACCAATAGCCAATTGTTTTGAAAACTGATTGTTTGAGGGGTTCTGCCCAACCAAATAAATTAAAAAATAAATTATTCCAAAAATATGAAAAAGTATTTATTTTTTGGTAACAAAATGCCAACTCTATAGCATACAACAACAGTCCCAGAGCAATTTATTTTATAGATCTAAGTGTATCGAGTGTGATAAATTCGTTATTCGGCAATACTGCAGCCTTCTTTATTGGGACGGATTTGTTTCAGAGTAAGTCTTCATATTCTTCACTGTCTCGCGATCAAATTTGTTGTGTTCAGATCTTTATTAGTAGATCGTTCTTGTGAAGATTTAGCTGAGCAGTACGTGTTTGCAAAATGCATTTCTAATGACGTTAAAATAATTCCACACAGCAGACATTTTTCTAACTTTAGTATCAGGGTGTGCAAAGCAAAATGGGTCACCATTTTAAAGGGAATTTTCAGCTGTAAATGTTGTTTCATTTGATCATTTTTTAGTTATATCGATAGTTGACCAATGCAATTGGTACATTTCTAAAATAAACCCTGTAACTACAGTAACCCACGTAAAAGTCCTACTTAGGTTGAAATATCGAAAGCTTGAACTTTTAGCTTCTTGGTGCCTAATTGTGTGATTTGGAAGCTGATAAGCAGGGCTGCTGTGAAGGAGGCAGATGCAAACCGGTTGGGGTGGGGATGTAGGATGATTCCAAGGGCATTTGGAACATAATTGTATTGATATGGGTTGGGGGCCCAGTACGATCTGCTTTCACAAGACCCAAAACCTCTAGTGGCATTCCTGCTGAAAAGCATAAATAATAATCTGCGTATAATTCAGCATATCACATTCAAACTCAAGTGCAGTAATTTAAATATGTCTATATATTTATTTTGCAACCTAAAGGTTACATATAAACACATTCAATGTTTGTAAATATTCAGTATATTTCAGATGAAGTACCAGTAAAATAAGCTTATGTCTCAGGAAAAGGAGTCCAAACCAAACCATGCCAACCCTCAAATTAGAAATGTTAATTATCCAGGCTCCATGAAATGAAAAGGGAAATGGAGAAAGAGATGAGAAAAACTGAGAATAGATCAACTAAAAATGTAATGTATTAATACTTTTGATTTTTGCAACAAAACAACTCATTACTCATACAAAAACTTGAAAGCAGGTCTTCAGATGCCGACTGATCTAGATTCAGCATACTTTATAACCCACCTAATTCCAAATGGTACCATATATTGCAAAAGAAACCATTTAATTCGCAACACATGCGGTTACATCGTTCTGTAAGAACAAAACCACATTCAAGCTCAGCCTCATTTTTGGAATGTTCTGCCTCAGGGAATATTCTCTTATGTCCTGTAAAGACTTCTTGGTAACAAATCAATTAAAAAGAAACCTCCTTTGACCCTCATTGTTTTTATAGATGGAAAATAACTTTCATCTCCACATATTTCATATTTGTTTGTGCATGTATGTTAGTGGAGCAAGGGGAGGTAAACTCTTGGTGTTACCTTGTTCTGTTGCTAGGTAACCAGAGCCCTCAAGAAGCTGTTGCAACAGCAGAGCACCAATCTGATTAGGTTTTTATTATTATGCTGTTTTTTTTTCAGATCAAGATCATAAAGCCTCCTTTGGGAAATGTCTTTCATCAAGGAGAGATATGTGCTGGAAGGGAAAGATCCTGAGACTTGCTCGATTTATAGAAAAGGCCATGCCTGTCACTTGAAATACTGTAGGGGTCAATTTGACCCTTACACAATAGGAGTAATGTAAAAAAGACAGACTTATTTATCATTATCTGAATATCTCTTTGTGACTCTTCCTAAAATTGTACATGAGTCTTGGATATAAATTTAGAGCTTACATCTAGTACCTGGGACAACGGCATTATAATTGTCTACTAATTTGCTTATATTTATAACACTGGTATACAGTGATTTTGGTGCCAACGATGTCTGAACGGTTTTATATTAAGTTTATGGTGCTGATTAAGAATGTGACTTTGGTTTTGCCAGATTGGCTCTAGTTTCTGAGATATTTAATAGTTAATTAATTAATTAACGCATCACATTTGAAAAGCATTCAGAATTGCAAGAATATTTTTATTTTAGTTACAACTAGTAAGTAAACATCAAACAGTCTAACATCAAACAAACAAGAAATGTAAAATATCTAATAGTGACAGAAAAAAGTTATGTATTATTTGATTAAATAATACAATATTAATTATTATTAATTGTTATTAATGTTAATGCTTCAAAAAAAGTACCGTGGCTGGTTAAAAAAGACGACTAATGTCCACCTTTGCAAAAATACTCATCAAACTGGCAAAAATGGGCTCAACAATTCACATATCAGTGGAGAGAAGCACAAGTGTTTTGTCAAAAGTTAGACAACACACTTCTCACCATTCAGTTGTTGCCAGTCATGTAAGTACAACCTCTACAGTAGGGCTGGGCGATATGGCATAAAATTCATATTGCGGTATAATCTGAACCATAGACGGTAGACGGTATATATTACGGTATATGATTTGATCTGTAAATTTCAATATTCAACTGTTTTTGAAAGGGTAACATATGTCCATAGCAAAGGCATTGCAGCAGGAAGTTGTATAATAAACTGTTAACACA
>JAODKF010000103.1:11338307-11356989 GCA_026779585.1 Mormyrus proboscirostris
ATCTATATTTTAACTGGAAAAGTCAGGGGGTCGTCTTATACGCCCAGTCGTCTTATACGCCGGAAAATACGGTACTCAGATCCTGAAAAGATGCTTCTCACTTGTGTTTTGGGGGTGAGGCCAGATTGGAGATGTACTCTTATCCACAGACGTCTGCCTGCTTCACTGGTCCATTCACTGTCATTCTACTGTAAATATGTTCTCTAGTAATATAAAACCCAATCTTCACTCCTACATTGGGATATTTCATACAAACTCCAACTCTGGTTTCTCCTGAATATTATAAACAGCAAATGTGCTCTAAAATAGATAGATACTAAATATCAAATATTAGTTTTAACCAAACCAGCTCCACTTGAAATTAGAGTTGCAACGGTATGCGATTTTAACAGAATGATAACCGTCTTAGGAAATTTTGGTTTCACAGTATATGTGTCATGCCCTGCTTGTCCAACCCTCCTGTGTGCCACGCCCCCCTCACTACCTTACATGGAATCCCAATGTCACCAGCTGTTTCCAGTCATGTTGATTAGTCCTGTGTATTTAAGTCCGCGTTAAAGAATGTTTCCCCGGTCCGGTCATTGATGTTATGTGGTTGTCTCCTGATTTTGTCTTTCCTTTGATTAAACCCCGTATTCTGCCAACACCTTGAGTCCTGCCTCTGCTTCCGCAGTACATAACAATATGGTATTTCACTATTATTATTATTAAAGTTGCTGGCTACCAGAGTGTCGTCCAGATAGACAAACAAGGATGGAAGGTCCTTCAGGTTACTATCCATTTGCCACTGGGCAGCATTTTTAAGACCAAAGGGCATCCAAAAGAACTCATAGGGATGACTGTAGTTTTTTTGATGTCTGGAGGATGCACTAGAACTATGCACCAGGTTGACCTTTGAAAAAAATGCTCATCCCTAACAATTGGGCAGAGAAATCCTGGATATGTACAATCAGGTAGCAATCTGAGGTTGTGGCATAATTGAGCCAATGGTAATCACCACAAGGGCACCATCCTCCACCAGGCTTGGGCACCATGTGCAAAGGGGAAGCTGAACAATGCTGGGGTGCTCCATTGTGTCAAAGCAATGGCCAATTTACCTATATTGAGACATCAGGCTCAGGCATGGACTGGTGGTCGCGTCGTAACAATGTGATACTGCACACCATACTTGGCCATGACTGATGTGAAGGTGGGCTACGTGAGATCTGGGTACTCTGCAAGGATATGGGAGAAGGCATCAGCTGCGCCACAAGGGCTATACAACTCAGATGAACCAGCATTGCTGTGTGAGCACACAACCTAATCGAAAATCTCAGCATTGACTAAGTGCTGGTATTTTATGTCTACCAGCAGGTTGTTGGTGCACAAAAAAAATCAATGCTGAGCAGGGGAGTGGACACCTTTGCTACTACAAAACATCACTGAAACTGCTGGCCATCAAAACAGACTGCCATGTCACATGTAACACAGGTATGGATACTGCTGCCATTGGTGGCCGCCAAGGAAAAGAAAAAGGCAGCAAACCCAGGTCATGTGCAAAAAATACTCATCTCTTTATTTCTCTTCCAACAATTCTCCAGTACCCCACGTGGCATGCACACCCTTTACTAACCTGTGTGCATGAACATGGGTAGGGGAGAGTTCTCCTAAGCAGCCTAAGCAGCAGTAGCTCCTATAAGATACAAATCGGGAAGGTGGCACGGATCGGTTAGGGACATGCTGGAAGTGATTTCACATGGAAATGCCAGTTGCTGAGTCTGACAGGCAGTTGACGAGTAAAGGACATGTGTGCCCAGGTGAGATTTTCTGTTTGGTTGCCTTTTTTTAAATACCAGTGTGCAAATGTGCATGGTATGATAACCATCAATTTTCCAACCGTAATATACTGTGAAACCAATATGCCGCTGAAACCCTAATAGACTGAAACCTGGCTTGAATCTTGAAGAACTCTGCTTTAAGTACTCTCTACCTAGTTACTCCATTAATTAAACCTGGTCTGTGTTTAATGTCTAACTTAGATTAAATTTAGGTCCTATTGCAAACGTTACTGAAACTCAGGTTTTTGTTCTGTATTCTAGCCTACTCTTATAAAGACCACTTCCAATAAATGGAACTGGAATTCTTCTACATCTACAAATGACACATGAAATCTGGAAAAAACACTTACATTTACTTAACCTGCTTATATATTGCTTGCAGATTTGATTTCTATGATTCTTACATGAAAAGCAGAACCCTGACTTTATGAGTAATACCTCATGAAGTACAACACCAATGAAAATCAAGGAGCTCAAATCAAGGAGAAAATTTTTGCTGAACTTGTAAGTACGCTCTGGCACTGGCATAAAATAAACATGTAAAAACGATGCCCCCAGATGCAATGACCACAGTCAAGCATTAAAGTTGAGTATTTTATATTAGAATGCTATACCATATATCATGACATTCTCTTGGACAGACAAGAAAATATTGCTTGTTGGTCTTAGTGGATGGTAATTGTATCAAATTACAGTAGGTCTTTTAAGGCATTGTTTTTTTCTTTTACTAAGTGTGAAATCATTGAAATACTCAGGAGTCAGGAGAGAAGTTCCACAAGGCTCTGTACCGAGTCCAGTATTCTTTTTCTTATATTTGTTGCCACTTGGATTGCTATGCTGCTGATTCACAACTGTCAAACCAAGTGAAATATTTGAGCCCTCTAAGCTCAATAAAGGACATTAGAAACTTGACAGCAAACTTCCTCCAGCTAAACTACATTTGATGAGGGCCTGGTAAAACATCTAGTTAGGCTCTGGGTCAATTCTGATACCTGAGTAAAAGTCCATGGTTTTACAACTGATGAGGGTGATTTTCGTCCATCTGTGAGATTTAAACAAGCTCAGAAAAATTCTGTTTTCGAATGATACTGAAAATCTTGCTCATGTATTCTTCAACCCGGGCCTCATTGTAATGTTTTGCTATCTGGTTAGACAAATGCATCCTTACAGTTTATTGTACTGTTGTATAATGTAGCTACAAGAGTTCTCACTAGCAAGACTGCTAACTTCTCTCAGATTTCCCATCATGGTTTGCCTTTCATTTTGTTATGATGTTACCATAGCTCACTTGGGTTACGCCATATTGCCCCTTGTAGATTCTTCTTCCCGGGGCTGGTTTATGTCTCAGCAGCTTAGGATGCTGTGCCCATGAGTAGGTCACCAGTTCAAATCCCATTGTCAGCTTGTGCAAAGTCCTTCAACCTCTATCACTCCTGAGATTGCCTGACCTTGTTTTCTCAAAAGAAAAAAGAATGCATCTCGTGTTGGATAAAAGCATCTACTAAATAATATTTCAATAAATAAACAAACTATGCATCCTAACTCTACTTCTGTGTGGCTATTTATGAAAAATGCTTTGCCCTCTTTTCAGCTTTCCCGTCGTTCTTCCTGTACCATCTGGCCCTGAACTAAAAAGATCATTAAGGCTGAGACGGGTGAACTGTAACAGCGTATGATGCACATTCTGACATGATCCAGTGCCATGTTTGAAGGAGACTGCAGGGAATAATAAAAAAAATCAGCAAATTTAGCCTTTTTCTGTTTATGTTTGCCTGCATGTGTCTTCCCGTTGGAAAAAAATCAATATGCGGACAAACTTTTTGACAAAGTTGTTTTCCATGAGAGGTGTGAATACCTACAGCAACAAACAACAATTGACCAGTGTGCACATGCATATATATATATTCCAGACATTTTCGTAGAAGCTTTTTCCAGGTTTTACTCAGGTAACTCAGGGAATATTACAGCAATGGGTATTGTTTTAAGTTTTGCCCAGCTTCAGAAATACAGAACCACTATACAGAATACAGAAACTGACCGGTTCCCACATGCAGTGTGAATAAAACGCTGGATACCTACATGGTATGGCTCATCTTATATGTGGACCACTTTGACTCCAAATTTCTTTCCACTGTCAATAGCACACAGAGAAGAATAAAGGAAAAGAGTATTGCTTTTCATTTTATGTCTTTGCATTTAGCATTCAGAATCGTTAAAGCACAATCTGAGACGGCCATCCATCTTCTAAATGCTAATCCTGGTTAGGGCCTGGAGCTTTTCCAGGCAGTGTGGGGAACAAGGCGGGGGTACACCCTGGATGGGATGCTAGTGTAGTGAAAAGCAAGGAAACACATGCAAAAAGCTCTGATCAGAAAATAAATGAAAAATTATTAATTAGCACTAAATGTTTTTTAAATGACTTCATGCACAAGAAACTTAAATGAAAACAACCCTCCTTGGACCTTCCTTCATGTACTATTATAATATATTTCAGAAACACAGTCCTTTTGCAATACAGAGGTGACATAATATTATGGTTATTCGTGACTCCAACACCAATAGCAATAATCAATCTGCAACCTTATATTATATAGCAGGGTTATTCAAATCACGGTTCTCGAGGTCCGAGCACTGTTGGTTTTCCAGCCTTCCTTTACCTGTCAGTCAGGTGTGAAGCCTCAGACCTATCAGAATCAGTAGTTATTAACCTAACTACTGAGGAGAACTGAAAACAAGGCCTGGATTTGGAATCGAGGTCCAGATTTGAAGAACCCTGTCATATACTAAACGCCGTAGTAATTGTTTTTATCTTTTCAGGGTAATAGTAATTACAGTCACACCCTTAACACTTGATTTCCTCAAACAAGTTGATGTGCACGCATACACAAAACAATTTATTTATGCATCATGGGCCAAATGTTCATTTGATGTGTCACTGCTAGAAGTGTGACAGGAATAGCCTGGTAGATCACTCAACATGTTGCATATTAATGTTGCTCTTTAGTATGAAGGCAATAAATGTTTCCTTGTAGCTGAGAAACATGCAGTTCTGTCCTCTTTGGTATTAACATCAGAGGCCAGTCTGGTGTATTTCACCTTGGTTTAAAGTTTTTTCCTGCAGAGTACTGGAATCACATACATAGTTTAAGCTCATGTTGTTAGGATTCATAGTTGTTGTATGTGCATATTTCTCTTTTTTTAATGGTTTAGCAGCAAGTGAACAAGCGTCTGATAATGCTAGTAATTGAAGTGTCACCACAGGTCATATTCTACAATGTAGATCATTTAGCATGTAATTTAGTTAATTCCCAGCAGCTCATTTGTGACCATATGTGTTAATGTACAGTATTTGATGTGTTTATTATGCAGCACCAATAGCAATATTATACAGGGCATATTCCAAACATAAAAATGCAAATATACATGACTATGTACTTAGCTGTTGACCTTTATTAGGTTGTACATGAGAACAACCACAGATCGATGGGCCACAGATTCTGACCTTAGCTTAGTGTTCTTAATTTGCCATATATGACTCATTAGGAAATAGCTGTCTCAGGGTCCACAGCTTCCTGGGTTGCTGATTTTCCCTACCTTTGACATATAGTAAGGGATTAAATCTACTCCAAAGTACCCACAGCAGAAACTAGCAAGGTTCCTTTGCTACCTATCAGTCCAAATGATAAAAAGGATTTACTTATTGTTTTACTGCTAGAGCAGGAAATCCATTTTAGACAATAATAGTGTTTGAACACAAGACTTGAATTAAATCCAAAAACATCATAGGCCTGTTAAAAGTTTTATATATATATATATATATATAGTCTCTTGAAGAGGTTTGTTCATTAATTATGCTGAACAATTTATGAAAAATACAATATATGCTGAATATGTGTATTTTTAGTTCCAAGTAAATTGGCAAAACACCAGTTTTAGGATCTAATTAACAATGTTAAATTATCAGAAAAAAATTTAAATTAACTATTTATGCTAAAACACTTGTGCACACATTTCATCTTGGGCTTTTCGTCTTCCTCAATCTCCTGCTGCTCCTTGCTGGCTATTGTTCATCCTGATGTTAAAGTACCTTCAGCTTCGGTGAGAAGGTCAGGTCTCGTCCAACGTGGGCACATGAAAACGATAAGGATCAGCACATCTGGTGAGGCTTCTGCTTTCCTCTCTTTTTAAAATTCACAGGAGCCCGGATGATTTGGGTGTAAAATTAGAATGAATAATTGATGTGGTGTGGTGCAGCAAATCACTCCCTTTTAGTTAATTGGATTTACGAAAAAATGGAGAGAAAAAAAGTATAGTAATGCAGCCAGTAGTCATAGCAATGATCAGAGAAGTGAATAATGTAACTCCCTCCACTTCAGCTCTCTACAGAACAATAAAAGTCAGAAGCTTTTGTTCCGTAGTCCTCAAGACTGGTACATCTGTACATGAACTAACAGAATGTAACAGAATTTGAGAAAGCTTTCGTTAAGTTTGACCTATGGACATGCCTCTGGTTTACAAAACTTTATGATTTGTTTGTGTAATTTGGTGCAGTGTTAAAGGGATCTGTCCCATGATAGAAGCACTTTCTGGTAGGGCCAGTGCTGAGTACCAGTATGAAGCTTTTAAAGATGCCTTTGAATTTTTCATTTTTTTTTCCCTCAAAGTGTGGTAGTGCTTGGTGAAAGACAATGCCTGGAAGGCATGACAGACCACAGTTTTTTTTTTTTACTAAGCCTGAGTAATAATACTGATGAGTAGCTTGCTATATTTAATACATAGAGTGTGCATGAATAAAGAAGGAGAATACCCAAGGTTTAATCAGCCTATCTATCTTTTATATGCACTTGAAACTTGAGGTTATATGCTGCAGCTGCACATATAGTTTAAATGGTGCCAATTTGTAAATAGAATTCCAGTACATGGAAGATAAGAATTTGTGGTCTTGCTCAGGGACAAAACTATCCCAACAACATATTGGATACCAAGGGCAGTCCATCTGTCGGCTAATAAAAGAGGATAGAAATAAAGTGGTAAGAGAATAGTTATCTTGCCCACAGTGAAACAGATCTTTCAATAACTGTAGAAGTCTGCCCCCTTCATTTATAATCACTGCGCTGCTTCTGTTACTCTACGCTAAAGCTTGTTAAAACCTAAACACGCACCAAGTGTGTAAAAAGGGAAAGACAGCTCAGATTGTGCTTGTCTAAAAGAAGAATGCTATTATCAAAGTGAAGACATTATGATGGAGGTGGTTCGATAAACCATTAGCTACGTTTAACCAACACCATTTTGTCAGAGCCGAAATTTCATAATGCTGATAGCGAAAGCGGAGGAGGTCCTCTGTGTGGTTTCTTCTCCTTCCCTGTCTGTTTGGCTTCCGTTGTTGTGCTCTAGCCTCCACATCAAGCTGGGGAGAACATATGCTTTCCAGTGTGCTTAATAGGGCATCAATGATTAGAATACTGATTATTCTCATTAGCAGTGGCTATGCTGTAGAAGAGTAATTGGGTGGCTGTTTCTTTCAGATTGTTGATCATACTCACATCATGTATATCACTGAGAAGCACATTCAAGGATAGAGAATGGACAGGGCCGGATTAAGTGTTGTAAATGGCCCTGGGCAACAGCAGACATGATGTCACATCATTTAGATATGCATCTAACACAGGGAAATGTTACACAGGCTGTTCAGCGAGTGTCATAATAAAATGACAATATTAAGTCATATCACATAGGCCTATATTAGATATTAAATCACTTAAAAGATATTTGTGAGTGGAAATGGGGGGTGGGTACCCTGCCTGGTGCCCGCAAGGGCATGATGCCCCTGGAAATGTGCCCAAATGCCCATATTGGATGTCAAGACAATGAATTTTTATTTTTGGGATTAAGCCTCTATATGTTAAATCCTCTATACACAATAAGTCATAAAGCTGATTTACTACTTTCTAGTGAAAAAAATTATCAACACACCATTGTCCTCTCCAGGTCCCAGCATTTTATGACATTACAGATACACTACGGAGTAGCTGTTCAGACCCACCTGTAAACCCTGCTGGTCATATACTGAATTGCTTTATTAACGTAATATTATTGATGGTTTCTAAGTGCACATGTCGGTGCATCTTACTATCTGGTCTTTGTTGCATTTAGTCAGAGAAAAATCATATGAAATATACATTTTATTAGCAGTGAGAAATTAAATAAAAATGATTTGTCCAGTGTGAGTCATTTGGATAATAAATTTGTCATGTGACTCTGTCTTGCTGTTAGAGCTCAGATATCAATAGAATAATGCTGGCTGTAACCTGGAGCGGCACCTGTGAGAACTTATTCCAAATATTTTCCTTTTCATTGCAGATCTGTAGATCAGGGATGAAACACTGAAAGCTTTGGCCTGCTGATGCATTTTTACTACATCAGGGAAAACACAAAAAGCATCCTGAATTGATTTGGAAATAATTAAGCTAATTCTGAAAACGGAGAATCGATGGCACTGGCTCCCAAGGAAGACCACATAGCTAGTTATTTTCTTCAGAGCATTGGCTCCACATTAACCCCATACTCCATCAACACTAACTTCATTAGTGGTCATTGGTTTGCCTTAAATGGCTTGTTTCAAAGACCATTAAGCTACTCGCCTCTGTTGAATACCCCTTTTTGCTGTAGATGAGAGCGGAAAAGCTGATCAAAAGTAACACTGAAGTAAGTATCTTCAGATTTTAATATATGGTAGACGTTACACACAAAACTCCTGGAAAAAAACCTGTTTTTATGCTTATATATGAACAGAATGGATAAAAATGACAAGGGAACAAAACAAAAACTGGACAGACATAGGCAGGCATATTTACAAAAATGAACTTTCCAAACACATTTATTGGGCCAATAACATTAATCAAACACAGTGTATGACCATTGTAAACAATAAAACAGAAAAAAGGCATCAGCTTCAGAACTGCTCCAGAATTCAAAGTGCGCCAAGCGTAAAATACTCAACTCTATTCATATTTTTCCTCTTAGTTTTTTGTTTCCATTTTGTTTATTCATTTTCAGCATTAGTAATAATAATAATCATAATAATAATGATAATAATAATAATAAGGATATTTACAAGGCCAAAACACTCAGTTTCACACAGACGGTATTGTTCAATGTTTATCTAACATAGCTTGATTTGAGATCGCTGAAGACACAGACGCACAGGTTGTGCCTGATCTATTGCGACCTGCATGCCTTTTCAATACAATGACAAAATGTAGTTCTGAAGCCTTTGCAGTCGTCCTCCTGACTGACATGTCCGCTTCCGTTTGATTCTCTGCAAGGTGTTCATATGTACAAAGGCTAAAAAGTCACATTTATTTCCACTGGTGACATGGCTGTCTTTTTCTTACATTTTAAATTAGTTTTTCTCCCAAAAAGTTAGGTATCAAAACATTTTTTATAGATATAATATTTTTTGACTACTCAGTGTTTGATTAAAATGTTCTTGAAGTATGAAATTAGGATTTCTGCTGGTAACGGCAAAGTCCTTTCTCTCTTATGTTTTATTTTAATAACATGATGTCATGAAACCTGGCAGGAAAAAAAGCAATGCAGTCTTGATCCTGTTAGAAGCTGTTTTTTTGCCACTTGTTCTTGCTTTTTCTCAAAATACTCATATCTTTGATCATCAAAGGGATTCTATTTTAGAAGCCATTCATTAACTGAAAAAGAAGAGTGACAGACAGAGATCAGAATATTTAATATATTAGGGCCGTAGTACAAATTTGGGTTTCTTTCCTACAAAGAGGGACAACATTCATTGTATAGTATAATGCAATATGCAATAAAATTTCTGATATATACTTTATCTAATAAACCACTACACAAAATGTTTTTCTCCTGGGTTGATAAAGGTACATTTTAAGTGCCCTCACCAGGTAAAAAATACTACAGCATTGTTCACATAAATTAGTACCTAAGAGTACTTCACAGCTATAAGACATTTACTGTTTGCATTTACAAAACATGAAAAAAGCAAAAATTTACAACAATTACTGTACAAAGTACATCTTCACATTTTTCATAGTTCATCTTCACACTTCAGGGAGGGGTGGGAGGTTGAAAATCTCAGCAACAACAGCACAAAACTTGAGTTTTATCAAGGAGCAACGAAAGACACAGTTACGATAATCAACGGTTTTGAAAAGCAATACAATGAATAATGAGTTACCTCCTGACCTCAATTATTTATGCGCAGGGTAAAATTCACGTTTTGTGCAGCTATTGCGGAGATATATTAGCTGAAACAGACAAAAGGAAATGGTAAACGGCATGCGTGCAGCCTCATCTGCACATGAAACAACCAAAGGTGGGGAGGGGGAGGGGTGGATTTTGTTGTGAGGCACAACTTTATGCCATGATATCAGACTAACTGTCCCATAGGAATATAACAGAACTAGCTAAAAGGAGGGAAATGAGTAGCAACATTGTGATTTGGAACAGCAATATGGCAAAATCAATGCTATCTGAAACAATTCTGACGTTGCCTATTCCTCTTGCACAAATAATATAAACACGTGTTCAACATTACAGTGTTGTGGTATCTCATTTCTGAGTTTGTTTTCCATTCCCTAGAGGGGAGACAGACAAGGAGAGACAGAGAGAAAGAGAGAGAGAGAGAGAGAAAGCAGACAGAGAGGTAAGCATATAGAGACGTCCATGCATGCAGGAAATAAGGAAAACGGTCCACCTTAAGTAAGACTAGAGACAAGTGGGTGAAATGAGACAGTGATGAAACAGATAGAAGATAGCAAGGCAGACACTGGGGGCCATCAGCTGTGACAGCAGAGAAATCCAACCTTTTACCTCGATACTGTAGCTTCTGAGCCCTGTTGTTGGGACAGTCCTTTCCCTGCATGCTAAAGTTGATGTTGGTCCGGATGCAGCGGTTGTTGAGAGGCTGCGCTGGCCGCACGTTGTCACTCATGCTGAGGAAGATCTGTGAGGGCTGGTTCTGACTGAGCAGACGGAGGGAGTGCATCTACAGCAGAAAGGGCCAAGCTCAGGTGGGGAGCGCGAGCGAGAGAGCTAAGGACATGTGTGAATTTCTGCTAAAATGGATATGTGGTGTTTGAGGAGAGTGGACTGGAAGAAAGCCGGGTGCTTGCCCTGCTTAAGTAAGCGACTAATTGTTCACAGGTCAAAGAATTACCTGCATCCTTGTCACATACACTGGTTTGTTCATCAGGATCCATGTTGCAGTTTCGTAGCATGGTGGAATGGTCATTGATCCATCGTATGTGATAAAACTTGAGGTCTCCGGATATACCTCCTCAATATTTAATCCAGTTAGTAAGTACGCATCATCTAAAAACAAAGGCAACTTGTATTTACTGAGTGACAGAAGAAACGTTAAGCCTTTTGGAATATCAATTAAGATTTGGTGTTTCTGGGAGGTCAGCTCAGTTATTTTTTACTGAAAAATTTCAGCCATTTTCAAGAAAGGTTATTTATTTTTGGTAAAAGAAATATATTCAAACTACAGTCACAGTTGTTGTATATTTATTGCCAGGGTATAGAGGGTTGTCAACACAGTACATTGGTAGAGGTTCAATGATTCCTTGATGATTGCATTTACTTTAAAAATGAAAAGACATCCAGTAGCTATCTTAAAACTGAATGTCCACACTTCGCTATGTTAACTATTCTGTTGGTGCCGTAGAATGGAAACACATAAGACTTAATGACTACACTGAACAGAAGATGCCCAGGGTAGAGTCTATTACAGAAGAGTGGAGCTTCTCATTTGACATAATGCAGTGACATACTTTCAGTTACTTGGGGGTCTTCCTAGGTTGCTGCTGAAAAATGGAGATCAAGTGCTACCATATGCAGAGGCTGCTGTGCTGGATTTCCCTGCACTCACCATGACATCTTGTAAACATCATCCACATTAATGGTTTAGCTCCTTAACCGAGATTGCCACACTAACTGGCTCAAAATCCTGTCCTGCTTGCATGTGCACACACACACACACACACACACACACACACACACACACACACACACACACACACACACACACACACACACACACACTAAAAATAAAACTGTTATTCTTAGGCTTCCCTCAGCTTTGTTGAATCCCCTCCCACATATCCCTGCAGTCTTGTAGCTTTGTTCTGGTACTGCATCATCTCCATTAGTGTCAATGTGGCATAGCTAATTTTTATTTCCTGTCTCCGACCCCTGGGTGTGTCTGTCAGCTGACAACACTCACTGTGTGCATCAGAAACTGAATACTTACATATCATGAAATGGATTTCATTTAGAAGCCTAAAATGTGACCAATAATGTGGTGCATACTGTTAGTATGCATGAGATCATTATGAATGCATCTGGACATAATGTGGTTGCCGTCTTGCACATTATCTAATATGTGTTCCAATGTTGTACCATCAAGAAAGTGGAAAACAGTTCAAATTTATCAGTGGAAAAAAATCATATACTAGTCAACTTGTGTAACTGGGTGTTGTTTTCTTTGGACATTTGTACAGAGCTGGTACTTTCTCTGCCATGTTGGCATAAATGTCTGTGCAAGCAATGTTCTTCATCTTTGGATGCAACTCCAATGACTTTGTGGAATTTCACAGAATGTAGTACGTCATCAGGGTACCATTCGCCTACTGTCTCATCGTTGCTGATGATTCTGACATACTGCCTCTTTGCATCTGCATTTTGCCTACTACATAGCAAATAAGTATTCAGATTTGGACTCACCCATTGTCTCTGTCATGTGCCAGAGAGACAGCCAAAGAAAGTCAGCTCATTTATTTAATTTTCTATTCATTCAATTATAAACCTCATTCTTCCCATTATGAAAAAGTCCCTGTGCCTCTTCTGCTACACCTGTTGATTTATTTAGTTCTATATGTGAAATATTTCTACCCTGTTAGGAACAGAATCTTTCAGGATGACGCTGTGCTTGTGCTCAGTTCACAGACAGGTTTCTTGAGCATAAAAGACCATGGTTCCTGGGTGGTCAGATCCTGACCAAACCAGCTTGAAAATGGGAGCTTCTGGATCATAGACTGACAGAGCATTTCCCGCTATCAGCATGGTGGAAATGATGGAGCTTCTTCTTGATGACTACAGCTGCATCCCTCTAATAAAGTTCAACATACCCCTATGCCAAATCAATTTCAGGCTGTTCTAGTGGCTCAAAGAGACCTAACACCCTTATAAGATGCTTCCTGCTGGTGATTTACTTCTATATGGACATACTCTCCTGCTTTCTTATTACCATTCACCTATTGAAATGCTACCATAAAGGGACATTTTCAATTAATCTTAAGAATAAATTACATTTGCAACTACAAAGATTCTAGAATAAGACAAAGTCTTGCATAAAATATATATAAATATATATAACTTACTCTTATATGTTATTCTGGTGATGGTGTCTCTATTCAACATACGATTTAGAAATGGATTTGAAGACTCAGATATCTGGAAAAAGAAAGAAAAAATAAACACAATTACGTATAATAAAAAATAACAAGATTAAATATTTCAATTTTCTGTTAACGTCAGTTGTCATAGAGTTAATGGTCTACTTCAGTTTCAATACAACAATCAATAAGAATTTAACTAATTGCTGATGCTTTATTGGGTACCATGCTCATTCCTAGTTATATTGATCTGATTGCAGTAAAGAGTAATGTGTGTTTTATCATTTCCTTTATTAAAACCAGCAAAACTGGTAAATGTATGACTTAAAAATATCATATAGACACATTATCCTGTATTAATTTACATTAATATTGTATTATGTGCTAACTAGGAGATATGACATACCGTCTCTGAGATATTGCTGCTGCACTCATAACTTTTAATAAAAGCTGATCAACTGTAATGACTTTGCGGCAGACACTCAGGCAAGAGAGTTTGTAGTACCGATAGGACATTTTTCATTTTAACCCAGTTATTGGTTTTAAGATGATCATTTTTTTTAGCTCAGTATTTTTTTTTAATAGTAACATTATTTTATGTTTTATGTAACTGAGAAATAGATTTCAGTTGTATACACATAAAACACTGCACAAAAGGTACAATTTAAAAAGTATTTTTGGGGTGATTACTACACCTTAGTATAAAATTCTGCTGCAAGTACTATATATAGACTACATCTTGTAGATGTTGTGTTTGGATCAACCGAGAATGATCCTGATAACTTTCCTCAGTCTCTGTCTGTCTCTGAAATGTCTGTACTTGTGCGATTCCCTTTCGCTGTGCCTGGAAAGCCCTACTGGCAATCCAGACCCACTTTGACCTGGAAGAGAGCAGAAGAGGTTCCTCCCCTGTTAGGATGCTATGCAATGGGTCATGGTGAATGAGAGGCAAAGTGGACCTTAAAGGCTGGGCCACTGACACTTTGCTTGGCAGCATCTTTTTGAGAGGCCTGCAGGAAAACATACCTCAATTTACACCACAGTGAACTGCAGTTCCATTTGGGTAAAGATGGGAGCACTCTGAGGAGATGCATTAATCCCAAAAAAATGTAAGAGCCTTTGGTATGACTCAGTACATCACAGACAATGTGCAGGCATGGTGTGTCAGATACATTTTGCAAAAAGAGTGTATTACTGATATGGAAAGGAGCTGCAAATGCCTGATGTGGCATTGCATAAAAAAGCACAAATCGCTGGCTTGTTTCTCAGTTTTGAAACACAGCAAGCAAACTCTGCATGTAAATAATTTGGTCATGGCTCATAATTTGTATTGTGAGGATAAGAAATTATTTTGGCTATGTGGCTTCCCAGCACATAAATGTGGATGGACGGTTTATGAAATACTGGTAATGTCACTCCAGAGTTTTACTTTCTCTCCTCTCATTTGCATATGATTAAGGTGATTCATAAACAGGGAAGGTACCACCTGTAAAAATACCACCTGCTCTTACCTGTCAATAAATACTCATGAAAGAATCTGAAAGCTACCTTTTTTACATATTATTTATATGCTAACTTTATGACGAGCAGAGTGCCGTAAGGTTTGTGCCTATGGCCTATAAGTTATTGCAGACTGACATTACAGATGTGAAGATGCATAAAGCAGCCAATGCCATTTACTGACACTCTGGTGTTGAACAAGGGACATACAAAGACGCATATGCCTCGGTCCGCTTTTAACACAATTAAGATGTCCCAGTTGTGGCAACGCTAACGGCCACTTTAAGAGGTGAAAACTGCTTGCTTCAGAGAGATGCTGTTGGCTTTGGTGTTAAACAGTCCAGGATATTCAGATGCATTATGTGAGAATCTAATTACACAGAAACACACTGTTGTTCACAAATGCATAAAACAAAGGCAATTTCCTTAAACAGATAAAGGTTTTCCTTAAGTACTACACACATATTCTATTTACAACTCCCATTACAAAGTAGTGAAATTTAAAAAGGAAAAATGTTCCACTCTACAAAATATCAATATATTTTTTCCCATTGAAATGTTCTATATATTTTTCAGTTTATTTAAAAGAATTTCCGAGCATTTCCAGCCTAAAAATATGGAGTTCACCAGCAGGAAAATTAATGTTTTTGTTGGCTTTCTTCCATGATTTGACAGTTGCTGTCTATTATATTGTAAGGCATCGCATATTTAAGTTTTAATTAGCATAAGTTTTAACTGATTGCTGCTAGAGGCAGAAATTTAGACAAGGCAAAAGTAATTACACACGGTCACTCGCAGAGTCTTTTATGAATCTAATAACAATAAAGACACTTAGAATTTGTGAGATAATTAGCTGTTAACCTACATCTTAATGGATAACCTCATTTAGAATTTAATTTAGAAGAGTTAGGAATTTTACTAAAACCCTGTTATTGTACTTATTTCTACACACACACCTGATCCTCAAATTTCCATCAAGACCCAGGGGTTGAGACCTGAGCTGCAGGATGATATGTGTGTTGAACACTGGGGAGGGGGGACTTTGCAGGTGAGCACGCTGAAATCCACATACAATATATATTGTATTGACTTAGTATTGATTGCTTCCCATAATTTTTTTTTGCTTGACTGAAAATACTCCCAGTAGTGCTCCAAATAGATTATCACTGAGTGATGGTTCAACTGAAAATGACTAAATTCCATTACTGATACAAAGGAGCTAACGCTAACCATTTTTGAGCTTTTTACGCACTGGCTTCTAAATGTAAGTCCTTTCCCCAGTTAAAAGAATTTGAGACGGGGATGACAGTGATCCGGTTTACTGTCAGCAAGGGAGGTAGTGAGACGGCACAGTGTAAAATAATCAAGTGGCATGGCAGAGAAGACGGGGGGAAGGAAGGATGCAAGCTCTGACTTTCTGCTTGGTGAGCAAACAAAGAGCATTTTCATAAACAGGTCAACAGCAGCAACAGCAAGAATAATTTCCCACTTGGCCTTTTCAAAGAGATGCTTATTTGCTTAGCATGAGCACACAGAGTCTTCTGTGGAGAATATGTGGAATGTCCTAACTTGACCCCAACCTCCTGAGGTTCATACTTTATGGTAAGCCATAGCTGAAAAGCCTATTTAGAGTGATACTTTCAGTACATCTATACATCATTATTTCCCATTTTCCCCTTAAATCAAAGAGATAAATGGAGAAATAATTTAAACTAAATAAGGCGTGAAATACAAGACACAGTGCACCCTCTTGAATCAGAATATTCCTTCCTTATGTAAGAAGCAAGTCTATCAACTAACTACATGAATAAATTATACCACCTTTTATTGAATAAAATAAGTCTGTGTAAGCTATGGTAGCATGAAAATACTGTGAATGTACTCCTTAAGGAATGAACATGATACACAGGAATTTTTATTGAGGTCAGTGAATTAAGCAGGAATTGATGCCGTTACCTTCATGAATATAGATACAATCACCAATCCATTTGGACTTTTTGCTGCCTCTGTGTAGTTAGTATACAGCTCATGGTTATAATGTATTAGCTGGACCTGTGGATTAAAAAAAGAGAGAAGAACATAAATATGATTTAAGGAAAGTCATCTGCAGTGCAGTGTTGCACTTTTTTTTCTGGCCGATAAGGTGAGGCTATCTGAGGGTATTTTGGCTTGCTGCCTGGCAATGACTGAAACACGAAGAAGTTGGAAGGTCTCATCCCCAAAACTTCATCGATTTACCACATAATACAATACAAAGTTTTTGGGTCTTAAAGGCTTAACTCAAACAGCTGAAAAAAAACCCCAGATATTTTTACGAGACTGGCTAAATAACAAAGCAGCAGAAATACAAAGCAAAAAAAGTAAATAATAATAATAATAATAATAACATAGTGAGAGCATCATCCATCCAACCTGCTTTCACCAAACAGTTGCTCAGCTTTTCACATATTCATTCAGGATGCCTGCTCTGTGACTTCATACATACATTCCCTGTCCCTCCTCTCTGATTTTTTTAATATATATTTTTTTTTTTTATCTACACCAAAAATGTCAACCCATGAAAATTAAATCTCTCCCCAAGGTATGGTAGCCTGCGCAGCTTATGAAAGAACAGGAATTCAATGAGGGGAGCTCATTCAAAAGAGCTTATGAAACATTTATTTCCAGCGCAGGGAGCCCTGACCGGTGTGGTGTCAGATGTCCTTAAGTCTGCTACTATCTCAGGTGATGCCCACATATACTGAATATGTACTTTCACTGTCGTACATTGAAGAAAAATTTAACAAAAAAAATGTTGTGAACATCAAAAATGAATGTTATAACTGAACTGGTACGGCTAGCTTAGCTGCGGCCAATTGTGATTTAGTTATCTATATGTGCCCTTCATTAAGTGTGCATCTTCAGCTTTTTTAATTTGATAAAAATATAAAAACATTAATAAATAAAATTATTTCTAAAGAAACCAGCCCCAAAAATTCAACTCAAGAGAAGAGTTCTTATTTCTTAAGTTCTTTGTTAGTTCTTCAATTTAACTGATTTTGAAAAGCACCCTAGCCTTGATGCGCATATTAGATGCAGCTCAGTGCAGAAACATATTTCAGGGACATTATCAGTGTCATTTATTCATAATGAGTAGCCCAAGGAATATTTTTTTATTCTTAAGGAGAGAGGATAAATTGCAGTAATTCTTTTTATTATTTTTTTCTGTTGTGTAAAACAACTTGGCCTTGATACCTGCAGGACATGTGGCAGGCAGTCATGGGGGATACGGCCACCACCTGGCCCAGGAACACATCACAGAGAGCCAGTGTGATGTTAGCTCTCAGCACACCTAGCTGCCAACAACATGGCTCAGCTAAGCAAGATGGACAGAGGAAGCCCTTTCAGACACTGAGCTGTGGTAAATATCTGCCTGAAACAGTCTAAGAAACAGTAACACCAAAATAAATCTAAACAGACATTTCCTATCTTCATTGTCAGAACTCTTCATTTTGTCTACTGCAGAATGTATTGGTTGAGATTCATTCTTTACCCAAGTCACTTCCAAATGGTTCACTCACTTCGGCTTCCTTTCCAGACCCATGATATCTGCCCTTTGCACTGGCTGGTGCTTCTACTGTGCAAACAAAGCATTTGACTCACCCAAAATTCTGTTGCCCATCTGGTTTTTAAAAACCCAAAGTACAGTCCTCCATCGGTTTGCTTTCTGTCTGCTAAAACTGAAGCAGAAGCTGACGTTGTCAGGGTCAGCCCCTGTTGTCTCACTCTCTGTTGCTTCCCTGTTTGACCAGCAAGCTCTGTTGGCCTCATGACTCAACATGTTGAGCAGCCAGTTGTCTGTGTAGTCTTTCCATCCTGTGTTTGAATCCCACCTCCTCTGTTTTTGTATTTTGCTCCCTAGTGTTTCAGTTGAGTTTCTCTAGTTTTGGT
>JAODKF010000103.1:11357089-11370395 GCA_026779585.1 Mormyrus proboscirostris
GCCCCTGCTTGTGTCTTTACCTGTTTGTAATTCCCTAGTGTTGGTTTCTGTTTCCCTGTTTCCTTGTTTAGTTCTTAATTTCCCTGTGTTGCTCCTTTTTGAGTTTATTAGTTTCACCTGTACCCTGTTTTCCTGCTCTGTTAATTAGTCTCACCTGTCTTGTGTTAGTCTTATTACCCAGTGTTGGTTTCTGTATTTAAGTCCCTGCTTCTGTTCTGTTTGCTAGTGGTTTGTTGATTGTTGTAGATAGTGATTGAGTTGTATTAAGACGTTTTGTGTATTTTGCATTCCTACCCAGTTTTTGTTCTTTAGTCTTTATTTATCCCCTTTAGTTTTTGACCCCTTGTGGTCCTTTTGGTTTTGTTGTGTTTCTAGTGTTTTAGCTGGATTTAATAAATAAAAAAATAATTTTTGTTCCTGGAAGCTGCCAGTAGGTCGTCCACCCTTTCTTGTGCACTATGCCTTGTTCCCGCACCTGAGCCGCCCGGAATCATGACGGACGTATAGCAACAGAGCACCAAAACCTGCCAATGTAAGGCACTGACTGTGTATAAGGCAAATATAGTCTCTTAAGTCCTAGTATATCTTTTATAGCTCGTAACACTGCTGCAGTTTAGTAATATAAATGTTACATTGCTCAACTTGAGTCTCTGCTTTAGCTAAAAATGTCTGTTGAGGCTAAAATCTGTTGCGCTCTGTTGCACTGTCAATCTTGTGCTAGCACTTTTCTCAAAAAAAAAAAAAAAAAAAGAGACTCATTTCTCCCTGGATGCCCTTGGGCTTTCCTAGATCCTGTGCCCACCCTTGGGACATCCTGGGACTAATGTGTCTCTAACCTACCCGTTTCGGGAAATGTGTCCGGAGACCTGGGAGACGGCCTCCGATTCTAACAACACTCCAATCAGGCCTTCCCTGTCTGTTATAAATACAGAATACTTATTAAAGTAGTTTCACAATCTTTGTAAATCCATCCAACTTTCTTAACTTTTTACCGTGGACCTGCGGCCCAAGGTGCAAGGCTGAGGTACACCCTGGATAATCTGCCAGTTCATCACAGATCACATACGCACACAATCATGTGGAACTATTTTTTCATATCATCACCTTACAAGAGGTAAGATATATTGGTAACACCTTACTTAAAGCATCCATGTGCAACACATTATAAATACTTTATAAATGCATTATGAAGGTATTATATACATAGCTATTTATAAAAAGGCATTATAGCCTTGTTTATCATGCAATTTGAATGCTCTGTGGAGCTCTCCTCTATAATTCACTATAAATACCTTCATAATGTATTGTAATGGCTTATACTGACCATTATAATGCATTAGTCCCAGGATGTCTCATTATGATGACTGCTTAAAGTAAAGTATTTTATCTTCTTACATTTCTGAATTATGGAGGCCACTTTTACAGAACAGTATGTGTACATATGTGTAAAATATCTAAAGTTAAATAGGTTATATTGGTAAATATTTTAATTTATTTTGACACCTTTTTGTCTGTGTGTATTCCGAGAACATGCAAAACAAATATGCATACCTCCTACACCAATTTAAACTGAGAGAATAATCTCAGTGTAGTAGTGCAGAGATTGACAGCTGAGACTTTTTGCCTTGAGGTGGTTATAAGAAATTATTCCAAATAAGTAGTTTAGAGTCACTTCAGACTGAAAAAAACAACAGAGCCAGCATGATAATCGGAAGTCTAGCAGTCTCCTGAAATACTTACACCGGCTTCTGTACAGTAAACAAGTCACTCTGACGTCACTGTTTTCCTTACTTGGCTGGGAGGAAATGAGAGATGGAAACGATTTGGAAATGTAATTCAGGGACATATGTC
Source organism: Mormyrus proboscirostris (assembly GCA_026779585.1). Lineage (NCBI taxonomy): Eukaryota > Metazoa > Chordata > Actinopteri > Osteoglossiformes > Mormyridae > Mormyrus > Mormyrus proboscirostris. The sequence goes on from JAODKF010000103.1 coordinate 11,358,941, forward strand.
AGTGTCATTGTTCAGCTCTTTTTGTTATCTGTGACATCGCCGCCCCACAAAACATACTGACAGATGTAGGAAAAAATGGTGCCACATGTCAACATATTCAAAGTGAAGAAACTCTTGGAAACCATCAGAAAGCCCCCTCCGTGTAGGTCGAAATGCAGATGTATTGCACTTAAGGGGCACAGTAACATGTCAGATTGCCCCAGCTTCAATAGCTGACTTGAAAAGGGCATGATCTTTACAGTTTGAAAGTGTCGGCGAACCGCGAAACAAATTTAATGTGACATTTGAAATGGAATGCCCTGATTGCAGCTGTCTGACAGAAGCTACTACGTGAATTTTTCATAATGATGTGGGTATTGACTGCTTTTATTTATCTTATTGATCTATTACAAGAAACACGCTTGAAATTTGACACGTGCTATCAACACTGCAACAGATATACATAGAATGGCAAGCTGTGGCATGTTTCTTATTTTAAAATATGCGTTTTTCCAGGTGAGAGGCACACCTGTCAAAGCAAGATGTTTCCTACAGTCGGACATCTAGATCCGCGGCCCAGGGAATGCAAATTAGCTCATGTTCCATGAGGTGGTTTTTGATGCCTGGGTTCCACTCCCTCTCATCGCTCTACAGCTGCGTGCTCTGTCAGCTGACCTCCCACAGGTCTGTGGGTGGAATCGAAAGAATACCGCTTGCTTCCAGATGTACTACATTGCTCAGAAAAAAACAGACGTCACAAACACTAAGGAGAAACTTATAGCATCAGAGGAAATGTGTGCCGGTCTGCATTGCTCATGAGTTGGCATGGGCTGTGTGCATTCAGCAGGAGACCTATGATCGGATTAATTGGCCATTTCAAACTGAGTGTGAAACAGGAAATAAGATTCAACATGGCATTTAAATGCTACAGTTTGTAGAATACCTTTTAATACAGTGATTTAACTGTAAAATTAATATTGTATTGATAGCGTGGCATGGTAGGGTAGTGATTGGCACTGTGGCCTCATACCTCTGGGACCAGCGTTTGAGTCTCTACCATGTATCAATGTGTAGAGTTTGCATATTCTCCCTGCATAGTTTGTGGGGTTCCCTTTGGGTACACTGGTACCCCCCCCCATGGTGTAAAAACATGCCAAGGTGAATTGGAGTTACTAAATTGCCCATAGGTGTACATGTGTGAGTGAGTGGTGTGCGGGTGTGCCTTGCGGTGGGTTGGCACCCCATCTTGGGTTGTTTTCTGCCTTGTGCCCGTGGTTTGTGGGATGGGCAACCCTGAATATAACAAGTGAGTATGTAAGATTCACGGATGCATTAAATTATTAAAAAAAATTAAAAGCTGTCTTGAAATACTAGTCTTAATATTCCACTGTTGATTACATTGTTACTTTATATTTGTATTTCATTGTTTTTAAATAAAATGAGAGAGCTTTGCAAAGGACTGCTTTCCCTTACATACATAGCTGTAACGTGCTACAGTATGTACTCCAGGCTTCCTGGCACAGACTGCAAGTCCCCATGACCCCAACAGGTTGAGTTTAGACAGATAGTATGCACCTCTCACAACATTCACATTTAAACATTTCAAGAATACTGTCACTCAAGCTCAAAGCAATTAATAAAAAATTTGGCTTAAAAAGTATGTGTAAAATTTTCATGTGTACAAATATTAAATATAAACTGTCTTGAAATTGTCTTGTCATGTTATATGTTATGCCAGGGCATATCCACCACGACAAATTTCTTGCATGTTTTACTATATATACTTAGCCAATACCATTCATACTGATTATTATTACTTTTAATTTAGAAAATAAGAATATTGCTTGTCATATCTGTTTTTGTAATACTGAGTCATGACTAGATACACATCCCTGCATTTTTAGGCATACATTACGATGTTGGCAATTGAAGGAAATGGAATAAAGTGCACATCCAAGACTAGCATCTTAATGTGGTGCTGGGGAGGCCGGCTGTGTTCCTTTTTATTCTTTGGGTGACAGAGACCTACAGCTGTCTCCTTGTTTGTGTCTCTCTTTTCAAAACTTTGCTCTCTCTCCACACAGATAGACACAGTCTCAGGGCCTCCCGCAGGCTAAGTACACCTTTGTACTAGTTAGCAAGAAATAACAAATGTGAAATACAATCTTAAAGAAAATACTCTTACCAAAAATGCTTCCTCTTTATATAATAAGTTCCTTCAACTTGACATACCCACAATATTAATGAATTATACAGTGTATCTGCATTATGTGTATTATCTTATTTTTCTCCCAATTTGAAGGCAAATTAGTCAGGTCTCCAACATTTTCCTCTGTATCCAATTACAAAGGAAAGAATTTGGGTCACATTTTTGGTTCTTTTTTTTTACACAGTGGAAGGTCCCTATAAATAATTAAGAAGCTAGTCCTTCCACATGTTACAGAAAATCCTTTTTTATTTAAAAAGAGAGGGCTTTCAAGGTCCATTGGGAAAAAGGATCTTAACCCCACCTTTGAAATGAATAACTTGCAACAAACAGTAGAGTCAGCTGGTAATAAAATTTATGGGGTAACAAGGTAATGGATGGCGTTTATATAATATTCTTCACCCAGAAATCCCTGGGGTGCTTCGTATTGCTTTTTGGGGAATAACTTACTTCAGCCACCAACACATATAGTGCCCACCTTGTGAAGCTCAATGGCCATTTTGCACCAATAGGAAATATTTAATGACACTGGGGGGGTGATTACATGGTCTTGTGTTTCTGATAGGACCTAAAAAGGCACAAACACATGGTTAATAATTTTAGTAGAGTATAGTCTGTCATTTACAACAAAGTACTCTGCCATTAAAGTCTTGTTGAAAATAAAGAACAGCCTCCAGAGCGGTCTTAACTGCGCGTGCGCGTGTGTGTGTGTGTGTGTGTGTGTGGGGGGGGGGTGAGGGTGCCATTGTCCTCGAATGAGCCTCTGAGCCTCGTCGCAAGCAGAAACCCAATCTTTCCCAAAGGTCTCCTGTCTAAACAAGTGAGATCCAGCCATGATGTGGTGTTAATAGCTGCTGGTAAATGTCATCTTTTACATAGAATAAAGATATACTTCAATATAATATACATATGCTGTGTAGTGTCTGGCATATTCCCAGAAAGTACACAATATTTGGCACTCGCTCACACATAAATATACACACATACACTAAAATTGGGCTTAGAAAGCACAAATTTAACTAACCTTCATGTGCACTGTGAGGGGGAGCCGCAGTGTCTGGTGTGTGGCTCGATGCACTAAAACACACCGTCAGCAGCAGTTCTTTATATTGTTTGTAAGTCTGTTTTCTCACGAATGAAGTTGTAAACAAGCTAATAAAAACCAAGGCAAAGCATTTTGTACATTAGCATTTTATAAAGGAACATTAGACACAAGCAAAGGACCCAATTTCCTAACAATTTCCATGGCACAGAGAGTTTTAAACCTACCTACTAGTTATACTCTTCTCTTCTTGGTCCAGACATGTCACACGGGTGTTGATTGGTTTTGTGTAACCACACAGGTAGTAAGTGTAATAACTGTTCTATATTAATGTGTTTTCATGTTTTATTAAACATGTTAGTTAAATAACCTGTGTGACCTTTTAGTCATCAGTAAGCAGTCATTCTTATCAACATAATTGTCATGTCCTGCCCACCATATCCACCTGACCCTTCTGTCTCCTCCCTAGCGTGACCCTACCAGGCAGCCTGTTACTCAACTGTCTTACCTCTTGTTCCTGACCCACATGTTAATCACTCCAGGCTGCCTCACGTTAGCTCCTTTGTTAGTATCGTATTTGCGTGCTTCTCCATTCTCCAGTCCACTCACTGACATTGCCTGTGCCCTTTCTTGCTCCTCTCCTCCCATTTTGATCCCTCACAATCTTTATTTCCAGTTTATATATGTTGGTCTCAATAAAACTCCTTTTGTTTTGCCATAACGCCTGCCCCCGTATAACCACACACCTCGTCAAGGTTTAGCCCTTACGTAATGCTGTAAAGAGGTAGCGTGTCATTATAATGCCTTGCCAACTGTTTATGTCATGTCTGCAGTCAAATATGTTCAACAGTAATGATTACTTTTTCCCTTTTTTGAGCATTCTGTCACCATTAATCCACAATTTCCCCCCTCTGACCCTCTCACAGCTCTTAATTATTTTTCCTCTTACTCCTTTTTCCATCCTTTGTTAGTGTTAATTATTTTGTGTAAACCATTCTGTGCTATAACTTTTTATTCCCCTGTGTATTTCCTTCCATGTAAACTTAAATTACATGATTCACTGACTAAATTTAATGCCAAGCTGCATATCATTTCAAAGGGAGAAAATTATATTGGCATGCTTATATTCAAGTAAATATTAAAGGTATTTAATGGCTGTTTAAAAATGATCTGAACTACAGTTATGTTGCATTACATGAAGTTGTGAGGAATTCTCCATTTTGTGTGAGTTCAGTGCCTCTTGCTTAGTATGAAACTATTTCATTATGCATTTTACAACTCTTTTTCAAGGAACCAATGGCAATATTTCAATCTTAACTGCAGCTGTCATGCATGTCGCTCCTCCAGAGACTTAGATCCAGCACTGTACTGATCTTGAATATGACTTCCTGTTTGTCAGTCATGCAGAAATGATTAAGAATATGTGTGATCAAGGAGGAACCACGGTATCATTTGAAGACAACCCTCCCAACTACTCTGCTTAATCCAGATCAGATAGCAAATGAATTAATTAATGTGGTTCAAGCAATCTATGAAATATTCAAAAGAGGAACTATGGAATGACAGATCGTGTATGAACTTAATTGGGCCATCACTGTTGAGATAAAATGGAGATTTTATTTCCTGGTAAAATGCTGCCAGTCTTGCTCCTGCACTCATAGAACTGCAAATTAAGCAAGTCCTTAGACTACTGATGGCACATTGCGCTAACGAAGTAAACCATGCCTGAAGTGATACATTAGCCTCAGATACCAAGAATGAGTGCTGACACTGTGATCAAGATTCAAAATCTACCCCAGTGATTCAGCAGACAGTTACAGTATGCTTCCCAAGAACCAAAGGGAAAGGTGCAGTAAGAGACACTCATGAAAAACTAGGTAATGCTAACTAACTTATCCGATTACATCCAAGGTAATTAGTAGGTCATGTGCATGGCTGTGCGGTGTACATGCATTTTAATATCATTCATCTGTCACCTATAACCATGCTGACCTTGTACCTTACTCTGCATGCATACTGTACGTCTGATGGGCAAACATGCGGCTGTGCTGGTTTAGGAAAGCGTGGATCTGAGAAGCAGGGTTACAGCATCTCCAGTGCATTCCTTACAAGCTCTTTATCGTGCAGTAGCCGGGCCCAAAGCTGGGATGGCGAAATATGAAGACAGTAAGTCAATAGATGAGAAGTGGCAGACAGAGCTAACAGGAAAATGAAAACCAGCGGCTCGGAACTGCCTCCAATTCGATTAATTGCCACGCGCTCTCATAAAGCAAATAAACAGAAAACGGACCACACAGAGGAATTGGTTTTTATTGCGACTGAACTGCAGCTGTAAGAGTGCATTTCAACATAAAGGGCCCCCCACTGTGCCGCATTTAAAGCGGAGAAAAGTAACTCAAGTATGGGCAGCTTGGAAGAACATGCAAGGAATACAGCAATGCAGAAAGACGGACATATGACATTTTATGGAATCCAGATATTGTCTAACACTCCTAAAGGACTGTTGCTAGAGATGTGAAAGTTTCCTTTAAAATCTTGAAAAAAACAGGCTGAAATTAGAACAAAAACACACTGGTCACAAGAATTATGGCACAGAGCCTCATGGTGCCCACACACACACACACACACACACACACACACACACACGACTCCACCACCACTGAAACACAAAATATTACTAATTTTTATTTGATAGTTAGTTAGACAGTCAAGTTCAAACCAATAATACAGTGTTGATTTGCTATTATATAAACTGTGCCTCACAATAATTATTCAAGATGTACCTATGGCTAACCCTAAATGGCCCTTGTAGTGAAACATACTGTAATGAGTTACTTTACTGACTGACTTTAAGCTTGTAATAAATCTTGGTTTCTGTGGCATACTCTGTCAAGCATACATAAACTGGAAGTGGATGCCTGCAGGTACATTATGATACAGTGATCCATCACTGGATGAAAAATAGACAGTACCAGCTATTTCTCAGACTCTGTCTGATTTATGCCTGAAACAAATACAAGGTCTGTGATTCAGTCTCACCGGCATGAGCTTTCGCCTCTGTTTTTGGTTAACAAAGGTACACAAGATGCACTCTTTGTACTAGGTGAACAAGTCATAATTTAAATATAGAAGCATAGGAAACTCACACTGGATCTTAAAGGTTTTGTGACATTATCACGACAGCAGGGCTTAAAGAAAATAAAAAATTATTAACAAGGCCCTCAGCATGGCACACTGTCTTAGGTACACCTACATGGCTTGGTTTCTGCCTGTCAGTCCTATCCTGTTCTGCTGGCACGCCTACAAATACTCACTGTAGACAGGAATTTGGCCACTGACTGCGTAGCTGAGGAAGCTAAGAAGGACTGGAAAGGGCCAGTTTCATTGGGTATCACCAAAAACAGGGTCGTGGAATTAAACAAGGTTGGACAATCAGCAGACAGGATTCCATTTTTAGAGCAAAAGCAGAAACCAGAGGCTGAACCAAAAGTCAGAGTGAGAACCAATCAAATTCTCAGCACCAATCGAAACCAAGATATCAGAGATGGAATTAAAAAGACTGAGAATGCCAGACCATGCAGACAGACCACCTAAGGTATACTAAACCTCACTACTAAGCAAGGAGACATTAGACTGAGCTGCATTGACAGTGATTGTTGGGGTGTATGATTTATTTATATGATTTATATATATATATATATATATATATATATAAATAAATAACTACAAACACAGGCAACAGTCAATATAGGGATTCATAGCCCCAACCCATAAGTATGAAACAGTGATGTTACTGATCCAGAAACAGTATGTTTATAATGGTCATTTCCATTAAAGAACCCTATTATCAAAGTATCTGCAGTTCTGAACCAAGGAGCCACAGAACAAAGCAGCCTTGCTCTTAATCATGGCCAAAACCTGGGGACAGCGCCTCTCATTCCTAGGCCTTTCCCCTAACTGGGAGCCAATATATTTCAATTACCATAGTTCACAAATCCGTGCCGTAGCAGGGGGGACACACAGCACAGTTCTGTATATGTATTATCCTGATGATTATGAAGCACACTTAAGGGTTCCAGATGGCTCTGAATGGTTAAAATGTGCCTGCTGGTTATGGTAGATTTGCCCGATTGTTTTGCCCTGTTGGGCGGCACACTGTGTGGATGCACACAGATTCTGTACAGGGAGTGTTTATGGAGTATTTATGAACCGTCAGACCGGCTGATGAGATTCTTTTTCAGATTATAGGTTTCCAGGCCGGCCCTCACAGGAACGGATAAATTGACAGTGGGGGGGGATGCTATGCCTAGAACGTAATGAGATACTGAGTAATACTTTGAATATTTTAACACCTATTACTCCAATGGCATTTCATTTCCAGATGTATGGCCAACAAGCTCTTTGTAGTGTAGGATACATAAGTTGCCCTCAACACACCTCGCCGCTGGTACTGTGAATAAGCAACTTCGCCTTATGTTAATCAACAATCGCTTTATTTATTTTTTCTCATTTCCACATAAATTTGAGCAAGTGAAGAACAGGGAATTAGTCTTTCCGCAGATGCTTGCAAGAATCTAGTGGCTTTTGTGCAGTGAAGCCCAGCATACAAAACATCGATCTAAATCCGGAGGGTGTGCGGAAGGTGGCAGAGTGTGTTTTTGATGTTTAATAATTTTTGCTTTGTTCCCCAATCAAGGAAATGCAAAATGCAACCTGTTTGTATATTTGTTTGGAAGCACTCTAGAATTCCAATTTTACCTAATTATTCAAACTTATAGTTACATTCTAATTTTCTTCCTTGAAAATGAGGATACTAATTATGGCACTGCCGATACTGGCTCACAACAAAGCTGAGACAATGAATTTAAAATGCCCTACTGTGTTTGTGTCATGCCGCTCAGTCCTACAACTTTTGTTTTTTTTATATTTGCGGCTAAGCCCATGGCTTTCCCTCACAGCCTAGAGGTTCTAAGAGATGAAGACCTTTCAACGGCTGAAAGATCCTCAGTCACGTCAGAATTCAGGCCCTTGAGTTATAAACACCACACAATGCCGTCAATAACCACAAATTTCTCAGGGAAGATTATCACCAAGCTATCTACAGGATTAAGAGATGAGTGATTTAAAAATGAAAGCAGTGGACTTAAGTCCCAGAGAGCGATCTCCTGCACTGTGCTCTAGCCTGAACTCCATAAGTAAAAGATTTAGGTGAAAAAATGGGTAAAATAAGCACGTCGCTTTTGATTAAAATGCCTATTAAGTAATATATTTCTATACAGCAAAAATGTAAATGGTGAACAATTTAGATAAAAAAAAATACGGCAGACAGACAGGAACAGGATCTATAATGAATTTTTTTTTAAATGAACAATAGAGGAGGGCAGCCAGGCATCTTCCAAATGGTTCACAGGTCACAAAGCTCTGATGAAGTTGGCACTCTGGTTTTATTATTATTTAAATATCAGCTGGCTGCTATTAAGGGAAAATAAAGGATTATGTTTAATTACAATAAATTTGCCTGTCAAGCCCACAATTATTCTGTTACTATGCAAATTGCTGTTGTTCTTATTAGCCTGAAAGAAAAATGCATTGGATTAACGGAATCATAATTGTATCAAATGATGAATGCTGTAGGGACTGTGGTGGTTACTGCCTTAATGTCCACACACACGGCTGGGACACTCCTTCCAAGTGAAACAGATTGATGTCTGTTTATTTGGAATGAGATGCGAGAGGTGAGGTCTTCACTCATGGCCCCCATTAGGAGTCCCGCAGCATTTGTCACAAGCTGAGGAGGTGTTAACTCCTATGCCCTGGCTGAATTCCCAATCCTAGGTTCAGTTCACCCATTTAATCACCCCCAAGACTAATTAGCTCTTTTAATCCTTGCTTATTCTCCGTTACTGATGCCGTCTGAGCATTTCCTTTCATAATAGCTGCTTTGCATCAGCAATATAGGTGCTGTGCACTTTTGGTAGGCAATGTAATTCACCCCTTTAGTATCATGCACAACAATATTGTAATTCATTTAAAGGCTACAGTAGGATGGTAGTGGTTATTGCCACATTCATATAGCTATGATGACGTAACAGCATGCAACCTAAGACAGGGAACAGTGTATGTTCTCATGGACTTGCAGCTCACAGGTTACGGCTAATGAATACTTAATAAATGCTGTCTAGGCGGCACTTGCCTCCCCGGAGAAGGCCTGTCCATTGAGGAGATGCTCAGAGCCCTGGCCATCCTCGCTGCCAAAGTGTAGCCGGATCTCCTCCAAACGGTGGCTGTAGGTCATTGGCCCACCAGAGATGTTCACCAGATGCTCTTTATCAAGGCGCAGAGAGACGTGACGCCCGGTATTGTACATAGTCCCACCCACCTGTAGGGGGCACAATCATAAGAAGAAAAAGAGCACTGATCATCAGTACTTTGACAGCTGTCCTACAAGCTGGCCGGAATTTCTGGAAGGCGTGTGAATCTCACCAACATATCAATAAGTATGGGACAGCGGCTGACCAAATCTGTCATGCTCTTTTGTAAGGAAGTGCTACCCAACATTGCAATTCTGTAATACATATTAATTATATACATAATTGAGAAATCAGACTTTAAGTGATTCAATCGGGAATTGTTGACCATAACAGAATTACATATCAGTTGTGGTATCAGGCCATCTGCAAAAAACAAAGCCTGAGAGCAGAAAGGATGATGCTACATGAACACCGCAGTTTCATTGGAGCATACAATCAAATGTAAAGAATTGAGCAAAGAGATGACTGGATCTGAGCATATGACGGGAAAATGCGATGATACAATGGCTATGAATAATGATCTTTATCATTGCCTGTGTTTATTTATTTATATTCCAAAGTAGTTTTAAGAAGAAGCATTGATATTCTGAGCAGACCTCTAGCAGGCCTTGCATGGCTCTTATCTTGCTCGTTCTTTTTTCCCTTTTAGCACTTGCCTTCAAAATGATTTTCCCTCTCCAAATTCCCAGAGAAAGAACCCTGCCCACACATCGTAAATATTTTATAGAACCTCTGAAAAATCAATGATTTGAAAGGGGATGGAAAGAGTAAGAGAGGGATAGAGCAGGAGAGGGTGTGGGAGAGAGACCTAGAATTAAAATTGAAACAGGTATTGCAAAGAAAGCATTGTGGCATTTACAAAGATTACCACTGTGTGGAGTTACCTTGGGTTACCAGACACTGTCCGGGAAGAGACGAGAAAAAATGACCCCCTCTGTATTATGAATGTGGCCAATTCAGACCACATCCAGAATGCCATAACATTTAAATGCAGATGTGTAATACATACATAAACACTGCCCATTACGGACGAAGCTACAGAACAAGATTACATCTAACGAAAAAGCACAAAAGACATGCAAAAGCCTACCAGAGACATTTTAACCGCAGTTATGTAAACAACTAAATGCTAATTAAAATGTAATTTTTGTTTATTAAATATAAATATTACACTGACTTGTAGCCTTGCAAAGTATGTTATGAAACCATGTTTATTTAATTAACATCGTTTTGAAACAATTTATTTAATAAATTATTGCAATTTCAAATAGCTAGAGAAAGTTACAATATTAAGATGAAGAGCTGCCAAATCATAAAGTTAAGGCAGGAAATTTCACTTCAAGAGACAATTCAAAAAGTAATTTTTCTAAAATCAAAAAGGAAAACCAGCATACCATATTTTTCATATTGGCCCCTGTTTGTTATAGGTGTTCTGATTGAGTTCACCATTTAGCCCAGAACATGAAAAAATGAATCAAAATCCATTGTCTTTTTTCGTGCCTTTGGTACATATTGAAACCATGAAATATGTTTTATCTTCCATTTGTATTCCTTCATGTGTGTAAAGTGCTAATATTAATAGACAGACATCAATTATTGCATATGCATTTTGAGTGGTGATTAAAACTGAAGATTCGGTCTAATGAGCGAAGAAGCTATTCATTTTCTTGCCGTGATTTGTAATAATTCATAGAATATCAAAAGAGTGGATGTTTTGCTGCGTTGCTACATTTATGCAAAGCATAATACATTGCACTGACAAATTCAAATTACCGGAATTTCCTAGCTATATCTCCCGCTCAATTCATACTGAGCAAAAATATTCTGACGGTTGACTAAGACAAAGAATCAGAAGGAAAAACCTGTAGAGTGTAATCTGTGGTGTAGCACTGTTATCACACATACCTGCACCCCCCC
>JAODKF010000103.1:11370495-11390153 GCA_026779585.1 Mormyrus proboscirostris
CCCCCCCCCCCCCCCATAGTTGGGTGTTTAAATCCCCCCCACCATGGGCATGTGGGATGTGCCCCATGTCACACAAGTTTCCTCGACCAACTGAAAGACATGCGATTAGGGTAACTGCTGTCACTAAGTTGTCCGTCATGTGAGATCTGTGATAGACCGGAATCCCATCCTAGGTGTGACCTGACTGGCATAAGTGGTTGAAAAATGAGTGCTTTTAAAATATCAGCCTGCGCTATTATGACTCATAAAACTTCCGAAGATTTTTATTTTTTTTTAATCAGAAAACAATAAAGCCCATGATGGTGGCTCACTGGCATCTCCTTCATTGGGGTTTTGGCTCTCACGCTTGGTCGGCTGCTTGCTGTGAGGTTTCCTCTCCATACTCTAACTTCCTCCACTACTCGATAGATGCTTTGTTATCCTAAATGGCAGCACTAGATTTCTCATAGTGTGTAAGTGTGCATGCCCTGCTCACACTTACTAGCATCCTGCTCAGAGGTTTCCCCTGTCATGTACCCTATGCTTCCTGGGTAGGGTACAGGTTCCCTGGGGCCCTGTACTACATAAGTGGTTGGAAGATAGGTAGGAAGAAAATAAAAGAGTATGATACCAGTAACACATATTCATTGATTGTGGAGATTAGAACTTCCTACATAGTGAGTCATTTAAAGACAAGAGTGACCCCGTGAACTTTCAGTGTTGATCGAAGCTGCCAATAAAAGAACAATGGACTGAGTGCTTTGGACCGCTTTTGCAGCATGCGGAACGAAAGCAGACTGTTGCATTCAAAAATACGAAAGAACTGTGTCATCCCAGCTTGCTGAGTGTTTTTTTCCTCAAAATTATTGAATACAGAGCAAAAATGGCATTTTCAAGACCAGGATATGATACAATGTTTGGACAAAATGAACCATCCGCCAGTCTTTCACGGTGCTCAGCAACCAGTCTGTGTAGGAGTTCATCTTTCCAGATATATCTAATGGCTGTAATTCTTTCCAATCTCCTCTGCATAGTAGAAGAAGGAAAAAAATGACCAGACAAAAATACACACGGGGCTGTTTAGCTGGACAACGATGTAGTACATTTGGCAATTTTACACCATCTGTTTCGGTTAAAAGCAATTTTATTAAGGGAGTCATTAAAATGAGCTTTACTCATCAACTGTACAGAAACTAGCTCTCAATTAAGATTTGAAAAACAGAGTGTTGAAAAAGTAAAACAGTTTGGAAAGATGCCCATTTTGTCAGGGTCAGCTCCTGTTGTTTCAGTCTTTTATGTTTGGCTTGCAGGCGTCGCTGGCCATCCAGTCCCTCCTGTCAGTCTTTGTGCTTTCCCCCACTCCCTATCAGCCGTGTAGTACGACGTGTTGAGCATGTGGCTACCTTCAAGTCCCTTTGTTGCGTGTTTGAATCCCACCTCCTCTGTTTGCATTTTGTTCCCTAGTGTTTCATTTGTATGGGTTTTTCTAGTTCCTGTGACTTGTGATTTGTATTTGGTTTGGTTTCACTCTTTGTCCCTGTGCTTGTGTTTCTACCTGTCTGTTATTCCCCTAGTGTAGATTCCTTGTTTCTAGTGTAGTTTCGTAGTTTCTGTCAATGTCTTAGTTTTCCCCTCCTAGTCCCTGAGTTAATTAGTTCCACCTGTTGCCTGTTCTTGTTCCTGCCCTTGTGTGTTTTCCTGATTGCTCGTTGTCCTGCACCCTCCCCAACTGGTTAATTGTCTATGTCTCACTCCTGCTGTCTCGTTACACAGCTCAGTTTTCATATTGAAATTCCTGCCTGACTTCAGTTCCCCAGTGATTCATTGTTGTTGTTTTGTTGTTTGCTGTTAGATGAATGGATGAATGAATGAATGAATGAATGGATGGATGGATGAATGGATGAATGAATGAATGGGTGAATGAATGGATGAATGGATGAATGAATGGATGGATGAATGAATGGATGGATGAATGAATGAATGAATGAATGAAGGAAGGAAGGAAGGAAGGAAGGATGTTCTGTTATTTGTAACATTGCCTGCCTGCCTACCCTTTGTTGCCCTGACCCGATTGGAAATTAGTCTCTGCTTATCCCTTTTTGTTCTGACCCCTTGAGGTCTTTTTTTGTTTGTAGTGTTTTCTGTTTTGTTCAATAAACCCCTTCTGTTCCTATGAGCCGCAAGTGGGTTGTCCACATTTCTGTTCAGCCTGCATCGTGCCTCGCCACAGCCCCAAATCCGCGCAGTTCCTTGACACTTTTCTGATTGTAGTTTACATAAATAAAAAAAACATCTCTGCTAAAAACCGCTGCATCCATATCAGATTATACATTGTGATGGCAAAAAGCAAATGCACATGTATGCATAGAGTGGTGGGTAGTGGCTAGAGGTAAAAAGATAATACACTGTGCAATAATACAATAGGGAATTTTTCCAAATGAAATGAAAATAAAACTTTTGTATTGCATTATTTCAAAGTTACTTGTTTCATTATTCAATTACAGAAATACCTCTACGGCTGCCTCTGACAGATATATTTAATAATAAAAATACCAATGTCAGTTTTCTGGACTTACTCTCACATACCACATAACACAGACACCCTGAGCCATTGGCATATAATATGACACGAGTTCACCAAATGTCGTGTTTGTGGCACATCACTCTGCAGCATTGCAAGGTTTCGAAACAGAACAAACAGGGTGGTTTGTAGAGGCAGACTGCTTATGTAACTCAATCACATCCTGTAGCATTCTGCCGTTTTGCCCTTTGCCATTCATGTGGCAACACAATGCGAGTTATTTAATAAAACGTGTTGGAGAATGCCACTCTTTCGCATTCCTAGGCACCGCCAGGTGATTAAAATTCCCCGCCAGGTCGCTGGCTTTGTTGGTTTGTTACAAATTCCCCGCAGGTGTCGTGGTTTTAGCAACCATGAACCTTTTTAATACTGTCGCCTGCACAGTGTGGAGACCACTGGATCAAGGTAAAACGATAATGCGTTTGATTAAATGGCGAGATTTGTGTTTTTTCATTAGGGCGAGGGAGCGGTGATGCCGATGAATAAAATATCAGATTCTTCTGTGCGTGATGTTCAGCAAATTAAAAAGGAAAAGAAGTGCGGAGCTGCCCTCTGAATTGGCAAATTAATAACCAGCATATAGCAGCATGTTAGACCAGTAGTAGGCTAGGGTTTGGGGCATAGTCATTACATCAAAAGTGGGTAGGGGCACATATCATGTGCACTCATCTCTTTAGCAAAAGATTGGGGGCAATTACATATTTTTGCACGTGTAGCGGATGATGCCCCTCAACCCCCTGATCTGAGCCTGTGGCTGGTGTATTTGATGGCATAAGTAAGTAATAGCAACTGTTCTAAAGACAAGACAAGATGTTGAAACGGCCATTTGCACAGCTCGCTGAATTTTTCAGCTTTGCAAAGACTTGCGCCCTCCATAGCGCTGATCAAAAACACTGCTGATATCTGATTCAAGATGGACTCATCGTGGGGATTTCCAATAGAATATGTAATAGGTAATAATTTTACCTTGTGGTAGCATGCATTATTTTACAGTGTTTCCTTGAAGTTCCAGTGTTTTAGCTCCTAGCTACACACTGCAATGTACTAGGAATAGTTTATATTTTGCCCTTTAAACAATTGTAAATTCTTCAAAATTCTTAAAAAGCAGCTTAAGGCAACATTGTTCCTGTAAACCAGGAATTCATATTAAGTAAATGTTACAAATAAATATCATAAACAGTTTTCAAATCTCGGCATGCATCATGTGTAATATGTATGCTGAAACCTAACACACTAATATTAGAAGAAATGTGCCCAGCAAAAGTGGCATTAGGTTACCAGCACACACAGACCACAACATCCATGAAAAGAACGACTGGTGATGATCTTCTGTTTAACCAGCCCTAGGCAGGAAGTGATGCAGGATCCTGTCCTCAGAGTTTCACCATCGCAAAAATTCTGGAGTCCCGGTGGGAGTGAAGGCCCTTGGACAACATCACGCCTAAGGCCCCAAAAAAACCTAGAGCTGACTGTTATTAGGAATAAAAAGCTTACTTCATGGCAAACAGCAAGCCCCTATTTTGTTTTATTTAACAAAAAAAATGCTGACCACCTCTGCGTTTCGGTGAACGTATGAAGTGGAGAGAGGTCTACATTTCTCTATGGCACAGTAAAGAGATTTACAGTCTAATTATAAAATTAAAATGTGGGCTACTTTCACCTTTCTTTACATGGAAGGCTTGGCTATATTTCAAAGGCTGGTGGGTCAATATTAAGCAAATAAATAGCTTTAGTTATTTGGACAATAGTTTCTTTACAGATGGTTTGAAAACAGTAGTGAAAAATAAATAAAATAAATGCATAATCAATCACGAGTCTCCCCCCCCCAGCCCATCCCAACCCATCTTCTCTATTATTCTGCTGTTGTCTGAAGTTGTTCCACATTTTAGCAGTTATTTCTTCTTTCCTGTCAACTGGGGAACGCACAGACATTTACATAATAAAATAAATGGCTGTATGAGCAGTACGTCTATCCATCATTCACAGACGCATCTTGCATCACCTCAGAAGCTTCAGTGATGCTGAAGAAGCTGCCTTATTTTGAAGAACGTGGTCAGGTTCTCCTGACAGCTTTGACTACCGCAGATTCATAGCAACACCAGACTGACAGGGAGCTGGAGATCACGCAACAACAGAAACAACTAGGAAAATAAACACACACACAGGCAGCTTCTGATGAGTGAGAATAGGTGAGGAGTGGAAGGCCATGCAGCTGAGTCTGTTACTGTGGTGATGGCTAGTGTCCGGCTGTGGGCGGGCTGCTCTTAGGTATTGACTCATCAGGTCAGCCACCTCACCTTGGTCGAGCTGCCTCTGATTTAACACCACCTCCTAGGTTCACTCAATAGCCTTTTTGGCGAATTAACATCAACCATCTCCATTAGGAGTGTATCGCGTTCTATTGTATATGTAGCTGGAAAAAAAGGGAAGGATGAGCATAAAAGGGTTGGAACTAATGTAATTTTCAGGGCCAGAAAGACAAAAGGAGACTGCATTGTTGAAAGAGGAAGTTATGAATGCTTCTTTTCACTCATAAAACCACTTCAGCTTGGGTTATGGGGTTGTTTGTCTGGCCGCAGACACAATTCTTGCAAAAGCACAGAGAAAAAGATATGCAAAATCCAATGGGACTCAAATGAGATAAACTGCACCAGGGGTATTACTGATACAGCTGCAGATTACATGGGGAAAATGCAAAAAGCACTTCATAAGACAATAGGTTGCAAATGAAAATAAACAGACTAACAGCTATCAGACAGAAACTGTTAAGTAACTCATTAATATACTTGCCCCTATCATCATCATCTCAGCATGGTCTTGAGGATGCCTTTGGTATAGTATTATACAGCCTCAACCTGGTTTTTCTCTGAAGCCAACCAATCTTTTAAAAGTTTTTAATGTAATTCCATGTTTCTTGTGTAGATGGTGCAGATATTCCTTTACCTCATTTTGTTTCATAGGAAAGGGGGAGTGGCAGAAGACATTGGAGAGGTGTATAGTTTGCTCACATAGCTGGAAGGCCGCTGGGCCAATGCCGAATATATGTTTGATCAGTGGCTTGCATCAAACACATTGCACCTTAGAAAAGTCAGAACAGGAGTTTTTGAATAACTTCTGCTTGGGGCAGAGAAAAAGAGACAGAAGAACTTTGATGAATGACAGGTAACCTTATAAATATTTGATAATACAAATGGTGTGAAGAGAATGAAAATAGCTGGGAGAATTTACTGACTGCTGCAGGTTCACAGGAAAATGCTTTAAAGCTGTGTATAAAGCCTTTGAAGCCTCCAAATGATTCATATACACCGTAATTAGCAAAAACTGACCAGGGTACAGCTGTCTGCTCAAAGAACAGAAATGGGTGTTCATTAATATGGGTGGTTTTATTACGGGTGGTTTAGGGTAAATTTTGCCAGCCGGAGGCTGGAGGGTCATTCTCAGTAAATTTTGTCAGCTGGAGGTTGGGGGAGGGGGGGGTCTCTCTTGATAAATTTTACTGACCGGAGACCAGAGGCTGGGGGTCCCTTTGGTACATTTTATGGACTGGAGGCTGGGGGGGTCCCACTTGGTAAATTTTGCGGCCTGAACACAGGAGGTCGGGGGGTTCCGCCTCTGCAAATTCTGAGTGGTTGTCAGTTTTCAAAAAGGGGCACTTAAACCTCAAAATGGGGACATCATTTGGGCAAAAGGGACAGGTGGGCAAGCACCACCAGTCTCCCGCACATACCTGTCCGACAGGGGGTTTAGATTACCAATGCTCATCAGTCAAAGGGAACCATTTATTTATGCCTTCCTCTTACAATTCAAACTGAAGATTGTATTATCATAACAAATTCTTTGTTTTTCATAAAACAGAACTTTTCATACAGTTTTAAAACTGCTGCAAAAAGTTGTTTGCCTTGCTCAAGAAGGCACTTGAACCAGCAACATTTAGGTAAGGAGTGCATGTACTTGAATTCCAGGTGAGTTCAGACAGAACCATGCAAGAGATGCCGCAAACACCAATAAGCTTAATAACAGGAGGAAAACACTTTAATAATCCAGTAGCTCCTTATGATCACTTTCGGGCGGCATCTTGGAACGACTCGCGTACACCATCTGTCACTGTTGCATCATGGCTATGGGAATGACAAGCGAGGATCTGCATTGTGTGGGGTGCATGCGGTGGCATGGCATTTTAACATTAATGTTTCGACAATATTAAAAGATTGTGAAAGATCAAAATTATGAAAAAAGCCCTTGAAAGCATCCTTAAAATAAGGACTGTAATTGATTTCTAAACTAAATTCCACCAATACCAATTAAATTCTTCAGAAAGCTTTAATGGCTTACATATAATTAGCATTGCAGATATGTTTACAATGTGTATTCTTATATAATGATTAGTTTGCTTTCCTGCCATATATGCAACAATAAGTCCATTCACCAGTCATTAGAGGCCATCTATATATATATATTTTACACAGAAAATTTTGCAACATTAGATGTGTAATCAGGGCACTGTGGCAATAAAGGCAGAAGGGGCAAAGTCTGTGGTAAAATGGAGCAATCAAAGGACACTGTCCCAGTAACCATCCTTGCCTCAGCATCTTCATTTCAGCAGTCTGTCGCGCCACTAGAGGCCAGAGAATGAAATTACATTAGCATAAGAATGCATAAATATGAAATAATTTTTCTATGTCACTTTGCCCCAGAACTATCCACCCACCATCCCAATTAAAATTCACGAGGCGGAGCGTCATGTAAGGCCCCTGCAGCCTGATTGCATGTTAACTGTCGGAAACAGCAGTGATACCGTTGTGCTTGAGAGAAAAACGCAAAAAATAAAGCATGTTAGGAAGTCAAAAGGCACCTCTTCTCTTGTCAAAAGCAGAGCCCAGACACTGGCCGATTTAATCTGAGGAGTAATATGCGAAGGTACACTTCATTACACCGTGAGCTCCCAAAACAAACAGCAGACCTGCTTTGTGTTGGTGGGCTGACAAAAGCATTAATTGTGAACATTAATAGCTTCCGTGTCTCAGCTCTGACTCAACAGCTAAGGAATGTTTGTGTTTCACTGACAGCAAAGCGTTTTAATGCATTTAACCACTGATGTCTAGACCTTTTTTTCTTTGACATGTGATCTCAACGGGAGGATACAATGAATGATTAATCAGACAGGGTGCATTCCAAAAATAATTGAAGCATGGAGTATGTCAGCAAAGTACTGTTTGAGGAAATATTATAAGGATGAGAAATGCCAAAGTCATATTCCATCAGGTACTGTACATTTTTACGGATGTGAAGACATGTTAAGCCCCTGATCCAGAGCACAGGACTAGGACACTAATACCGCATTGCATCTCATTATGGTAAAATGTAGAAATGAAGCTCTTTTGCAATGAAGATAATAATTGCAACTGAAAGATTTTTACATTTTTAGGATTTTCTTTAAAAATGAGGGGTTTCTTCTGAGGTGCAAATGTAATACTCACAGTAAAACAAAAAAGTAATCCTTGTTTTCTATAGTATAATATCTAGTATAGTAAATGGTGAACTATGTGTTGTGTTAAACAGATTTACTGCACCACTGCGGTTATGGCCTGAAGTAATAGCACTGAAACATACAGTACTTGCTGCATGTATTTCAATATTTATGTTTCTTCATGTTCGATCAAGCTTTATTTTTTCCAATTTTGAGAAAAACTAAGGCAAAAAAGAAGAGAAAAATACAGCTGATCCCAGACACGGCAACAGACTCTCATACCCTTGATCTCCACAGCTAGTAAAGTCTTATATACTGTATTTAAACATTTTAACATACTGAAGAGATTAAGCAAATTGTGCAAATAAATGCTTAGTTTGCAAATGGGGTCACAGTACGTCCCTCTACTCATTAGGGGGATGAAAAGGCAAGGAGGTTATCTGAGGTTATCTGCGCACACACACACACACACACACACACATACACACACACAGAGTAATACACTATGAGGTACTTGGAGGAAACGTGCAACACAGGGAGAACACACAAACCCAGTGTCTGTGCAAATCCGTTCAGTATTTTTCTTTTTATTGTTTTTATCAGTTTTCTTTTTTTAAAACAAAGGTAGGGTTTTGCTTTGAACATTAGCATAACCGTGTATTTTTATACATTCAATCAATCAATTTTCATACCCATTTCTCCTATGTAGGGGCATACATACATATGTATTTATAGCACAGATGTGTAACTGCACTGTAATCTATGTTGTAAGACAGCCTCTGCATTTTTTCTGTGAAGATATGGTGGCATATCACTAGCGTAAGGCTATCTGGCTGTAATTTACTGACAGTAATACACAGGGCTCCCGTGGAGTGAAGCTGCAGTATCGTTTTATTATTCCATTGTCTTCTTATCTACAGTTAGTTGTATTGTCTTGTGAAGGTGCACCGTCCATATCGCTCTCAACAGCAAAATCTGCACGTTGTTAAAGGACCACACATTTAAATGTACAATTATTTAAATTTATTTATCTCTCTAGACACATAAATTATGTGTGGGAGGTAAACACTGGTTCATATAAAAGAAGGTTGAAATTACTGTTTATTATATTACTATATGTAAGGCCTCGATTCAGTATGAGTGTGCAATTGACAAAGAGGGGCACCAGGCATTAGTAGGAAAGAGCGTAACTCAATGCTCAATTTTTGTATGGTTGATACTGATATGTGTCTGACAGCCTAGAATTGACAGTAAGGTAAACACTTACTAGTGTGTACTCATCTGCTATAGACAGCTGATTACTCACTCATCAGTGTGTGACTGAGTCAGTGTTTTTTGGTTTGGATGGCTGATTCCTTGCTTGTCTCACGGATTTGCCGTGTTTGTATAAGGTGCTGAACTGAGTGTTCATTTGAACCTGCGCTGCCAGACATAGCATGGCGCTAAGCTAAAGATTTACTTTACTTAGGTGAGTTTCAGGATTCTTGGAAGTCAGCCACACTTTTGCCTTAATACCTGGGGTTGACAACACTCTAACAGTGTAGCCTGTGTACATGTGATGTACTTAACATGGTTATTTGGTCTGGACAATTTATCCCTCAGCGTGCAACACAGAATTGCTACTGCATGATATTTATAGGGGAAGCAGACAAGCAGGGCATAAGCGGTAAAACCGTCCTTTTGTCTTCAAGTGGGAAATACAGCAATGTGTTTATTTACTGTTGGACTGTGAAACTGAGCTTGTAATATTATATTATTGCATATATTATTCACTTACACGTATTAACATATATAACATGATAATTCAGTTGTTGCACAGGGGCACTAGTCCCAATGTCGTTGCCTTAAATTATTTAATCTAACAAAATGGAACCAACGGCATCATATTTATTTTGCAAGACATAGGAACTATGCAGAACAGGTGTGCCACAGAGACATCTGGAAGTAACTCCTGCATGGTTATAACATGAGTTTTTTGAGTATACACCTTCCCAGTGATCTCTTGGATATCATCGTCAATATGATTCACGCTGATTGTGACACACAGGGTCAGAATATCAAGAGCAAGGTTAATGGTGATCAATGGCCTATCTAGTGATTTTGATATTAGGTTTTTAGGAATAAATCAAGAGTCCCCAAGAGAACTTCAAAGATCATTCAACAAATAATAATCATCTTCACAGAAATCATATATTCATGGCTACTGTCGCTAGGGAAAGCCCCTGAAATTTAATATCTAATATCATTTAATATCATTCATGATAGGCTTTTTATTCATTAATTGTAAATTATTTATTAATTCATCATGTCCATGCAATATTTTCAAGGCATAAGGTAACAATGTATCGACTTTTCTCTGACTCACACCCCTGCTTCCTGCTTACTCTTTCAGTTCCGGCAATCTGCGTCATCCTCAGCAACTGAGACAAGCAAGTAAGGTTGTGTCGAGTCAACTGAACCTCCCTGTGAAACAGTCAAAAATCAATTTTGTGAAAAAAAAATAAATAAAAATCACCATGCAAGCCAGTTGCTCTTTGGGGTGCCGTCACTACTGTGGCGCTAAGCTGGTTACAGCTCATTACCCACACTTTGTTATAATAGCATTAACCAGGAACAGTGCGCGCAGGCATGCACTGGGGGTAAAATGTATCAGGTTTTAATCCTTAATCCAGGAATTTTTCCTCTGTCATTTCGTTAATGGTATTACAAGAAAAAAACTTCACTAAAACCATAAACACCTTGTTAAAGCACACCACAGGGAAACCAGCAAATCCATTCACTGTCATCCATATCCACATCACATTCATACTCCTATCCACATGGCTATGTTGCCAAGCTACACTGGTCATAGTGCCCGTGCTTCTAACAGTAGTACTTACTGTACTACTGTACATCGTGCTTATGTATTCATTTGCACACTATTTCTCATTAATATGTTCTGTATTTGTATACTTCCAATATTTGCAGTATTTCCTTCATGCTGTTGTGGGACTTGAAAAATGCAAGTTTTTCACTCACCACTGTCACGTGTCATGTGACAAAGTGATCTGATTTAAAAATCACAGAGATGAGCTCACAGAAATTCTTCACATTCCTTTGAATTTTTAGCAGAAAATTTTAGATCCCCACTGCCCACATGTCCCATTACACCTCCTATTTCCAATGTTCCTGTATTAAAGCCAGAGGATTACTGCAATAATACTGCATTCACTCGCATCTAAACAAAAAGGTTTGGGGCAGCACAAAAACAAAAACAATCCAACACAAAAACCTCTCTTTGCTATTACACATGGATATAAAAATACTAGTAGACTTGGAAGAATTTGGCTCTGTGAATTACGTGACAAAAATTCATTCCCGTGGGCTTGTGTCTGTATGTGTGTCCAACTGACACCAACTGTATAACAGATGTAAATATGATGTAATGTGTATCCACATGTACGACCTTCATGCTTGTTTCTGACTGAGAAAAGTAGGTTCGTGCATTTATCTTTGTAATTAGATTACAATTCAACGACATACAAATTTCAGCAGGCTACATAAACTGTTGGCCCTCTGTATGTGGAGCGTACTTGGGTGTTTGTTTATCAAAGAATCAAGGAAGTGTGTAGCAGAGGGTGTGTTTATGCACTACACACTACGCAGTGAATCCTCGGCCCAGTAGCAGCTTGCTGTTCTGGCACCACTCCAGCTCTGGGGTAAGAGCGTGCCTTGGCTCAGGTCACACAGATTTCCGCGATGCATGCTGGCTCCGCTGCCAAACGCAAGCCAGCTGTTCCTGTCCACTCCCTCCCGGATGAGTAAGGAGCCATTTCTGACAAGCCGGTCGCTGGGGAGATGCCACTGTCAAGCACTGGACTCACAGTCAAGTGCAGTTTAACTTCACTCAGAGAGCATTGTTTGCTACGTGTGTGACACGGATCAGGGGCTCACTTTCTAGCTACTCCGATTTACCTGCCTAGCCAAGCCCGGACATCTATTCTGACAACCCTCTTTAACCCTACAAAGTTAAGACTAACCATTAGAAATCACATCATTGCATGCTCAGTTTCTTTGTGAAATTATTATGTATTGGGCGGACATGATTCAATTGGCAGGTCCAAGACCTGAAAATTTCTAAAGGCACTTTGAAAACACTTTTCCTACAGATCATCCAACACAGTTGATATATAGTGTAACTCTGAACACCAGGACACAAAGCGCTTGTTTTCCCACGCATTGTACTGGATTATGGATTTGGCTCTTGAGTCTGGATTAATGAGCAGGCAATAAAGAAGATTAAATTGTTGTGGATCTATGTAGCACTGTAGGTAAAACTATCGGCTGAAAAAAAGAACAGAAGGATTTCAGTGAAATATCTCTATTCTTGTTCAGTCCCTAACCTTGTGAAGAATAAAATCAAATGAAGGCTTGATGGTTGGACACCAGAGTGTGCTTGTGATGCTACAAAATCATGCCCGGGCATGTCACGCTGGTCATTAGTGCCGTATTGATGTAGTACACCCATGGCTTTGGCTCTCTGATGCAGACATGAGATAGAGGACTGACGATGGCAGGGCGGATCTGGCGAATTGGTGGCTGAAGTGGGTTTATGAAGGCCAAAGACATGGGTGCGGAGGAGAGCAGTGACACAGCATAATATCAAAGTGACAAATTCAAATTAAACACAAGTCTGTACACATGTTTACAAGTGGAGGCCTGGGTCAAGTCCAGGACCAGGTAACATCCAGTTGGTGTCCATGACTCCTCCTTCTTCTAGGGTGATCCATTCATAGCTGCCTGTGTACATCACCACCTGTAGGCAGCGTGAAAGCGAGGGAAGGGAACTGCGAAGGCTGCCAGTGGCATCACAGCCACAGAACGCCACTGGGTGGCTAGGGGGTGTGATGATAACAGGAGGTAGTGCGGTGAAGGACAGTCGGAGCAAGATTTATGGTCAGTACATGGGGAATTTATAGAAGAATCTCATCTTTGCCTTGAACTGCCACATGTAATCCTCATGTAGTGGAAAATATGGAAATGCCCCTTGATGCTGACTGGAGTTTTGTCAAATGGTCAGTATTAGCTGCCATTGTGTTTATGACGTGTCGTTTTTGTCTGGCTTATATTTTTGTACAGCAATGCCAGCGGCTCAGTGAAAAATGTTGTGCATCTTAATAACCATTTAGGTCAGACCCTGAGGCTTTGACAATGACAATATTGGTGACTAACTACACAGATGTTACAGAACTTAAAATGCGATTACAAACGTTTTCGAATGGAGCATATTTATCTGCATATACAATAAAACTGAGAGCTGAATTGCTTGTTACGTAAAATAATTTCACCTGGCATAGTATTCAGTTTCATTAATGTAGTTCTAGAAAGTGCCATCACTTTTCAAAACAGACAATTTCTCAACTTAGCTGTTGATGCCAATAATATATTATTTCTGAATTTTTTGGGCTCACAAATCTGGAAAAGCACAGATCCAATATACATAATATATATACTAGGATAAAAGCATTAACATCCTCCAGCCTACAAGTGCAGCCCGACTTCAACCAAGGTGACTATGTAGCAACTTTCGGCTGTATTGGCTCACTAAAGACGTCGCAGATAATGATTTCAAGCCCATTGTAAAATAAGGACTGACTTTGATGAGCGCTAATGTGCTGGTTAACCGTCAAGCTTGCTCCCCAGTGGAAGTGGGCAGGGGGCTGGTTCTGTGATCCTGCATCCCAGCACTGCCTGGGAACCCTGCTGAGGAATATAGATGTCCTGCTCAATTTGAACCTACTGAAGACATGGGCTTGTGCTGTAATCTCTCAGAGCTGCACACTCTTCGCATGCCTAAGGCTAAATTCCATTAATTAGGCATTATAAGCTTTATGGCAGAGTAGCATTGCCTTTATTCTGCCTGCTTTTTCAGGACTGTTGGGGCACTGGAGGTATAGAAAAAAAAAACTTCAGTTTTAAATGCCTGTCTAAAACTAACCCTTTTCATTTTCTTCTTATAAAGGGAGGCACTTTTGACATGACAGTTTATTAAATTGACATAATTGGCATTTATTTATACTTTACAGCTTTGCACTATTCACACTATTAGTATGATATATTCATCGGCTGTATTACTTTTTGTAGTACTGGGTTTGATAGGAAATTGAGCTTTCAAAATATAAAATGTGTAGTGGGACCCTTTAGTCAATAACACATAATAGTACAGCCGTTTAGAATGCTGCACTCATTAATTGATGGAAGACAGCCAAGAATACCTATAGTGGGTTATAATGAAAAGAAAATTCCCCGAGTTTGCAAATTTTACTCTTCATTAAAACCAAAACAAATCAGAACAGAAATATCTTCTGGTGACAACAGAGGAAGATCTTTCTGTAGATGCAGTAATTATGACCTTTCTAGTTGCTTGCAACCCTTGCTGTAATATAAGGCAGATCAGTTGTGATGCATGCATGCAGATTCGTATGCAGTACACTTATGTATAAACAAGCCCATCACAGTGAGTATGCTTCTTTAAATTTTTTGGTAACTTGTTTAAAGTAATTAAAATCCTCTCACAGACACACACACCCACCACAGCAGAGGACATGTGGGTGGATGATCACTATATTGTCAACATCAGCACAAATATATGTATATGTAGCCTCAGTTAAGGGGAAAAAACCTTCTTGTTTTTTAACATAAGTATAAATCAATTTCCATGTTGAATTGGGTCACTGAAGATGCATATTTACAAAGTAATTAAGGGCTGTCTTTTTGAGGGAACATTACACTCCAATTTTACAACACTTGGCTCCATTTCAATTTTCCATCTCACTGCTGCATAGAAGGATTCTTATCCGATTCATTTTATGCTATGGGGCATAGGAAATTACTGTTTATCCTTGGACATGTTTAATTTAGCATTTAGCTAAAATCCAGCACAAAGAGCCTCTAATATATACTGTTCACTGAAACATGAAGAACCTTCACCTGACAGGAGTGTCAGGTCTGGACAAAGAGCACAGAATCTTGTTGCTGATATTTGTGTTAGCTTCACCAAGCACACACTACCCATCTGTAATGAGCTGAGGGCACCGATGGCGCTCAATGCTCATTTTCCACTGAAATCTGCATTCTCCTAGTGTGCACTTGGGCTGTTACGGCCAAGTCTCTGTTCCACCCTGAATGGATGCCTGCTGTATTGAACCACCTTAACTTTATAGCTCTTGACAATAGTGCATATCAAGTGAGTAAATAATCGTAAGAATAAGAAGAAGGAGATGGTGATATATGTTGTGTTGTGATATCAGGGTATAAAAACTCTGGCAAGTGTCTTTAAGTTTGTTTAGCTGAAGAATCTGAACTCCTTCCCCTAAATAACAACTAAAATTCATTTCACACTAATTGGTGTGAAATGGTACTCTTAGAAAAGAATTGGGCTTTCATAGGTGGTACCAAGGTTTCCTACTCTGCCATCCAGACTACAGTTGGCTGCAACCACAGTTCTTTGCATCCATCCTCCGATATGTGTCACACTAAATGATGAATAGGTTCGCACTTGACCTTCCTATTTAATTAAAGGTTATATAATTAAAATAAATCCTCACCCACACCTAATTAGTGGACACCCAATGCTATTCACTACAAAGGTTACTTCTATTAATTGAGATTACAATCTTGCGTTTTGGACCCGCCTTGACTAAACATCTTTCTACACATTCCTAATTATTTTTTATGATATGTGTTGCTGCTTGTTGAACAACTTTATGAATAAAAGCAGATAATATATTTTATACTAATTTGTCATTTGTTTTTCTAATGGCTTCCCTGATAAACATCATCATATTATTGCACGCAAAGGTTAAGTGTCTGTTTTCAATTATTTATAATTCTTTCATTTCCAATTTTACAGTCAGTGCACATGACATTTAACAACCTTGCAGGAATGGACAGCAATTACTGACAGTGCAGAAAGTAAAAAGTGAAAAGCACATCACCCCCCCCGATCCCCCATCCCCCCTTAATGACACAATAAGAAATCAGAGGACCGCTTTACCTTGGCAGATGATTTCCCAAAGGATTAGCTTTATCACCTCCTTGCAAAAAATAAAAAAGCCCAACTTTTTCCTATTTTTTCAAATGTAAGGACATAACTACCTAGCAAGGCAGGATTTATAAACAGCTCGGATAAACAGTTAAGGAGCTGTGTTTTCATATTGACATTTTTTCAGCGAGCTACATCTCTGTGCCGTCGATCAGAAGCTCGTCGGTTTGAGCCTGGCTCCGGCAAAATAGTCTCGTGTCCGTGGACCCTTGAGCGTGGCCCTTTACCCCCGGCTCCACGGGCGACGCTGCAGGTGACTGCCCTTCGCTGCCAAGCACACTCTCACCTACATATGTATCTGTATGTCACTGAGAGCAAGATGGGGTAGGCGAGAAGAGAATTTCCCTACAGGGATCAATAAAGTGTCAATATTATTATAGTTATTATTATTGCAAAATAATAATAACTATGCAAAAAAATGGAAGTGGCTGAATTTTCATGGCTGATTTTGATATCAGTAATGTAACAAGTCTTTCTCATCTTTCAATACGAATGTTCCTCATTTCAGTCCCATAAAGGGGGAGAAGTTTTCAGCTGGAATTAAATGGTTTTACTTCTGCCTTCTCTAAAAGAGATCTCCCTGCTGATTTTGTGCCCAGCAGATTCTCTAACTGGGGTAGCAGAAGACGTGGATCTTATCCGGTCTACTCCGAAGCACAGCAGGGGTGGGGAGGGAGTGGTCGCCAGAGGGGCTCTCATGGCAAGAGAGCATAACGGGAGGGTGAACAATATTCAAAAACACCCAGGAGTGAGGAGGAGGAGGGGGACCAGGCTCACAGGGCAGGCTGGGTATCAAAGCGTGAAGCACACTTGGAACTTGGCCACAGTAAAGAAAGTCGAACTGGATGAAGCTGGCAGAGCCAAAATGAGTGGAAAAATGGGACATCTCCAGCAGGAGAAGCAGAATATGGAGCAGGAGGAAAAGAAAAAAATAAACTGCTGGTTTTTAATTACCAAGTTTAGAAAAAAATATCCAAAGGAAACAAATATCAAAAATCAGGTAGTAAACCTGAGAAAGGCACAAAAACACACAATCTGGTAAAATGATCTGTTGAAGGGAACCTCACCACATGGGGTTATCAGTCACATTACTCAACATCACTTAACAGCCTTATCTATAATGACTCTGCGCTTTCATTCGTGGGCTGTGCATTTTTAATAGCTGGATATAATGAAGGAGTTTCAGGATAAGCATTTGGCTTAACGTGGTATAAGAGGACGGTCCCTTATGGGATGGCCAACTTTGCATTTACAGTCCTAATGAGGAAACAAACAGCGATGGACACAGTGGAATCACACTGGAGTCAAATAAAACTGAAACAGGGTTTCTGTGTGACTGTGCTGTAGTCTGATTAAAAGGGAGGAGAGTAGTGACTCACAGTAAATAATAATTAAAGAGACAGGGACAAGAAGACATGGCGCAAAGAGTCTCTGAACTGAAAAAGTGTGCCTAGGGGTTCAAAGGGTGTCTCAAGTGTCATCATTACATGTATTCAAGGAACACTGAACTTCTTACCCAACATTTGAGGGAGGCAAACAGCGCTGCAGGTCATGACTGCAATTTATGATTAAGTTGATGTAATATAAATATAAAATAAGTAAATTATTTGATTGAGGTAACTGTGAGTAATGTGCAAAATGACAATAATACAATGGAAAAGTGATACTTCATTAACCCCTATGGGGAAATTCACTTTTCACTGTACTCATCTTGCTCTCCATGTGACACACATGCAAGCCTGGTGGTCACAGAGGGTTAGCCCAGGGAGCTGGGGGTTAAGGGCTTACTTAAGAGCTCACACACACGTGACTTTTCTGCTGAGTCCAGGCTTGTAACAACATCTTCTGGTCACAAACACAGAGGCATAGCCTGCAGAGTCATACACCACCCTCAAAGGACTCACCCTGAAGGGACTCAAACCCTCAGCCTTCTGGTTTGAAATTAGACACCTTATCCATTAGGCCACCAGGTCAACAAAAGCATAGCTGAGAAAGTGCATGTAGTACATTGACAATACAGCACGCTGCAATATGATGGCTATGCAGTGGGTGAACAGAGACAAGTTACAGGATGCTGCAATATGATGGTTATGCAGTGGGTGAACAGAGACAGGTTACAGGATGCTACAATACGATGGTTTGCAGTGGGTGAACAGAGACAGGTCACTGACAGCTTAAGGATGGACACCGTTTCTAAAATGGGCGGCAACGGGCTGTACCCGAAACTCCATCTTAAGCTTTTGACACAGACCATGATCATGGTTAAAATTTTAAAGAATGATTCAAATGTTAGCTTGCAAAGCAAGCAACCAAATACTGTAGGCATTATGCTTTGAGGCTTGTTCAAAATGTAGCAATAAATAAATAAGTAATAGGGCAACACCTGGGCTTGGGATGAAACAAGTGAATGTCACAGCCAAAGACAGAGGGGAGAAAACTCTGGAAAACCATTACTACACCCTATTTAAAGCTGCCGATCAAACACATCTCAGTTAACCTTTCCCTTCCTTGCCTGTGTTATATTTAATTGTTTCGCATACTGTGAGTATATTTATGCTGATATTATTATTTAAAATTACAATTACTGTAACCATAAACATTTTTAACAAAATAATTACAAAGACAGGACTCAGAATCATACATAACAATGGCCTTATTTACATTTGATTTTAAAATGCATCTTAGGCAAAGTGGACAAGTGTAAATGACCACCAGGAGACATTGTGATCTGAGATGCATTTGACGACACTTTGTATTGCAGTCTTTTCTAATGTGTCCCAGACAAGGTCACAATAACTGTGCACATGTCAGTGACAAAATCTGAACACCATTGGTCAGCTGGACACCTTGGAGATGGCGATGTGTCTCAGCTACTTATGATCTGAGTGCCCAAGACACATTTTAAAACTGTGTGTAACCAGGGCAAATGGGCGAAAGCTACAAGCTTCAGCCTCATTATAAGTTTGCGGTTCATGCTGAGTGACACACAGACAAACATTTCTCACAGCACAGGGGCACATTTCATGGCACGGTGTCACGCCTCGCGGCGTTCCTCCTCCTCCCTGCCGTCTCACGCATGCGCCTGTGAAAGGCAGAACACGCGGGGACGCGGGAAGGGCACTGCGTCCGCGGCGCTAATGGCACAGAACAGAGGGCAGGAAAAGCTTTTAATCCTGCCAGCCTGTCAGATTCATGGCGGCCTGAGCAGGGCTTCTTAAACAGAGCATTGAGAGAGTGGCCAGGTGCCATGAGCATAATGCTTGGCCCGGGGATGACCTACGGAAGCACACCCCATGTTCTGCCTACCCTCATGTTGTAGAGTTTTTAAACCCCCGGAGAACTGCCTTCTCAATGCAAACAAACAAACAAAAAGACAAAACCCCACCCCTCTTCCTTGTAGCAAGTGACGTACAAGCAGACAGAATTGCCAGCTGTAAGAAAGCATGGCAGTGAGTGGCTGCTGTCACTGTCATTATTATCTTCTGCATTCACGTAGGTGACGCATTTATCTATGACAATGTATAGAGTATTTTTATATTATATATATA
>JAODKF010000103.1:11403883-11415099 GCA_026779585.1 Mormyrus proboscirostris
GTTAAGACACCCCCCCCCCCCCCCCCCCCCAAAGTCGCTCTCTTGACAATATCTTTTCCTTCTCAGATGTTTTAATTTGGTTATTTAAATCTCCATAAAATGTGCAGCTGCTGCATCCCGTTGATAGATTATATTAACCAAATCGTAACTGTAAGGTGATGGAAAAGGTTTTTCACCAAAACACAACATTTTCAGGTGTATGGACGCTAAATCAACAATTACCTCTGTAATTATTATCATACAGATAGATCACCGAATTGCACTGATAGAGCAGAGAATGTCAACGTGGCTATTCTGAGAAGAAAAATATAATATGCGCTTCAAATGAGAGATCAGGGTTTAGCCTCAGATTTAATGCAGATTGTTCGATTCACTGCCAAAGGACACATTACTGAATGAAATGATTTGATAGCTAAGGGGATTTAATGAGCAAAACCGTAAGCAAGTCCAGGTTAATGATAATATAGTCATTTTGGAGAGCGATTCATTCAGGAAAACAGTGCACAGGAGAGACAAGGAGATCTACAGTATAGGGATCTACAGTATAATGTTTAAATGTTTTTATGGTGACTAGTTGTTTAGACAACACTTTATTCAAAGTATTTCGTCAACTTGAGACGCTTAAATGTTGAGCTGCAGGGATCTGAAACAGAAAATATCCTTAACTATTGTCTAGGTAGAGTTTCTGCAAAATCTCCTGTTGTGCAGAGAGATGGAAACAATATCACTCTTGGTTGGCCAAGAACTCGGTGGAACTCTCTTTCCTGTCCCGTGGAGTTTATGGACAAAAACCAGAATTTAATCAGATGATCTCAATGAGCCTATGAGAAGCACATGGGCCTCACAGCGAAAGCCCACATCTCTGGCATGAAGCTGTATTGTGACAGAGGATCCCGGCAGAGATTCTAGGGAGACTATCGGGCTTTTCTCGGCACACCAGAGCTGCTTTATTAGGCTAGAGCACAAGAAATACTTACTCTACAAATGCCTCTTTATTTTTTGGATGGTTTTTAATCATATTTACTAAATTGAATGCCTGTGAGTTACACTGTGAGTTACACTGAATGCTGTCCAAATAGCCTACTATAATACTTTGATATTTTTTATATAAAGATGACATATACAGTATGAGGGCAAAAAGATGCTAATGACAATGGTAATCTTTGGGTAACACAATTACAGTTTCTGAGGTCAGACTTTACCCTTGACCAGGGAAGCATATACTGTAAGGCTACAAGGAGATCAGCCAGGTAGCTCTGCCTCAGTAGCGAATAAGTGGAAATAATGTTTACAGGGAAAACATTTCACAGTATCAGACTTCATCTGTCACCCAATAGGGATCAACCAATGTGAAGCAGTGTGAATCACATGAGATCCATCCCCAGCATAAGGTGATCAAGAAATAAAGGGACCAGAACAGTCCCTCATTGCAGAATGTGGCTGGGGCATTGTGAGAGGTTGTACCTGATGTACATATGGGTACCATGGTTTCAATAACAGTATCAAGTATCACTTCAGGCTATGGGTCATATTGCCAGTTGGTCTGCAAAGAATAACTTTGATGTGTGTTGAGCTCAGATGTGTCTTGGGCTCCATGTGAGCTCAAAAGAGTTGAATGAAGCAGATATGAAAAGTTCCCTGAAATGCTCTAATAAAAATGCAGCTCACGTAATAATGTGGATGTTGAAGGTGAAGCAGAGGTATTTACATATGCATTTTTCACAGACAGGTCCATGTCATCCCAGACTCTGATGATGGGCACAGAGAGGCTCAGCGCTGCCCAGTCAACACGGCTTAGCATGAGCTCTACATCCTGCTCCAATTTAACAAAAGGCTTGAGTTCATGTGAGCTGTGTTTATCCTGTGGAAATGAAACATCGCTTTTAAAATCCACAAAGGCACTTAATTCATAAGAGCTGCATTTAAATTTAAATGCATTGGGTACAGTCTGAGGTCACAAGCAATTTTACACCAATTGTTGTACCTGGTAGATTAAAAAAGTCCTCAAATGGCTACACCTACAATTATAAAGAAAGATGACATATAACTTTGTGACACCACAGTAAACAAATACAATGCATGCATAAATCTGCATTGAATCACTCCTCATATGCATTCTGTATGATTTATTATTGAAGGAGTTTTAATTAAATATGTGGTGCAGCATCATAGGACTTAAAACAGTAAAGATATTTTGAGATTCTTTTTCTGAAATTCACTATAAATTACTTAGTAAGTCATACATCCTCCTTCATGTTTGTATTCCCATGGGTTGTTAAAGTCACTTAAATGTCTAAGGTTAATGTCTATGGTAATTCATCAGAAGAGATGCTTGTTTTAAAATGTGGCAGTGAGAGAGGGTCTGTTAATCAGAATAAAATTATGCTAATAAGCGAGTTATGTAACGGACTTAATTATCTAACTTCCTACTATGTTAATGTTAGGCTCAACCTTGCCATTTATTTTCATCCCTCTGGATCCTCCAATTTAGCGATTTTGTTTTCTGATTTTAACAAAGCGTGACTTGGTTATTGTATGATGGAAGGTGGTATTCCTCCCTTTTCGATTATTCTGAAGATTTATGAAGCGAATTTTAAGGGAATGGAAAAGAAGTGCATAGAAATAATTGATTTCGATTTAGTTTTCATTTTCACTCATACTTCATTTATAGTTTTCAGAATTTATATAACTGGAGGGATTTTAACTAATGTACAACTCTTCAGGCTTTGGGGAGTGATTATTACTTTGTAATTCTCTTCTGTAAATTTGAGAAAAATAATAATGAAGTGCTTGAGAGTGAGTCCGTATTAGTTAGTACTGTAATGCCAAACCAGTAATCATGCGTTCCATTTGCCTTGGGATCCGATTGTCGGATTCCCCTCACATTCGCTAAAAACCCGAGAAAATCGAGTCGGATGTGTTCCACTTGCCACAGAGGTAGTAGTGAGTGTGTAATAAATTTAAAACATATGACGCAGCATTACCACCTGAGATACCGTCAAAATATGAACTAGTCTATATTGTAATGCGAGGATGAGAATCGTGATTTATAGATTTGAAATCGATAAATTGTTTGATTCGATTTCAATCAATTATTTTTACACATTCCATTACGTATACAGAGAGTGAGGAAGAGAAATTTGTATATATACATATACATTACACATTATTATTACTATTATTATCATTATTATGTTACTCATATCCTTAGCCCGACATCCACATATATCTCAGATTTTCACCTATCGCTGATGGATCTGGAATGAATCTTCCACGATAGGCGAGGGGGAGACTATGTATAAATACAGTGGTACCTCAATACTCTAAATCAATAGAACACAAAATTCTTAAAAGTCGAACCAACCAGTACGGAAAAAAAATTATGCAGAACTCGATCTGAATCTCAGAAGTTGAACGGAGAATGCCGACCTAAGATAACTTGAACGTCTCTCAGCGGAAACAAATTGTTTGTTGGTGATAGTACTTTAAATCATTTTGGTAGCCATTGCTCACCAAAAGGTTATGAAATAGTTGTACAAATGTTACAACCTAAAAGTTTGCGATTTACAAACAAATTAACAAATACAAAGTAATAATAAAAATAAACAACAGGCATAGTCTAGTGTTGGTGCAGTGTAGGGGCATGGCTTTGGTTAGTGTTGGGGTACAATCTTTATCGTTTTGGAAGCCATTAAGAAAAAAATGTTATGCACGGCCTACAGTGTTTTTAACTTTACACATTGTTTGGATACATTTATTTTCTTACTTTACAAATTACTGTTTTGATAAATGTGCTTAGATGTGTTTAGTATATGCTCTTCTTGCTTTATCCTGTTCATTTTGTGTTTAAATGCTAAAAGACACATATTTAGGAGAACCTGGAATTGGCTGGGAATAAATTACTGTAATTGGATTAAGTTTGAGTTCTGAGGTACCATTGTGTGTGTGTCTATGTCTATATATATATATATATATATATATATATGTAATTTTATATGAGACTCATGCAACTTGCTTGAGTCTCATGTCTTTTCAATCAAGTCTACTGAGAAGTTGTAACTTTAATTCTTTGCTCACTCAAGGGTGACTTTCCTGAGAAGTCAGCAGTACTGCAGGCCCATGTCCACAGTCTTTATTTCATTTCAGCAGTTAACAAGGAGAACTTCTCGCCTCCCTGTGCTCCTTTTCAGGTGGGCTGTGCTGACGATCTAGGAAACGTGACACAGAAAGAAGCTTTCGTTTCTGCCCCCTTTTCCCTGACATTATAGGTGATAGAGAGTGCAAGGACCTCAAATATATGATTTTCCACAGTACCTGCTTTTTACATTTTGCTCATCTATTATTATGTAACGTGAAATACATATGTTTATAGACAGTTTTTCCCCAAAGCAACTAACTGCTATGCTTCCCTGCTGACTGGCAAAAACAAGCTATCAGTTTTTTTTTTTTTTTTGCTACTCTGCTCTGAAGTATGATAGGCAAACTGCATAATAGCAATAGGTGAAAATGTAATTTCTTCCTCTAATTGAAGAATACTAGAAAACAACAGCATACGAACCATTATAATCCATTACAATTTGGGACATTCATAAAAGTGCTTGCTCACTTGTTCACCTGACATTGCCATTGCGGTCTTAGTATAGTTTTTTTCCCGCAAATAACCTTTAATCATAATATCAGATTACTGTTTTTTAGGAGCAAAAACCATAACAAATTTATTACAGTAAGTATAGCCTCAAAGAGTTGTATTCCAGATGTAAATCAATCGTCAGCTGAATAACTGATAACAACAATCCCCAGGGTCCTGGATCCTTGCAGGACTCCTCAGTCAACTCAGTTTCCGGCTGAGCAGCAGGATTCTTTGAGCCGTGCACACTTTAACATTGGCCCAGCACCTTTGCCCAACTGGCCTTTTTACACACTACACTTCACAGTATGAAAGCTGGCACTGATCTGAGCCATGTCACGTCTCTCTGCAGCTATACTGGACCCAGTTATAGAGACCTGCTGAGAAAACCCTGGCTGATTTAACCCTCTTCACTTAAGCTGTTAAACAAAAGCAAGCTACAGCTTAATTTAGTCATGCAACTCATGCATTTTAGTGAAACTATTTTAGCCACCCTCACTGGATGGGCTCAGCTAGAGCAAGAGGCAGCAACCTTTAAATTGCATGTTTTTAGCCATTAGGACACCATAACTCTGCTATCAGCAGCTCCCATTCACATCTGTGGAAGGTGTAGTCACTGTCTTCCAAGCATGTGCTTAATTTGCTGGAAAACGTGGTGCATTCTCCGGAAGCAGTATTGAAAATTGTTTCGCAAATAAATACACTGATACGCAATCCAGACTCCATTGTGACTCCATTGAGAATGTTATTGTAATATTGCATTTATAGAAAAAAGTTTGATAGTGGACAAAATGGAAATTGGAATTCTGGCATTGCTTATACATTTGTATGTATATCTACAAATATTTGCACAGAATATTAATATTTTTAGATTAATATGGGCAGCTGAGTGGGTAGTACTGCTACTTTCATACATGTTTGTAAATTACAGGGGGGGGGGGGGTAAGGGGGGTAAGGTGTCTCCCCCTAAATGGGTGAAGATCTCAATCCCCTCAGTGTTCAAGCCAAAGTTATGCCCTTGTTTTCAGGGTTAGAGGTTTAAATCCCGGGTGCCCTATGTGGAGCATGCATGTTCTTTTCAAATTGTATGGGTGTTGTCAGCAGTACAAGCATATGTACTTATACTGCGAGCTGTGTTTTAAGATACCCAGAGTTTATGCATCTGTATGTCCCTTTTAATACACTGGCATCCCATCCAGGGTATAGTTCTGCCCAGTGCTGGCTGGGGAAAGGCTCCAGGAATACCCCGAGACCATAGGTGTTGCTAACTTGCCTCCCAACAATGAACTTGAAATGCAGTGAATCATGGGATTAGTCTCACTAGGTGAGGATGCAGGCGATGCATCCTTGATATTTGGGGTGGGACAAGGATGAGATCCAGGGATTTTTACCACTCTCTGTACTTCTGTTCTTGAGTATTGGAACTAGTCTTGGGCAATGGAAGATGACATATAACAGTGACAAAAGAACACAAGTACAGCCAAGTACACATTGAAAAACACCCCCTTACCAGTATAAGTGTAAGATGGTGGATGTATACACACACACACACACACACACACACACACACACAAAGGTTTGTAATTATATCTCTGTGGGGGCTCTCTATTCATTTCTATGGGGAAAACTCTAATCATAACATCTTAACCCCTACCCAGCCCTAACTCAACAAAATACAAGGCTTTTTTGATTGCATTCACAGATCTTTGTGGGGACCTAAAAAAATGGGAAACAGGTTTTTAATTACATTTTGGGGGGCATTTGGTCCCCACAATGTAATATAAACAAAATCCACACACACACACCTAATACAACCACTATCACTAGTATATGTTTTCCTTTATCTATTTCCCAAACTTTTAAATTCTTGGAAGAGCTATAAACCCACTCGACAATAAACAGGACAAGTAAAATTAAATATCAATGTACCTGTGTACAGCTATATTAATATACATATAGTCATATGGTAAGTTGTAAAAAATGTAGAATCCCTTTCAGATGATTATCCATGGAAGATGTTATGCATAATGTCAATGAAATTTCTTACAAGCAATGATATCTGCACACCCTCATTATCTGTCACTGGCAATGAAAATGGTGATATTATTATAGAAAGCATTCAATCGAATTTGTTTTATATTCATGCTTGACTAGGCCACTTATTAGTTCAAATAAGAGTTTACTGTAGATAAAAAGAAAAAAAAAGATTTTCTGTATTTCCCGTGTACTATATACATCCGGGTGGGTCGGTGGGTACCACTGCAGCCTCACAACTCCACTGTTGGGGGGGAGGGGTTGAACTTCCCCACTGGCACATAAAAACAAGCTGTTAGGTGATTGGTATGCTTGAACTGCTTGTTCTGCGTCTGTGGTCTGTGTGGTCCTGCCATCCAAACCAGACAATACTCCTGCTTTTACCCTCTGTTGCCTGGGCCAGAATACAGGCTGACCATGAGCCTGTACCAGATAAGCAGTTTGGAAGATGTGTGTACATCAATAACACATCACATATTGCCGCAGTGATTAATAAAATTTTTAACACTTGACTGTTTTTAAAGACCTTGCATTTGGATCTACAAATTTTCTGACTTTTTGTGAAGATAGTGAAAGAGCACAATATTCATACTGAAGTAGCAAATGCATTTATACACAAATAATTATGCTTTAAATGCAAAACCTAAAGCAATTAGTCCTCATTGACAGAAAATATTTATTTCCTGTCAGAACCAGTTTTAAACAAAATTCAAATAAGTATTTTTAACATTATTTTTGAAAGTTTCCAGTCTTCTTCAAATTGTACATTGGCAGAATCATGAAAAAAAATGTAGTGAATATAATAGGGGAGCAGATGGTGGGGGGGATAGAGGTATCCGGCACAGCCCCCCAGTTATATAGGGTCCCTGATCTGTCCCCTCCGGTTTTGAGGGGAACAAAAAATAAAACTTTGATAAGTAGCATCCCTAAATAGGGTTGGACACCATGATGTTTGAACTCTCAGACTGTGTCAACCATCACAAACTACTCACAGCATGTGGTTGCTGCATGTGGGAGTTCACATATACGTGTTTCAGCTGCCTCCCTTTATCTCTGTTTGTAGGTAAACAGAGTTAAGTGCATGCATTCAACCAATCCAAGAAGCCAAACCGCAGATGCTTCATTTAAAATTCACTGGCACACCCAATCAGATTTGTGCAATAGACATTGTTTGGCATAAATCGCAGAGTGCGCTGTCCACTTGATCATACAGTTAATTTAAACCTATATCTGATATAGGATCACAACTGAACTGGCATGGTAGAAATTGGGTTGCGGTGCAAAAAAGGTAGAGAACCACTGCTGTATACGAAGAATATGCTGGATGCAATTGTCAAAATACTTTTTTTCCCCATATCTCTAATTACTGCAACAAAGAAAACAAATTAATCTAAGTTTGAGGTAACGTTAAATTATGTCTGTTAGGATAAAACAACAAATCAATGAATATGTCTTCACATAATGTGTAACAATGCATTATACTGGGGCTCAGTAAATTTAAATTTGTAAGACAATGTCCATGGGTGTTTGGCGACTCCATACCAGGCAACAAAATAACATTGTATGTACAGGGATTGGACAATGAAACTGATACACTGGCCAGTACTGTTTGAAGTTTTACACTTATATACGTGTGGCCTGGTGGCCAATCTTCACTGATTACATATTCCATCTGTAAGACCAGAGTGTGAAGGTTGAAATAGCTGAACAATAGCACAGCTGTACATAAAATATTGTAATCCACACAACATAACTGGAGTTCAAAAAAAGGACAAATTGTTGGTGCGTGTCTCGCTGGCACATCTGTGACCAGAACAACAAGTCTTTATGGTGTATTGAGAGCCATAGTATCTAGGGTAATGTCGGCATACCACCACGATGGATGGACCACATCCAACAGGAGTAATTGTTGACACAAGAGAAAGCTGAAAGGCACTAACCCAGATTGTATCCAAAAAACATAAAACTGCAGCTGGCCAACTCACTGCAGAATTACATTCACACCTTATCTCTCCTGTTTCCACCAAAACTGTTAGTCAGGAGCTCCACAGGGTCAATATTCACAGTCGGACTGCTACAGCCAAACCTTTGGTCACTTGAGCCTATACCGTATGGCAAATCTTGGGCTGTGGACAATATAGAGCATGTATTGTGCTCTGATGAATCCACCTTCACTGTCTTTCCCCCAGCTGGGAGAACTGCGGTGTGGAGAAGCCCCAAAGAGGTTTATCACCAAGACTGGAGTGTACCCAGAGTGTAGCACTGGGGTGGATCAGCGACCGCTTGGGCTGGCATTCCCCAGGCCCATTATTAGTTCTTGATGGGCACATTGCTGCCAAGGACTACCAAACCATTCTGATGGACCATGTTCACCCAATGGTTTAAACATTGGACCTTGAAGATGGTGCTGTGTATCAGGATTATAATGCACACAGCGAGACTGATTACAGAGTAGATTAATAAACATGAAAATGTAGTTGAACATCTATACCAGGGCATATATCAATAAAAGTTTCATATAAACTAAAAATCATTGGAACTCAGTTAAGTTATGTCAGTATAATCAAATCTCAGCCAAAACTACACACTGAGTAAGAAGACGTTAGCCAAAGGTAAAATCCTGGAAGAAATCTGATTAAAATATGTTAAATAAATGTAATGCATTCACCAATGAATACTCAGCTCAATTTTGATGTACTTTCCTTGTAAATAAAAAATAAAAACAGAAGCAGATGTTAATTTAGCGTACAACTAACCATAGCCAGTCACACAACCACATACAGTGCGTTGTCTGTTTCCCATGACAACTAATAGTACACCAATATTTTGATGCACTAAAACTAATAGACTGTTAGTTGCCAATATCCCCGCAATTTTGCTTCTATATTATTGTGCAATTTCAAAATAATCATGCCACCTGCCTTGCAATGACTGAAGACATTTACATTTATGTTTATTTATTTAGCAGATGCTTTTGTCCAAAGCAACATGCAAGTGAGGCAAATAGTATGGTTATTTGAGGTTCTACTGGGACAAAAATAGGCAAATTTAAATATGTATTATTTCTCAAACATGAAAAGAATTTTACAGGCAAATCTATATACATTAGGTGCACAATTTTGCGTACATTTTAAATTATTTATGTAAAAGAAAACCTTTTATGTGTGTTGATAAGACAAGCCATTGCATCAGTTATAAAAAGATCACAGAATAAAATTGAAGTGAATCTTATGTTGGCTCTGTTTCACCATATTTTGCAAAAATGTAATATTCATTCATTCATAAGGAAAAATTGCAAAGTAAATACGTGTGTATTGCAGCTATTTAAATTTCAACTTTAG
Organism: Mormyrus proboscirostris; assembly: GCA_026779585.1. Taxonomy (NCBI): domain Eukaryota; kingdom Metazoa; phylum Chordata; class Actinopteri; order Osteoglossiformes; family Mormyridae; genus Mormyrus; species Mormyrus proboscirostris. Next base: position 11,413,886 of record JAODKF010000103.1, read on the forward strand.
CCTGGAATATTTCCCACTGAAACACAGCTAGGTTTTAACTGCTGATGTATATTCTAATTTCAGTTCCCAGAGTTTCTCTTCTGTGGAATCTGGACTAGATTCTAACCTTTCAACCTCCAGAAAAGGTTATAGTTCGGTATCTTCTGCCAGCATTCCAGTGCAGAGGGCAGAAGCCGTCGAAGTCATTCACAATCTATAGGACTTTTTGGTATTCATATTAAACTGTGGAACTGTTGTCCTGTCTCTAATTTTCCATTTCTCTATAACATGCATACTGTAATGCTCTAAATAAGACCTGGATTTTACATGATTCAAACTGCAGTAAACAAAAAAAAACCCTGTTAGTATTCACTTCATATGTGACTGACATTTAACTACTGGACAGATATATTTTAATCACCAGTTTTTTTAGAAGCTTTTTCCAACATGGCATTTTCATTAAGTTACTGTCTGTTTGTAATAGCAGAGCAAAAATAAAGGTTCTGAGGATAACTTTCAGTTCAGGGTCATCAAGGACAATAAAATGAATTAAAATGAAAGAAAAATAATATCATGACAAAAACTACTAAACAAAACTGCTAATTGCATGAATAATGTCTTAAGTATAGTTTAAGGTCTATTTAAAACAAACTCACTTGGCATTAAGATTACAAAAACAGAAAGTCTATGCATCAGTGCAGTATGTGCATAACTGTAAGACGCTATATGAACAAAGAAGGATGACAACCATAGTGAATAAGCTTGGTGTAGCCCACCTGAAGGAAAAACATGCTATATTTTTGGCATTTGTACTCAAAAGTCTCAGTAAGATTACGTGTAGTGGAGATTTTCGAAATACTCCAGCAAGGCTTCTCAGCATAGTAACTAAGGGTGTGATTTTGCATCTTAAGACTTGCCAGGTCACGTCCTACAGAAGACTCTGGGGTAGTATCCTTGAACAAGGTACTTAAGCTAAATTGCCCCAGTAAATGTCTAAAACGTTTGAAAGTTTCTGGGTGAAAGCAAGAAACCTATCACCTATCATACCTTGCTCTCCATGAGACACACAGGTGCATGAGAGAACAGGGTCGGCCACTGTGCTGGACCTAGGGTGACCACCTAGTCCATGTCAGGAGGGACATTATGAGCTGCGACAGAGTTTATAAACTACCATTTCAACCATTTCAATTAAAAGGACCCAGATTTCACTTAAGCACTGATGTCTTACTTTGTGC
>JAODKF010000103.1:11433077-11452763 GCA_026779585.1 Mormyrus proboscirostris
TATAGGTTATTGCTTGGAAGAATGATTAAATTAAAATAGTTTTTGAACCAACACATCCTAAAGACTTGATTTTTTTTCACCACACAAATGTCAAATGTCGGAAAATTAGAGTTCCTGCACTTATTTTTTTCCCACTTCAAGCACTGAGTATCAGCAATTCCATTCACTAACAAAGAGGAACTGGCATCCTGTCTAGGGTGTACCCCAGCCTTATGCTGCCAGGGACAAGATCCCGTGACCCTGACCAGGACAGAAAGTCAGGAGAGAAGCAGTTAAAGGACTGATGGATGCATGGTAAACAAAACGAGAATGTGAGCATCGTCAGTGTAAGATGTCCAAGAGAACACAGGCATACAGTGCTAGATTGCCAGAAGTAATTCTGTGGTCGAATGTTGACTTTCACTTGAACAGTGGCCAAACGGATACACAGAGAGAATTTAAAAAAATCATACTGTAATATTCATATCTGTCCTCCTTTACAATGATGTGGTTTTGGGGGGGGGGCAGTTGTTCCTGAGAGAGCCTAAATCTGAAAAGAGAAGGCATTACAGCCAACTCTCATAGATCCTCATAAAGGGAGTAGCAAAGTTCCATTTATGTGGGTGCTCTCAGCTATAAACAGGTTGGTTTTTCCACACAGGACAATGACACTGGAAACAGCAGTACAGAGATAGCAGTATGCATATTTAATTTGACTTTATTTCAGTAATACAAAAAGATGCATAACAGTTGACATTATGAAAAAACGTCACTTGAACAGGAGGTGCACACTTAATTAACAAAGAAACAGAGCTTAGACTGTTACATAACACACACAATGTGAAGTATAACACTAATGACAGAGAACCAGAAAAGAAGAAAGGATAAAAATATAGAGGTCACAAAAAGAAAGCAGGGAGAAGAGAAGGATGGAAGCCTGCAAAAGGTATTACTCTCTTCCTTTATATCCTGGTGCTGACTTTGTATAGTATTGTGCAAAAGTCTTAGAAAATGTTTAAGGCTTTGTATCTGGATAGTACATGTATATTTGCTCATTATAAAATGCACAGTTTAACATTAGATCATGCATAAAATAACATTAACACAATTAAAAATAAAAAAGAATCTCTTTTCGAAAAATTACTGGTATATTGTTGGATGGGTGGCTGAACATGGCTTTGGTTCCCAAACCTCCCCTAAAGGGCACTTTAGTCACTCCATGTATTCCTAACATTTCACCGCCAGCATATTTAATTAATTGATTTAATTAGTTAAATAATTCAATGAGGCAATGAGCCAAACAAGAAGGGGTAGTGGATGAGTCAAAAATATACTGTGGTATTGGACAGTTGCTGCAAATATGTGGGTGATATTGGGAGAGATTTTTGAAATGGTTAAACTGACAAACATTGACAATAATATTAATAATATTACATCATTATGAAGATCATTTACACATCATTTTCTTTGACTGCTTAAGAGTTTTGCATAATACTGTATACATTCTAGTTGACCAAACACTAGAGCACCATCCATTCTGTACACACAGTCCTCCTGAGCAAAACAGAGTGTACCTTTCCTGGTTTAGTGTGATAGCTGACAATCAACCCTCACATGTCACCTGGATCCTGTATCAGGTTAATTATTGACCCAGTGGGCTGGAGGACAATGATGGAAGTGAGTTGAGAAGTGCGAATCAACCCTTCAATAAGACTGAAGGTGTTGTGGGAATTATATGAATCCTCCCTCCCCCCCAAAGTGATACTTTGAAAAAGCATAAAGGCAGCCTGTTTTTGGCACTATTACAAATCCTTCAGAAACTGCAACCCACACTGATACTGGGAGGAACACTATTTTCAGTGGGCTGTCAAGCTGTCAGCTGGATTCATGCAAAGAGAAAGATGCCCCAACAGCACTTACTTCCCATTGTAGGTTACTTATGGCATGCATTTGATGAAACATTTATTAGGTAAGTTATAGGAATAAGCCTGGATGATTACAGGAAACAGCTGGAGCTTTCCTCCAGCTGAGAACTACATATCTATTTTAGAACAGTTGCTGTTTTATACACTAGGCTTCTGTAATGAAATTCTCACTGATTACGGTTCAAACATAATGCCTAAACTGCTGAAGCACGTCTACCAGCTGGTAGGGATTAAGGACTTGAGAACCACGCGTGTCATCCTCAGGGAGACGCGTTAGTCGAGAAATCAACCAGACCCTATAAACCTGCTCCGTAAGGTTTATCAGTGATACAGGTTTAGTCTGGGACCAGTGGTTCCCTTATCTCCTCACTGCAAATTGTGAAGTGCCCCAGAATTTTGCCCCATTTGAGTCTTTGTAACCTTATTGTAACCTTTGTAACCATAGACCCAAAACTCTGATAATAGAAAGGTCTAGAAGATGAAAATCATCCATTAAAAGATGCACGCATATATTAAAAGATTACAAACCCAGGAGAAGCTTTTTGGTATAAGAGTGTATGGCAGGTACACAAAAAGGTAGATTAAATAATCAAATAAATACATAAATTAACCAACAAATAAAATGAAATTAAATGTAATAAAAACTAATCTATCAGAGCTTAACGCTTCGAACCTGTACAGAAAATAGTTTCCAGGTTGCAAAAGAAAAGCATCAAATTGGTATGAAAGTGTCAAAGGCCTTCTGAGGTCATCCAGAAAATTGGGTTAAATTGCTGCACGTGGTCAGTGTCTCTCAAAGATAAACCTACACGTGAACCTTCGGAAAGACCTCCGAAGACCTGGCTAAGCAGATAAGCAAGTTTCCAGCTCAGTCCAACTTCCACCTGGGAGGCTTAAACAATAAATGATGACACTGGGGCTTTTTTTGAAGAACACCTTAGAATTGTTCCTTATTCACAGAGCTGCATGGGGAAAATTATATCTCCCAGCTATTTAGCCCTCACTGCCAGCCATGCAACACTGCAAGCCTCTTTAGACTTAATCTTTAAAACTTTTATTGCATCCTTGAATCGTGTCATTAAGCAGCCTTGATCTTCAACTTGCTTCTCTGCAAGAGGGTCTTGTGTTGCCATAGGCTATAGAACCCAGGATATAATTAAAAGCATAAATACACTCCAAAGTGTGACTGAGCCAAAAGGCACATCATGAAAAAATGAAACAAAAAAAGAGCAAAATAATGTTTATAGGAACAGGAAATTCACTGACTTTATTCTGACTGAAACAGTAACACAAAGAAACAGCAAAATTATAAATAAATAATAAAGCAGATAAAACAGAATCTTTTGAGTAATTTACATGAGTTGGTACTTTATCTATAATAAGACATCTAGCCTATATGCACTTCGGTCATTACCGTATTTTCCAGATTCAGTCATCATCAAGCACATCACTAGCTTTCTGGATAAGCAATTTTTCATAAGCAAAACCAGCTCACATTATCTTGGTTATAAACATCCGGTAAATATGGAGGCCTGGGGTACAGGGGGATGCAGCGACAAAAAAAGAAGACGGCCCTTTTTTCTCACTTTGTAAAATGTCCCTTGATGATGGGAAACAAAAGAAGTAACTGAGCATAACGCTGCTGAAGTCCACTGGTGGTGAACATTAAAGAAAAGGTACTATCATCTTACCAGGCATGCTAAGCACTGTGCATCACTGATCGCTCAACACTCAAGCACTGCACTTTGTAGCTTTCTTTTTCATTATCAAAACACACCTCTATGCAGAGACACATGCACAAACATGTAGATGCACACAAGGCCCTGTGAGCTGTTGAGACCTCACAGTTCTAGTATATTTATTTTTAATATTTTTTCATCAATAGTGTCATATTAATAGACTAACAGATAAAATGATTCAATCTATTCAATCTCTTTTCTACAGTAGTTACTATGCTTTGTTAATTATTCAACTTACCTTATGCATAGTTAATTTACGCTTTAAATATGTTTAAAAAAGGGCTATTATCATATCTGTAAAGGATTCTGTGATATGTGTAAAAAACAAAATTAAGATTAGTATTTTTATGAGCAATAATTACAGCTAGAATCAGTCACGTTCTTTTATGAAACATCAGAAAGAGATTTACATTAACATGGTATTTACAAAGAGAACATATGAATTGAACACAGTTTGAGAATGGCAGTTTGATGTTTGTTGATAGACAAGATCCATAAGGTTCTGCAGGTCCATGTCAGGAAAGAAGTACACGTGGGACAGTGGGAAGAGTATCAGTGATGCTGCCTTTGAGATTCTTTTTGACCTGCTTGGCTCAGAGTTTCAAAAGTACTATTCTGGGTAATAGCGGTGGATGGTTTCTGAGGAAAAATCATGCAGTTCTGTCAAAAGGTGGCAAATGTACTGTGGCCAAAATAACTTTCACCATTGCTATTCACTCCATGGAGAAGAAAAAAACATTTTATAAAATTCTGGAAATAAAAGAAACATCTTGATTCTAAACGCTTTGGACGGACGGAAGAAGATCTTAAGGCAAAATGTGGGCATTTAACTGCAGTAAATCTTATGTCAATCCAGTTACAGTAAATTTACCCGAGGTCACATACTGAAATAATAGAATGTCAAGCAAAAGTTAAAAATAGAAAACAACAATGATCCATTTTAGTATTTACTTTCAAATACAATTCCTTCATGAATTCTTTTGAAGTACAAAAACTACAAATCTACAAAAGCTAAAGACAAAGAAGAACAAGGAGCAGGTGAGGGTGATTAACAATAATGGGAATGGGAGGGACAGCAACACCTGCTGGCCAAACACGAACATGACAGGCAGGACAAGACAGGTCAGGGCCCGATCCTGACACCGTGTCCTTATGGTTCATATTCTAGCCTTGAAAATGCTATTGCAAAGATGCAGAGGTGGGTCTCTGTGTCCTCTGATCAGTAGAAAACACAAGCTCTTTCATTGGGCAAGTTTATTGTTCCATATATTTTCAAACTCTACAACATTTTATAGTGATTAAGTCATACAGCCCCCCTATTCAAATCTGGCCCTTGATTCCAAATCCAGGCCTTGTTTTCAAGTCTCCCAGGTAGTTAGCTTAATAATTTCTGGCTCTAATTGGCCAGAGGCTTCACAACTGGCTCTCAGGTAAAGGAAAGCTGGAAAAACAGCAGTGTTCGGCCCTTGACGACCGCGATTTGAATTTTTTTGAAAAGCACAGTATATTTTGTTGTTTATCTGCCATGGCAATTTGTAGACATTCAACAATTAAATGTGTTATGATTATGAAGTCAGCAAATAGCATGATTTAGTAATTCTGCTCATTTCTCCTACAGTTGAACATGTACAGTTATATTAAAATGTAATGCAAGATATTAAATTCAGACCATCATACCATGTGCCCAATGAATTGAAATATTTTCTGTTCTGCCTTGGAGTTTCCACATTCCATTTTGACTCCTTTTAGTCAGAAGCTTCAAATACTTCTTGACAATACTCTATGCCACCATGCCACCTTGACTCCGTAGCCTTTCTGAACCGTATAGGCATAAAAACGAAAAACAATAAAACGCGATTTGATGACAGACTCGGGTGCTTGGAATCCTTTGAATTAAACTGTCAAAAGGGAAACAACAAATATGCAACAAATAGCTAAAATGTCATAAAAAATATAAAAACTACTGTAAGTCCATGATCTGAGTGCACATGTCATACCAATGATCAGAAACAACATGCACTTTGGAGTATATAATGTCAGTCTACCTGTATGCTTACAAATATTTTTGATACTGCTATCTCTATTATTCAAATTTAACATGCTCTTCTCCAAAGATTTGTATACCAGCACCTAGGATACTCACTGAAACAAGGCACTCATTAAGACTGTTTTCACTGTATACACGGAGCTTAAAAATAAACAGACACAGAGAAGTTAATTAATTACAGTAAATCATGTAATGCTTTAATATGACCATAAAGCTTTATTCTTTATTCTAATGTTCACCATATCCAGAGAATTACATAATTTATGCAGAATAAAGCACTACGTATTTATAATAATCACTGGCTGGGAAATGGGGACATCAAAGTCAGCAATCAGTCTATGGATAGTGCATAACTGAAAACAACTTTTTCCAAAGTATTACTCATTTTCTAGCTGTGAAACTCTATTACGTTGTAGGTTATACATGTAGAAAATGAATCCATGCATTCTCCTTGATTTTGTCTGTGATACAATACAACCAATAACAGAAAAAGGCCCTGCAAATACAGTAACTAGGCTACTCCACCAAAACTAACTACACAAAGCTAATAAATAGGATCACAGATGCACGACGTCTAACTGAGCCGAACACAATCTGGGGCTAGGTACAAAAAGCAAATTATGGACTGGTGGTATAGACATGAAGTTAATGGACATTTTTCTCTAAGATGTTTCTGTTACTCTAGACCACTTTATCATGGGAGATTCACAGGCTGAACAACTGGTTACCATTTTGCTGAATGCATATGCTTTGTAATGCACAAGCTTTACAGTCACTGAAATCACATTTATTTCATACAGTGTACATTGCAACATAATATTTTAGATAATTATTTTAGCTGAATATCCTGTAGTCCAAAAGTCTTACTCTCATGAAAAGAGGTATTTCCATGCATCTTATAAGACTTAGAGGTGAGACTGTGATTGTTTATATTGCAACGCTGTTTGCGAGACACGTCTCATCAGCACATGCCAGATGATGCATAACATCTGCGAAACTACACTTTCAATTTACAATAACCAATAAGAAGATTCTGAAAATCTGAGGCACTGATGTAATAAATGCATTTATTAGCAAACAAACAAACAAAATTCCATCTGGAAAACCTTTTTAACAGAATTCTTTAGTTTCTGTCAATGACACATTTATGGTAGCAAGTCACATGGGACTTTATTACATCTTTGCATTTGGGAAAATAATAAACTCAGATTTTCAGTATGAATTGCTTTAATGTAATAGAGTTCATCAATAGAACACTGCAGCTGGGAACTCTGCAGTCCAACTGGCCATGTCATGCTGTGTTAGAGGCAGACAGACCTTTCTGCAATATATGGTAATGAATTAAATGCACTAGCTCATGGGCGGACCTGGTAGGCAAAGCTGTAGAGCAACTGTTCAGATGATTTCTGGGAGAACCTCCTGTCCGAAAAGAAGAGCTGACAGACATCCACCAGACAATTTCAATCCCCTTTCACAAAAGCAATTTTTTTTTAAGCTGAAAAATAGGATAAGGTTCATTTACTGCCTGCGACTGAAGTAAAACTCACCAATGTGTCATTGAGGAAACAAAAGAAGGTGCCATCGACACCAGAGATTCAAAAAAAAAAAGATCCTGACATTCTGCCACCACTGTTGGTTTTAAATGCTTAAAGCTCATTTTGACGCATATTGAACACACTGGTTCCACGAAGTGACACTTTATTGATCTACCACAGTGAACAAACTGGCCACGGCTATTTGTTTTGCTCTCTGTCTCTCTGGGAATCGTTCACCATAGAGGCGCCATACTATAATGCGAGTCCTCTTCTAACGTTTGGAGGCAGATGAAATATTTATGCCGGAGAGGGAAAAGCTTAAAGCAGAAACATGCTGAGGTCTGTCGGGGAGCTGCTGTGCAAGAAAGGCAGCTATATAATTGGAGATGGGGAATAATCAGCAGTATAGGCTTTGCCTTTTCAGCATTCGCATTAAGATACTCGGTTCCATGCATTCACTTGTGTTAAACAAACATTCTGAAAATGAATCTTTGTGCCCCCATAAAATTCCATCCTAATCTTCAAAACAGCTTAACATTAATAACTGAAATAAATGAATTGCCCCAGTAGACATAAGAGAAATACAAGTTTAAAATATTCCAGATATTTCATCAATGTCTGTGATGGATTGGTGCCCCACCCTGAATAGGACAAGCGGTTTCAGAAAACGGACGGATGGATGGATTTCATCGATGCTAATTGCCAACACTATAATATAATATATTAAAAAGCAGCAGGAAGGACAGCAAAATGTCAAAATAGAATATGTGAGATTTCAATTCAAGTACAGGTCATGATAAAAAGAGTAACAACCAGGCAAGAGACAAAAGGAATAACCGATTGTAAGATCTGCATCCTGATGGTCGGAGTACCCTAATCACCCACATCATTTCCATCCCCATGGGAAAGCAATACCGTACAAGTGTTTGACAAATCAAAAAGCAACATTTTATTGTGAAAGGGCCGTTACTGACATTGTCACTGAGCTAATATCATCCCATTTAATGTACCTAGTGGAAAGAGACTCTGATTTATTTATGGTGAAGTGCAAATGAGCTGATATTACTCTGTCTCCTTGTATGGTTATTGCCTGGGTAATCAACAAACACTAGAGAGAAAATCCTCTGCAAACATGGAGCTAATTTGAGCATAAATTAAATTGCTTAAATTGGCAAGGTGTTTGCAAAGTAAAATGCTGAAAAAAAATCATTGGCAACAGCATATTTCTATTTCTCTAATTTTCAAAACATAAATTTATGAAAAAGGAATAAACTGTTCATCATTCTCTAGGGTAGGCCTATAAGTAATACTCCCTCTTACAGGGTTTTATCTTTGTTCCTGTAGCAAACCTGTCATCAGCAGTGACATTGCTTGAATTCAAAGTACGTTACCCTGCAGTGAATTTGAAAGATGCAAATAAAAAGTATTTCAAAGCACTTACGCACAATCTACACATAACAACAGCCAGACAAATAATATTTTTTTTACAAATAAATCTGCACTTTCAGTGTCTTAGAATATTCTCAGAATGGTAAGACCAGTAATATAAAGTTAGAGTTGCTGCACCTACCACATGACGAATCACCTCAGGGATGAGACCCTGAGTGCAGCCGTGTGGCGGGTGATACCTCAGCACTACACTAGACCAATGGAACAGTGTGAATTTTGTCTGGTGGCTGGAGTCCCAATCCTGCCACCAACTCCCAAATTTTCCCTGTAAATTGGAGGGCTGAATGTAGATTAATGTCATATCCAGAACAAAGAAATTAGAGGTCAAGGGCCCAAAGGAGTAGGACCACACCAGACATTCACGGGATTCAAACTAGCAACTTTCCAATTGCCGGCACAGATCCCTAGCCTCAGAACCACCACTCCACCCAAAGAAGCACACAAGAATAGTAAATTTATGTGAAGAAGAATTCAGATTTCACTAATTTCTCATTAATCTGGTTTCCACAGCCTTAAAACACATACTTTATGTTCTCAAAGTCAAACTCAAACTTTATATAAAATAAATACACTTTTCATAACAGCGAATTCTTGTACCATGCTATGCAAGTGCAGTGCCTCTTATTGAATATTTAAATATAAAATTATTACCAAAAGCACTTGCTGTACACAATAAGCATACACATGAGTTTAGTTTAGATGTATAATTTACTTTTGCTCTGCATGGAAACACTAGGCAGATGTTGAAATATACCATTATTGCTGACTGTAACAATTTTGAATTTGTCAGAGCTCTGTCTCACATTTTGACATATTAAATGTGTCAGAGCTCTGTTTCACGAAGTAATTATGAGATTTCTGGAAAAAGTACTTATGGACAATGTAAGCACTGAACATTATGGATGTATTAGGCAGAAAATCGTCAAGATATTTTGCAAAGATTAGATTCTACAGTGTGCTTTGAAGACCCAAATCATTCAATAATGCATTGTTACTCCCATTTGTTCAAAATTATTTAAATTAGTTAAAATAGACTAAACTAATTTTAATTGTTTATTTGAGCGACTCACTATCAGTGTAATTCACATAATTTGCACCCAGCAGTTCAGAAGAAATACTAGGCACTGATTTTACAGTGTTATAAATCTGGTGACTGTTCAGACATTACAGTGCTGCCGGGATGTTTTGCTTCTGGATTAAGAGAACCGGAAAAACCAATAGAACACAGCCGAAAAGCTCAAATCCGTGGACTTAACCCAGCTCGAATTTGGAGCCCACTTAGGGCACCATCTATCTTGTAAGAATGACAAAGGGTCCACAGCATACAGCCCAATGTTCTGGATGTAATGAGAACACTCATATGGATCCTCATGTCTGACACTAGGCCAGAGGCGGTATTCTCCTCTCACACAGAAGCAGCTTACTGTCGAGTTTCAGTGTATGCTTGTTTGACTTGTTGTGTGCGCATTTTGTACGTGCAATACTGATGCCATTACATCTGTTTCTGTCTAGGAGACTGTGTGGATCTCCCTGGGCCAGAGCAGTCCAGGAATCCTGGAAATGTCTGCCCATCAAAAGTCCCAACAAGTTCCAATCCTCTCTGGACTGGAGCCCAACATGTTCAGAAAGTTCCAAATACATAAGCATACCAATCAGCTAGAGAAATCACACTGGAATGGAATTTTCTACAGTAATAGTTGGTTTAGATACCAAAATACACTTCAGTGGAACCAATATTTTTTTTGGAGTAAATACACTCAGTGACAAAAAAAGTTAAACACCGGAGTAGTGGAAACGAAATGAATTTGTACGTGGTGAATGGTTATGTGATTGTATGATTATAATATCAGATCTAATGGACAACAGCACGGGCACACTGCTGTTCCCATATCAGTAGGGTGTGGCACCCCCCCGGGCCTAGATACATGCGGTGATACGGTGCGGAAGGGAGTCGTACAACCGTCGTATCCTTTCCTGCGGCAAGTCAGCCCACAGCTGTTGTAAACGCCCTTTGAGATCCTGCAGATTGGCACTGGGACTGAGTTAACATCTGAGCTGCAGTGACCGAACACTTCATGACGTGTGTGGGTGCCCTCACGTACCCATTGGTTCCAACATTGGGCGACTGTGACATCTGCATGCCCCACATACTGGGCAATTGCACAATAAGACCAGCGGCCTAATGCAAACCCACAATGCAACCCCTATCAAACTCAGTCAAGTGCTGGTAATGCTGTCTAATGCGTATACAAGGCAATCTCTGTGTCTTGTGACTAGATGTGCCAGCTCCTTGCAAATAGAATCATTTACATATACATGGCTGATCTGCATGTGTACCAAATTATATGCAAATTGGACCTTTACTTTTGGGTGCTTAACTTTTTTTGCCACTGAGTGTAATATTTTAGTGGAATAAATCAAATAGAGAAACAGCAAATAAGTATACACCACCTTGAAGTAGTCAGGTGGTTCTTGATGATGATTTAGTAAGTTAATGAATCAATTGTCAGACTTTTAGATTGAAATGGACGCATTTTAAATATACACAATAGCCTGATTGGTTTTGTGTTAACCAAAACAGAATATAAAACACATCAAACAGAGATGTAAGCAGACAACAAATGACCCGAGGAAGCAAGCAATGAGGGTGCATCAGTCTGGGGAAGGTTATACAATTCTTAAAGAAAGATATTATGCTAATTCAAATGGAGACCATGGAACACAGTAGCAAGCTTTTCTGGAAATTCAAAAATGCAACAAAGGGCACTAAGATTAATCAGGTTAAGAGCACCCCAAATACTGCATTCAGAGATCAAGCATTGCAAGCTGCATCTGATGTCATTGTACAGCCATCACCAGGAAGAACATGGCGCTGGTGTTTAGCAATGGTTGCCTGGAAAAAGGTCGTGCACATCTTTAGTTGCCCATCTTAAGTTTACCAGAGATCACTTGGACAAACCTCAAAATTTTGAGTCTGGATAATGACAAAACTGAAACATTGAACTAGACATCCATCAAAGCAAATTACCTAACTACATGTTTTGGAACTACAGGAAAGTAGAGTACCAAGAAAAACTCTTGTGAGCCCTGTAAAAGCTTGCAATCTTAACACACATAGACCCATGAGTAGGAACCAAACCATTCTCGAGGTATGAGGCTACAGTGCTGCTCTCTAAACCTCCATACCACCTTATGTACCCTATACTTATGACAACAAGTAAGAATATATAAATAATGCTGTGACACGAATTACATTCAAATGTGCCTGTCTTTATAATGTCAAGTATCTGATACAATCTTAAGGCACGAGATGTAAGTGGCTGAAAAGCAAAAAGACCTGAAGGACAAATGACTTATTATTCACTCAAGAGAAATTCTCATTTATCACATATTCTGTTGTGGAAACCAGAACAAACATCATTTGCTTAATTTTTGTAAGAAAAACATTGAAAAATTTGTGTGTAGACAATTAAAAGGGAAGATTCTCTGGTACACCAGTTTTCCAGAAAGCATTCAAAAGTCCGACACAGTCAACACAATCAAAAGCTTTATTATATATGCAGTATACATCAGCATGTGTTGATATCCTTCTGGTACTCTGTGGTTTTTTAATGTTCTATCATGGGTCAGAAATTATTTCTCTAGCTCGTCAGACTCTGATGAATCTAGCTTGCAGTTCTGACAGTTCTCTGTAGGGGTCTAATCTGCAATGAATGGTCTTTAGCATAATATTACTAGCATGTGATAATGCACAATAGTTGCAAAATAGCTTGAACTCTATGTCAAGATTCCTTTCTTTAGTATTGGAGTATAAATCAATATCTTCCAAAAACCGGAAAAAAGAAATGCCTGGAGGATGTTGTCGTTTAATGAAAAGAGTACACTAAAATCCATGTTAACCCCCACCTGGTAATTCAACATTGCTTGTTGAGGTTTAAAATTAACAAATGATTTTTGGCAGGTGATGTGGCTTCTCAATGGACTAGAGTGCAAGCTTATAGCTTAAGGGCTGTGGGTGTGATTCCTAGCTTTGGCTGTGCGCATTGCATGTTATTCATTTGTGTGGGTTTCTCTTGGATCCTGCAATCCAAATACATCCAGGGCAGGTGAATTGGTGCCTACAAATTGCACAATGTAAGACTGTTTGTCCTGTGATGGAAGGCCATGTCATCCTGGGTGCACCCCTGCATTTCACTCTATGTGTCATAGGCCCACTGCAATCCTGTGCTGCATAAGTGGTAGGTGATTGGTGGGGTGGAATTTAAAGCTCATATCCAATAAAATGCGCTTTAAAAACAGGCTTAAATTAATGATGTGTGTTTGTAATTTCAAAGTAAATTGGAGTTGTGGGTGTGGCATTCTTTAAAAAGTATAAAGCCACATTAAGGGTACATGTGTTTCATGAACCTGTGTATTATTTCCAAATGATACAAAAATTATCTGTTTTCTCCTAAATAAATCACAAAATCTCTCTGAACCCCAATGGCGCACTTCCATTGACACGACTCCCATTTTGTTGTATTGTGCTTTGTCCTTGCTGCTAACAAAATGGCTGCCTATGGTTTAACCTACTTCCACTTCCTTCTCCCAACTAAGCTGCTGTTTCTTCTCCCATCCTCATGTCATGTGGTTCTGTTCACAGAGCCACACAGAGCAAGCTTTACACTTAGGTATCACCTGGCTAAAATGATTCACAAGTTTCATTTCTCTAAAAATCCCAGGGTATGAGCAAGTTATTCACAAAATAACAAAACAGGGCTTCATGGGTAAAATGGCCTTGTATTCGTAATTTATTTTAATGAATAGGCTGTTCTCATTTACTTGTGTTAATGGCCGGCTAATGGTTGTCATTATATAGAAGCGGAAATTGTATTGCATAGGGCTGCAGTAGTCCTAATTCTGGAACATGGAAAAAAAAAAACTACATTTTTCATGCAGTTACAGTAGAAGTATGAAGTAGCAGAAACTATTGTGGGCTATTATTTCAGCATTTTCAGCAATAATAGCAATGATACATCTATGTCTTTGATACATTAAATTCCTAAACAAGCTGTTGTATGCTAGAGTCATTAAATGAATAAGCCTAGTTTGTGTACTCGCCCACAGGTGATCATCATGAACAATTTACATGTAATTTAAGTCGTTCACATGTTTGAATCACCACCTTACCTTAAGTGAATTGTGTCAAGACATCAAGGTCCCATCACTTGTTAAAATCATTTCTATTCTTACATGCCATGTATGAAAAGAAATATGTAAAACCTTTTCCAATTAATGCAATATAGTCTATAGAATGCAAGCAGTTTAAAAATATTCTATATCTATTCTAAAAATCTCATAATCAGAATAACAAATTGTGTCATATAAACACATAAAAATATCATAACCAATACATTTTTGTCTAATTGCGGACACCAATCACCTAATCTCGAACCACTTACTGAGAGGGGGGGGCTGGGCAGGTGGTGAAACATTTTTTTTTATTTTGTGAAAAACGGAAGATAGACCTATGGCCATGATGAATTAAAAACAGATCATGGGCTGTGTAGAACCTTGTGGGCTGGTACTTCAAGACCTCTCCTTAGAAGATTTGCTACGCATCCCATATTTTACAGGATCATTTTACATTGTAAAATAAAATTCTGTGTCCTGTTTTGACCCCATATGGGATGCAATTTTGTGAGGGACTGAGGGGGGATGGGGGACCCAGCTTCTACATAGTGAATGAGCTAACAATGTCCCTTGTCCTACACTACAGAGTGGCCGATCTTCACAATTATCTTCAATTATCACAATTATTATAATGCAATAATCACAGTTACCTTAATAGTTATGTGAGGTGCTGCTAAGTTTTAATATTGATAAACTATAAGCATCAGCAGAGAATATGAGCCAAGAACAACACAAAGAACCAATACCAATATCTTGATTTTTAACGAGTATTGGTCGATACCAATATGTTAACCAATATATCTTGCATCATTAATATGGTAAAGTAATGCAGGAGTGCCCTTGGATTCCATATTCGGTAACATAAATTTATGAAATTTAATCTCCCAGTCTCACAATATCCTTCAATACAGAATAAACACAGCTATATATTTTAAGAAAATACAACTACAGATGGAAATTCTGTTGTTGCAATTGTAATTAAAACAATTTTAGGCTTCGATTTAAAGAGTTCTGTGGTGCTAAAGGAATTGTTTGCATTGCCGCAGGCGGAATGATGAAGAATTTGTTGTATTTTTGGAGCTAAGTGACGGAAATACCTTTTTTTCCCACCCGCTCTGAGTCAAGCAGTGAAGTAACACCACAGCAAAAACCCTAGGGCCCAGAACACTAGGGAGCTGACATAAAGAGCCGTACTCAGATATAACAAGTACCATAAGTGCTTAATGGTGAAATCAACCATTCTCACTATCTGCCTATGTAGTGCAGGGTCATGGTGTCCCCGGAGCCTATCTATGACAAGACAGGGGACACCCTGGACAGGGTGACAGTCCATCACTGGGAACACACACACATTCATGGACACTATAGTTAAATTAGATTTACCCATTCACCTATGTATATGCTTTTAGACTGTGGGAGGAAACTTGAGAAAGTGGGAGGGGATTCATGAAAATATGGGGTCCACACTGGACATGGGGGCAGGACTCAAACTCCCACTCCTGGATGTATGAGGCTACAGAAGCATTAAGTCACTATGCTGCCCTATGTACCCAGGGATGCATAAATAACATGTAATGATGAACAGCATTTTTATAAATTCCCCCATAAGCCCTCCTGTGTGCCTAACTAACAACCTAGACTAGCCATATTTAAGTCAGACATGATTTACTGCATAAGTAAGAACTGTACTGTGATGCAGAAACCCACGGGGAATCCGTCAGACACAAACAACCCTCAGTCAGCTTCCCCATGGTTGGCCCAGAAACCACACGCGAGGAAGGCTAGCAGAACGCAGCTGGTGGCCGCTAATTGTCCCAGCCAGGGGCTGAGACTGTCTTCCCCTGTGCATCTTAAAGCCCACGCTGAGGAGAAGGTCAGGGAGAAATCCCGGGGTAAGCAAGATGCTTATACTTTCTCTCCCTGCTGAGCAGGCCGCCCAGAAGACGGCTGCCCTGAGGGAGTCACCACCAAAGAACCTGTGCCAGGCCCCTTGGGAGAATAACGTCTTCCCCCTGAATCAGCGGCCGCAGCCCCTTCGTCACTACTTTCCAGGCTATTTATTTACAAAGTTCCTAAAAAACCTCTGCCCCTCCAAGGGTATTTTCCACACCTTATGTGCTTCCTTTCTCACTGCAATATCTAACCAGTTAACACCTTCATTGTAGGTAATTAAATTTAAACATTTCGGAGTAATTAAGGTATCAGAAAGTAATTAAGGTCTCGAAGCAATTTAACAGCATGAACCATATGCTTCTCCGTCCGATAGCTGGACAGGTATTATAAGGATTGTCTAAGGCATACAGTAATATTCTTTGAAAGTATTAAGTAAATGATCCTACAAATTGTAACTGTAGCAAGTACTACTGTTAATAACACTTCTGGTACCATTGACACCAATGCATATAGAAACAGCATGGCAGTAATGCAGCTCAATGCATAACACTGTCAAATCCAGATCCAGCCTATTTCTGTCCTGCTTGCATATTCTTCCTGCTGCTCATATATGTTTATTCCCGGTACTCCAGTTTTCTCAGTCCACAGCCCTACTGCTTTGGTTGAACTGATGACTGTGTATCATCCAAAAATTAGTTAAAGGGTTCTGAGAGACATTTTGGTGATATGCTGTTCTGAAATGTCTGATTAGACATGAAAAGACAAGTTTTATCAATAAATTAACGATAAAGCAATTATACATTGTCATTTCAGCCGGAATATTTTATTGTCTCTGCATCATTGTGCATAGATTACAATCCAACTGTTTTCCAAAACATACAACTATTTTGAATTACAGGGTCACGCAGAGCCTGGTGCCTTTCCCAAGCATCAAAGAACAAAGAGCAGTGACAACAATTCACCTATCTGCATGTTTCTGATTGGAGGAAAAGTGGAAGGAAAGTGGATGGAGGAAAGTGCTGAGTATATGAGGATAATGTGAAAAATCTACATACACAAAGTAAACCGTCAGCCCAGGTGGTGAGAGGCTATAGCACTAACCACTAAGGTACTACCTCAGCATGGAGTACAAAGAAACACAAACATTGTGCACATATTTACTGTGTTTTCAAGCATCTTCCCATGCCATCACTCACACGTACATGTCCTTATTAATTCACTAAACCATTCAGTTCTTCCATGAAATTACTGTACGATGACGGATGGATGGATGGATAGTTGGATGATGGATGGATGAATGGATGGATATATGGATTGATAAAGATATAAAAAAACTCCTTGGTCGTTCACATGCATTGGAGAAATGCTATGCTTTAATATAGCAGGCAAACAATTCAATGAAGGTTGAGAATTCAAGAGGTTAACAAATCACTTGTCAAAGCTTCCATTACGTACAGGTATGTTTTTATATGAGCTCATTCACATTTCTACAAATTTTGATATGTTGATCTTTACATTTTCACTATATAATCCATGATTATAATGAAATTTGCAGCATGACCAGCTGTACAACACTTCATTACAATGACAATACAATGGTTTGAATTCAATCTGAGCACTGAATTATGCGGTTAACCACAGAGAGCACAGTGTTCTGGCAAAGGACCTTTAAGGACACCAATCCCTACGTTAGGCAAAATTCCATAATAGTCTAGCACCTCACTCTCCACCTTGAAAACATGTTTATTACCACCACTACAGACTTCAGAGGGATAAGCTCAATTATCTCCCAAAGCATCACGTCCCTGACCTAAATGTGCCAACACCTCATGCTCAGCATGTGAAGAACCTGCAGGTTTCCGCAAAGATTCTCAGCTGAACCAGTGAGTGCAGGTTGCTCCAGCTCTGCGACAAGTCGGCTGTCTTCTAAATCTTTCAGTTTCTGCGTACTGTGCTCACAGAGAACCTAATTTCTTGCCATGCAACTGGGCATGCCAGGTGCTGTTGTACTACTGCTGGCTAAACTGCTGGCTAAATGCCCGTCCGAATGATGTGGCAACAAGGATCCACTTGTTCTTGTTCCGATCTAGTGTGGAATGAGGCAGATAACCAGAGTCAAATCATCTTAAAAATGCCCTCTATAGGCATAAAATAAATCAAAACTTTTGTTTAAAATAAAGATGTACTGTACAGTGGTTCTGGGTCCTTATGGGTAACTTTTATGCTTGTTCTCATATTCAGCTCAGTTCAGTTTTTGAGAATTAGTTCTAAACTGGCTAAATATAGCCATCAAATGGTTAAATAAATGCATGAATGGATAAATAATACAATGAACTATTTTTTGTCCTATTTATCATGACCAAAAAGAGAACCTGGCTGAGGTAGTTTAACGTCATATTATAAACAGATTCCTAAAACCAAAGCCATCTGAAGTCTATGCTGGTTTTCAGGGAAACTTCCAGTGTCACAGGTATTTACTCAATAGCTGAGAGGGTTATCCTTTATCTGTCTCTCTCTCCCCTTTCTCCAAATGCATGAGCAAAAAATCTTTAAGCAAACATTTGATCTTAGTGAACTTTAATATGTTTGATATCTTCTGTTGCCAACTTATTCATGAATTTCATGAACTTCAACATTTTAAAATAATGTTATAGATCTCTTAGAAAAAAACCCCACAAAAACAAAATCAAGGTGAAATAAAGGATTCTTTTACTTAAATCATACACCTCCTACTGTGTTCTCATTCAATTCAGTAATTACATTGACAAACCACTCACAAAAAAACTAGGTAATAGGTTATTTATAATACTGGATAATACAAAAGCTGATGAATTGATCTGGTAGTCTTTTAGTCTTTTACATGGCTTTGGATAATGATTTTTTTTCTCCTGGAAAACACACTAAAAATTGAACAAAGGCAGAAGCTTAATATGACTAAGGAACTTGTCTGTGGGTTTTTCACAGTATCTATGGCTCATAGCCCTGCCTTGGGGTTTGATGGCAGCAGTTCCTTGACTGACTGTAATGACCATGTGAGATGTAGCAGCTGAATTATTTTAAAGTCATATATGTGCATAATAAAGAGGCATCGATCTGCCCAAGGGACGCTGAGTTTGGCATCGACCCGACCATTTGGAAATGGAAGAGAATAATGTGAATTAATACAGTAGATAGTAGTGCAGAAGGATGTATGACTTTCATCGCCATTATAGGTGTGATTTAGACATTATATATGCGATTTGACTTTACCAATTTACTTTAACAATGCTAACTAATAGAATAAATATAAACTTGAGGCCACTTCCGATATTTTAATACAGCAATATTTATATGGTATGTTGTGCTTTTTTTTAAGGTATAATGTAAAAATTATTTTGCAAGTTGAGTGCAACTGTATAGAATGGTACAGTATGACATTATACAACAGAACATAGAGCTGATTAAATAGAGCATGCAGAGCACAATGTAATCCCGTTACACTAATATGAGAAATGTGATTATGGTTTGGTCAAGGATGCCGCTTTTGTGTACTTCCTTTTTCCTTTCCAGTATTTATTCCGATGCTAAGTAATCCTGGTCTGTAAGTTTGCCCAGAGCTAGAACTGCATCTCTTCCTACCGCCTCCTGCTTATAGCCCACTGGGAAAGGTAACACATGAGCAGGAGGAAGAATGTGTAGCACTTACTACAAAAGAAACGACACCCAGAATAAAATGGCTCTACACACAGGGCATTTTTTGCAGATATTCCGATGCACACACAGAGACGCTCGCACACTCACTTGCAGCTGCAAAAAGCAGAGAAAGCACTGAAACCCACTTGGAAGCTGTGCCAGTCATCTGCTGATGTTCAGGGGTTGTTATGCTTCAAGTCAACATGACTACTCGCTGTTTTCTCATTTTCAGTGTGTCAATTTCAGTTTTGAAATGATCACTCATTACCTGTAGC
>JAODKF010000103.1:11519109-11532075 GCA_026779585.1 Mormyrus proboscirostris
CTATCCTATCAATATGGGCCAACATTTCTAAAGAATGCTTTCAGCACCTTGTTGAATCAATGCCATGTAGAATTAAGATAGTTCTGAAGGCGAAAAGGGGTCAAACACCGTATAACTATGGTGTTTCTAATAATCCTTTATGTGAGTGTACCTACCTAACTAATGATAAAATGCATTAACAATCAATATTAAATTAATATACACTTGAAAACTCACACATATAAAGGCAATAAACATACATAACAAAATAAATGACAATCCCATACGCCAGAAAGAGCAGACACACGTGCATCACCTTCAAGTCTCACTCTAATTTCCTTTTTAAGTTCTGCAGTTACTCTCACTACTTTCCCCTTTGCTGTCACTGCTCACTTTCTTGCGAGCCATGATTGCTGTATCACTAAATGTACTGTAGATAAAGGGCAAAACGAACTCAGGAACACAGTTTTTGCATGTCGAACTTGGTCGAGAGATACTGCGAGACTGACAGTGATTCATAGGCATGAGCTTCCTAGTAGGTCTGTCTGCCTTTGTTTCAGCCCATTAGAGATGCGTCTCAACCTGTACAAGTTTCAGTAGGTCTGTGTTTTGTTGTGTTCTGAGTTTTCGGTCAAGTTGCTGCTAGAGCTTTCTCATCTGACACGTTTGAGGATTGGTAGAGTTGAACACGTCTCGACCCATAAATGTTTTAGCAAGAACAGTCAAGTTCCAAGGTTTTGGATGAGGTATAAGTTGAAAAAAATTCAAAAGACCCATTCGATATCCGAGTTGGTCAGGGTGAGAGTTCCATGGTTCTATATATTAGCAAATTAAAAAGGAAAATCAGCATATGCACTGCTGCCGTCATCCAAGGTGCGCGGTAAAAGACTGCCCAATAAACACTACAACTGCCATTTCCCAATAGACGTCAAACATGCTTGACCTCCAAGTGCATGCTGCTCTTTTGTTTGCACTAATGTACCATTTGTGTTAATAACAGCAGTGAATCCAACACTTAACCAAAAAGCCGTAATGTTCCAAACAGAATGGCTGCTCTGTCCTGAAATCGTAAAACTGAAAAGTTTTCTAATGCAAAATGTCTTTTATAAAATGTTGGACCAATGGACACAGTTCATCGTTGATTTCATGTTCATCAAAGTTTGTTTTTTAACAACTGTATAAAGTAATGTTATTTTTTTATAGAAATCAACTTGTGTTACTCACATCGCTTAGAAATCCTGGCTGACTGGTTACTGAAAAGGAAAAAAAAAACTCTTAATAGTTTAGAGTGAGCTGCAAAAAAGGAGACAATTAATATAGCACATTTTCCAAAAAGGTTTCCACACTGTTTTTAAGTGTTCAAAACATGACAAACATGAAAACAAATTTCTCATTGGGTCAAATTTCAATGCTACTTTTTGATATCTTTAAATGTTGTAATCATGTCTCAAGTCACTGCTGTGTTTCACAAAAAGATTTATTCTGGGAATTCTGACAAATCTGACATTGTTGTTGTAATCTTTTCACAGACCTAGAGAGTATGGTTTCCCACTGTTTGGTTAATTTGCTGTTGATGATTACAATCTCATCCTTCATGTTTTTTTCTTCTCATCATGGGTTGGAGCAGAAAGTGGGTACACCCTTTGATCATATGTGGAAAAACATCAGAGAAATACTTGTTAATTTCCAAACACTCATGAAAGATACAGTCATTACTTTGATTTCTGAAATGAAGAACTTTTCAGATTCTGTGTCATCAGGTGGCAAAGAAAATCCTTCCTGTCCGGATAGAATAATGTCTTTCCCTCTTGACATGTTATTTGTATTTTTCCGCATTCAGATTTCTTAGTGCAAACAAGAAGCTAAAATCAGGGTCGGCATCATGAAAAGGCAAATGAATCTTTGCGCCCCCCAAATACCTCCCACCAAGGATGGCATCTTTTACTTTTATTTTTAGTTTTTTTTCCTCCCAGAGGCGTGAATATGGATCATCTGCTTATCCACTTTTACTGTCAATACCCCACCCCCCATTCTGCCCTGTGAAAATTTTGGGTCCGTCCGACACTATCTACAACATAAGCTTACTGCAGTTACTATTCTACCATCAAATGAATTGTGGTTGACAGTGACTCAATATACTGTACAAGCATGGTACACAGTGCAATGAAGTGTAACCTGCTGTTTGAGAGGTTCTTGTTCCTTGTTTCTGTGAAGCTGGTGTACAGTAGTAGGCTTGGTTTCAGTATTAGTAGGGACCTAATTGTCTGTGTCCCTACTGTCCACACCCAAATCTATGCCCTTGGGGTGATAAGAATTTGGTGTCAAGTGTAACATAAAACAAGTGTAACATGTAAAATGGTGAATGATACATGTTGTATAATTACAGTTGCAGGGTTTTACAGCTGTTTCATTAAATCAGGATGTAGGCATTTTTTATAATTATAACTCTGTGTATTATCATGTTTTCAAATTTTCATACTACATTACATTAATATCTTACAGTCTGCGATAGTATGAAATCTACATTCCATAATGAAAAATTGGTTTAGGTGTTATGTTCAGTTAATTGATGATTACAGTATTGTTACATTTGGTTATGAAAGTGAGGCTGCTGTTCATGATAGATTTTCTGTAAGCCACTGTCATTGCAGTTTGTATTGTGTAGAATGATGCAGTAATATTGAACAATTTACAGCATATGTATAACCAGGAACTAACCAATTATCTTACTCTGTTAAAATATTGTTATAGAAGTTATATATTTGTTTTGTTTTCTTTTTTTTTTTTTAAAAAAAAGGAAAAATTACATTATTCACAGTGATAAACTGGCAACTATTTCAAGGTACCCCAGCCTTGTGTCCTATGCCGCCCGGGATTGGCTCCAGCCCCCCATGATCCTGTCCAGCATAAGTGGTTAGAACCGGGGTGGGCAATCATATCTGCAAAGGGTCGGGGCAATTCAAACCCAGGTGTGAGAATTCTTCAGCCAATCAGTCCTCTAATTGGTAATCTAATTAGTAATCTAATTAGGGTGTTGCAGGGAAAAACCACATACATTTCTGGATAAGAATGCCCTAGAAAATAGATGGATGGAGGCATGGACAGAGAATTTGCATAAATAGCTAACAGCATATGTATATATTGTAAGTAACTATAGCAAACTATAGCAAAAAAGATTTATTTTTATTATTTTGTTTAATGTATGAGACAGTGAAAATTTCTTGACTGCAAGTCATACTTATTATGATTCAAGTCCCTACTATTCCTGTGTGATTACAGCTCCTTAGCCCAAGCATTTATTGCTATATTTTACTGAAATTTTTCTGTAGCATGTTATGACCACAGAGCGTATTTTCCAAGCACAGAACCTGATTTACAAAAGTCAACAAATTAATTGTTGGCAGCTACTATATAACTAACAGAAGACCAGATGACTACAAAACCCTAATGAATATAGTTTTTTATTTGGAGAAACAAAACTTTTGAACTTTCAGATATTATTTGTCCCACCTTTTCAGTCTTGGCACTCAGTGAACATATTCACGAACTGCAGCAACACCTTCAAAGCCTCAGTCCTATTTAATGATTAAATGATTTTAGTAAATTTTTACTAAACATTACTAACATTTCTTATTTAAGAAATGTTAGTATACTATAAAAATAATTATTTCATTTCATTTGTTAGTAAAATGAAATGAAATAATGAAAATCACAAAGCTCTGGTGGCAAACCTGTGTGACCAGAGAGATTGGTTTACCCGGTCATTTGCCCATTAACCTACTTATGTATGTAAGGATTGGAATACTGATTAATTAAATATATAAACAGAAGAACAACAATACTAAGATTGCTCTTCCTATTGAAAGCTTCAGATGTTCAATCCAACAAAAAATAAACCAATAATTGCTCACTCAATTCGTGATTTATAGATAAGAAAGTTGTATTAGTTAGGCATTAGGCCATATTTAGGAATTATACATTAGCTAAATTTGTAATGGTTCACGTATTAATCATATACCATTTGGTACACCATTTTCGGTTTGGTATGCACAACGGAATGAATGAATACATTTATTGGACATTGGCATAATGTAAATTCACAAGTACATGGTCAACACAGAAAATATTGTACTAACTGTGGCCGTGAGTTGGTTACAGCTAGTTCTTGTTACAGTCAATCATCTGTGGTCTGGGAACATTTTGGTGTCTCAGTAAATTACACCAGCACTGGGGAGAAAGTAGTATCTACTGTAAGACCAAAACCAAGTTTATTGGGTCTTTTATACCAAATTTGGATATGTTGCTGGAAACATCCAAGTCTTTTGAGACATCAAGTGTGTGTATTACCAGTGTTATCAAACGCATTTAATTGAAAGTAACTAAAGCCTGCTCGAAAAGTTGCTAAATGTCACTAGATGACACCATGTACTAATTGATGATGTCATTGTGTTATATTTGCATCAGCCCTTTACATCTGTTTGCTTCTCTCCTACTCTTTGTGATCACATATACTTTATTTTAATACAGCCAAATTCCCAATAAAACTGCTTTCATTTACATTTTTCTTCTTTTTCTGTCGTCAGCTATGGTTTATCAAAAAGTCATTAGATTTGATGCTAGTCGTGTTTTTGAAAAGAAAAAAGTTGACATGGATGTGAAGTCACTAAATTTAGCAACAAAGCCACTTCGTTGGCAACACTACATTACTGCAGCAAGGCAGAAGCAGTCCATGCGAGTCACCAATCATAGCGTATATGGGCGGAAAAACGATAACAATAAACATTCAGCATTAGACTCTAAAACTGTTTATGTATGTGTTTATCCGGTGGATCATAAACTAAGCATTGCTTTTCTATTCCAATGTCTTTCATGTGTTACAAAGTAATACATTTAAATTTATGTTTAGATGAGACAAAAATTTGAGAAGTTTCAATAGGCACAAGTAGTTTTTCCTCATGGAAAGGATAATATGATGACTGTGTCAGCATTTACACATCAAATTATAACATATCTGAGTAGCCCAGAATGTCGTGAAAACAAAACCATAAAGCACATGTGGCTAGGTAAATACCATGTAAAGCCTAAAATTAATGGGATAGATAAACACTCAAAAATGGATAGGGTTGGAAGGGTTAAGGTGGTTTTGCCAGGAAATTTAGACAGAGTAAAAAAAAAATAAGAATTATGGCTATAGAGGTGCTTATTGCTACAGAAGTGACCATACTCAGTAGTAGAGAACACAGCATTCAGGTGGGATTAAAGTTCATTAATTGTTGTAATGTTATATTTTTGTTTTAAAAATGTATTTTATTTTGTTATGCTTTTTAGATACATCAATAGACACATTACTTTTGGTTTGCTACTGCTCCGAATTGTGTACTGGTTAATAAATTATTTCAGAACATATTCTGTTCATCCTGTGAATCTAAAACCAAGGATTGTACCAAACTGCACATTTTGTGTACCGTGACACCCCTAACATGGCATCTTTTTGCAGTTTTTAAATGCCATTTCACAATGCAGTTGTAATTTTCTATGCGGTACTACTTTAGCCAGATGATTATCCTCAGATAATTTACGGTGCCAGCTGTCAAACAGAACTGAATTGAACTGAAGTGGGGCAATTAGCTTGCATTAATACTTGTTAGTGACACACAGAGCGACGGAGGGTGCTGTGGTCTAGCCAGTTACTCCCCTGGCCTTGTTTGGACAGATGCACATTAACCTTGCCTTAAAAAGAAGGTTAACTAGCTCTTTTGAGAGGTTTCCAGACATGTGACTTAACAAGACATAGAACAATTCCCTATCATAATGCTGACAGCTTCATAATTGACTACTTTTCCACAGAATTATTAATGCTCATTAGTTGGGCAATGTGCCTTTTAATTTTTATTTTCTTTCTGAATGGCTGCTATTCAGTATCACAGAATGCATAGGCAATGGATTTGGGTTCTTTTATTCAAAGGCAGTATGCTATTACATATGGGACACAGCCGCTCCATCAATAACACTGGGCCATAAAGTTATAGCTTAGCGTAATGGTATAGATTCAGCAAGCCAGCTAAAGCACACAGAGAAAGAGGTACAGCCGGTACAGGTGCTCACCCAGACTGCGGTGCATGGTTCCATCTACCTAGCTGATATGTGGAACGTGTGGCTTCAGCCTGTCCAAAATAAGGCATGTGTTCATTTAACATTTAGCGCAGTGATGCTATCTTTAGGGGCCCACACAAATGCTTGATTTGAGTAGTAATAAACAACACTGCTGCATGTATTTTCTCCGTATGTTTCTGCAAGATGCATGCTACCACAGCGGCACCCCATTCGGCATTGACTGCAAGCGATATGGTACGATAAAGCAATTGTGTCTGGTGGGTATGCTTGTGCATGGCTAGATATGTTGGAGGAAATATGCTGTTAAGATGCAAATAGATTTTTCTTTCTCTTTGTTCATTTGGTATTAGTAATGCCACAGGTCATTTAAAAACTATGTAGTTGAGTCTATAATGTGATTTTGTCGCCAAGTGATTTGTTATGGGACTGACCCACCTGATTTTGTACCTGCCCATCCACACTATGATTTCTGGCTCAGTTATTGCGTGTACAGGTATGTATTAAACAAAGGACATGCTAGATAATGAAGTTATTGACTTTCTCATGGGGCAGTGCACTTAGCACTGCTGCCTCACAGCAACAAGGTCCCTGGGTTGGGCGTAGGGCCTTTCTGTGTGCTGTTTATATGCTCTCCCCGCGTTTGCGTGGGTTTCCACCAGTTTCCTCCCATAGTCTAAAAGACTCCGGTCCCCCCCCGTGACTCCAGTTGGGATAAAAAGTTATGTTGATGGATAGATGGACCATGACACCCTACATTTGATTTAATATTAAGTTGATTTTTTTCTTTTGTGAAAACTTTTATCTTCAGAAAGCCTGGGCTAATTCAGCACATTCACACAAGCATGCATATTTATATAAATATAGGCCAATAAAAGGCTTGTGTTTTCATCTTGCACTGTTGTGTCAAGACTGACCTGTGTTAGACTTCTGTCTCATTTAGATGAGATTGGGAGATCCTTCAAGAAATCTCATCAGATGAACGACCCTTCATTTGAGTGCTCTCTAACTGCCGGAATAAGACATCAAAGAGGGAAAACTGAATTTGGAATGCTTTGGGATTTAATACAGTGGTTGGCAGGTGTATGGTTGTTCAAAATCTGTGTGCTGAGTTGCTGAAGCTAAGGAGATTGTTAAGGGGTGTCTTAAATTGTGTGCATATAGATATTGCTATCTGTCTGAAATCCTTCCACTTTTTTTCATCCATTCCTAAAACCAATCGTTTAACCCAATCTGGGTTGAGGGGGACTTTAGGCAGTGGGTAAAGCGGAGAGGGAGCCTGTCAGGTACAGAGTGGGAGGGGGAAGGGGAAATAGGCTGTTCTGTATATTATTTTATTATATCATACAGTATATAATTAGATTACAATGTTAAAGATGCAATACGTTCATTTGTTGTTATGTTGCATTAACAAAACATACTAAAATGTGATTGTAAAGTTATTTTTATTTGATATAGTTATTGTACATATAATGTGGTTACATTAATATAGCAACATGTCTACACAGCCTTTGTAGCCTTTGTTGTCCACATAATGAATCTTCACATAGATCCTTTATGACCCAAGAAATGGAAGCTTTTGAAGGAGTCCTTGATACTGGTACTGTCTCATCATGCCACTCAGTCTTTAAATGCAGGTGAAGAAGGCAGCAGCCACTGAATTGGGACATAGCCTCCATCTGGTCTGAGCTGCAAATGAAAAGTAACATTAAGTCTCATGAAAATTTGGATTTTCGATTTGGATATAAGGAGACAGAGCTGAGCTCCGCCGGGTCCATCTAAATTTAAACACTGCTTGGAGCCTGACCCAGGCAGCACGTCACATAAGGCTGGGGAACATACTGGGTGCGATGCCAGGGCACCTTCCTATTTTTGTAATACGCAATATGAAAATAAACTTCATTAGCAATGAAACAGAAATGTAAGGGAGAGATACAGTATACTGTACCTAGAAAAAAGAAAAAAGCTAAGCAAAGCAATATGGCCGATATTCACACAAATCACAAAAGCTGGAGAATATACAATGATCATGCATTTTGTGAATGACCCAGGCGCAGATGGGAGCTGCAAAGCAGTAGAAACATAATTGACCACTGAGTGGATATAAGTCTGGGGAGGTATCTGAGATGTCTGCTACATTAGTGCAACCTCGGTTTCATTTCCAGTTTGCTGACTGCCTGCGGTGAGATAGGTGAAGCCTCTCCAGCTGGTACTCACCAATAGCATAGCACAGTATGACCGGCACAGTGCACAAATTTTCATGGAATGGCAGGTGTATGAATCAGCACGGTTCTTTGTACTGAGGGAGGCCGGGGGATGAAAGGAACAACCACATGAGCCCAAGAAAGAATTTACAAGAGCTAAATTGCCGCGTGAGATACATATGCACACCATGTATAGACATATTGTTTGTGAGACAGCGATGAAACATATTTTCATTTGAATCACCAGAAATAATTTCCACTGAACAAAAAATAGAAATCCATATAGTGGACTCTGATGCCTTCTATATTGTGATCTGTCTGTACAAAGAAAAAACAAACAAAGCAATTGATGTTCATGAGCAAGATAATAATCCACAACTCATTCATTTCTCAAAATTTAGCAGTTTCCTTTGTTTCAAGTCATATTTCATATAAAATATTCATATGTAAGTCATATGCAGCATGGCATGTTATTTCGATTACATAAAGTTTCAAGCCTTTATTTCAATGTATCTTTTTGTATATAGTCTCTTCCTTTCCCACGTACTTTCATGTGTGCTGCGGCACACTCTACTGTCCGTGTCACTTGTTAAGAGATGGACCCTGAAACATGGCAGCTCTATTAACCCCCCCTCTGCACGCCGCATGTGTGAGCATCCCACAGAGTTTAAAGCTGAGGCGTCAAGCTGACATCTGGCAGGGGGCTTTAGGGGGATCCAGAGGTCCTCAAACCCCACAGCTCCCAGAAGTCAGCAACTGCCAAGCTTGGGCTGGTGTGCAGATGTCCAAAGCTGTTGTTTTAACCAGGGCACTGCTGTGGCCGCAGGGCGAGAGTCTGGCAAGCTGCAGTCTCTTTGCCGCTGTCAGTGGATCTCACCAAAAGGACCGCAATTTTTTGTTGTTGTTGCGCACATGCTTCATTGTTTTACCCTTGTCAGATGTATGCCTTATTCATTGCTGTGCATCCTGGACATGAGATGTTGTCAAAGGTGCCCAGTTCTTTAGTTTGAAATAAAACTCATTCAGCAACCAGAATGTCGGAGCCTGTGCTTGACAGGGGCATAGCACTGGTGAGAGGAAGAGGAAAATGACAATTTTGGATGACATATACTATATTTCCAAATATCGCAGTGGTATTTTCCGTTTCTGTCTGTCATAAACTATATGACATATGTCTCTAATGACATATTTGGAATTTGGTCTGTGGGTTTATGGAAAAGACAAAACATTTGAAATAAATCATTTACGTGTTTCTTCAATTTCTTTAAAATTGTGACTTCAGTATGTGACATTTTATATACCAAACATAAATTATAAAGAAATATGTTTTACTGTAAGAAAGGGTGCCACAACTCCTGGGATATATTTTGAGTGAATGTCACTTTATAAAGCCCATTAAATAGCAGAACAATTTTGCTGACTTGCTAATTAGCAGTATAAATGGATAACCTATTACATGCTGAGGTGCTTCGTAACACTATCACAATGACTGTATATGCAGTAATTAAAGAGCAATTCTAAGATATCCACCGTCAAAACAGTTTTTGCTCCAATATTATTTTCATTTGTTTTATTTTCTAATATATTAATTTATCCTCTTGCTAAGCATGGAAACATTGATATACATAATTGCTATACATAATTCCTAACATAATATATCAATGCAAAGTGAATTACTGAATTACTAACAAACCACGTACATGTGGATTTTCAGACAACATACATTGACAAGCCAGACCATCTATATCTGACAGGTGAGATCAGTGGCTCTTCATCGATTGCCCCAAAGAGAAAATGTCAGCATCATTTTGAAGATCACAAGTATCATTGACATTTTTCATCCAAATCTCTTCATCCAACAAACCTCTTTCCATTTTAAGAGTTTAAACAGCTTTCTTGATGGGGTGATCAGGAAATGAAGCTATTGTAGATATTTGTAGAGTTTTCGAGTATATCAGATAACCTGTCCTCCCTTTGAAGTGGCCTGCTACAAGTGCTTAAAATCCAGTCTCACAACGATTACATGTGTCACGTTTGAATCTTATTTCTCACTCAGGGTTCTGTGATCTGGGGCACGAATCTGAGAAACAAGTGATTCTACTTTTCTGCAATCATAGTACTGTAAATAATAGTGGTTCATTAAGGTATTTTTATGGTATTCCCATTTCAATGCAGCTCTTTCAGGCTTCTCCCACTCAACAATCTAAAATGCATTTTAAAGTAAAAATAGTCTTTGTAATCTCTTGATGGATCCTCTTGAGAACCTATGGGAAAACTTTTGGAAGCTGATAATGCAGAAGGGAAAAATTTTCCTTAGCCTTAGGGTTGTTCATTTAACCTACTAATACTGTAGATACTTTGATCAGTTATTCACAGCGTATCAAATATTTCCTGTAAGCTGCAATTTTGTCCTTTATGTTTATATAACTTTTCTTAGCTCCAGTTTGTTTCTATGATCAAGGTTTTCTCGTAATAATTAAAACCAGCATAGAATCTTCCCTATGGGTAACCTTTTGCAGTTTTTCTCATGAATGAGGGTATTGAAAGTTTTGACCTTCCAATCTTTCACTAAAATCAGTGCAGTGAACATGCATTACTCTTAATTCATCCAATTTTTCAGCCAAATACAACAATGGTATTTACAGTATATTATCACCATTACAGGAGTACTGACTTGCTTTACATATGAAGATGGATCGTGTGTTGTCTTTTCTGTTCTCCTTCCCCTTTGACTCATTTTCTGCAATGCAGTATTGTCTCTGTGGCTGTGGTATGAAGCCCCTGCCCTTTCTTGTCTTGGCCAATTAAATGACCCCCTTTTGCAGACTCTAACCTCATAAATGACTATGGGAAATATTGGGAGTGTTATTGTCGTTATGCTTCTGGGACAGCAAAACCTCAAAGAATAGTCCATGATCTTATTTTAAATACATGCATTGTGATTGCCCAATAAAAACTCTCAGTGGTCAGTGTAACGGACATCAAGATACAGTACTGGCTTTCTCTAAAAACGGGACTGAATTGTTTTACAAGTTTTGAATGTTGAAGTACACATATATAGTACAGAAGGGAAACAGGGATTTCCTCAGTACCTTTAGCAATGAAATGAGGTCACTTTTAATTGCAAAATATAATGCTGCAGGCTGGAAAGGAATCCATGATCAAATTAATGAAGCCCTTGGAGAATGAAAGGAAACACTGTGGTTCTTAAGATATGGTCTTCTCTACAGAATCATTCATTCACACACAAATATACTAGACTAGAATGGTGGCATGACGACTAGCCCTGTCGCCTCACGTTTCCAGGGTTATGGGGTTTGAGTCCCATCTCCACTCTGTACCCTGCATTTTGCATGTTTTCCTCGTGTTACATGGGTTAACTCTGGGGGGCCTAGTTACCCTGACATCTGTACATTTTCCATCGTATGCAATTGTGTGACAGTGTGTGCATGTATGTACCATCCATCCATCCATTTTCTGAAACTGCTTATCCTGTTCAAGGTCAGAGGGGGTCTGGAGACTATCCCGGAGGCAAGGTGGGCACACACACACACACACACACACACACACACACACACACACACACACACACAAGCTATACACACACACACCAACGGGCAATCTGGTAACTCCAATTAGCCTCAGCATGATTTTGGACTGTAGGGCGAAACTGGAGCACCCGGAGGAAACTCCACGACAACACAGGGAGAACCGCATGTATGTGCCCTGTCATGGAATAGCTACGGTGTACCCCAGCCCCCCTCAACACCGCCATTCTGATCAGGGCCGGCAGCAGATGGATAGATGGGCTGACATATTCACTCTTTCCTAATTGCTCCAACATACAAAGCAGTGTGGTGTCTTCGGTAACCCAAAAAACAGAAAACAGAAGCTGGAATATGGTAATTTGATATTAATGCAAGGGTAAGGCATATCAGGTAAGGGACTCGTTCTAACAATAAAAGAAGATAGTCGAGAAACTTTGATAGATTATTTACAACATGATACAGCACAGCCTAGGACTAAAATTGTTTACTATACAGTAGCTGCTCTTTATTATTACAATAGCAGAGACTTAAATCCCATGAAACGGTAATATTTACTCCAGGCCAGATGCAAACAAATATATAAGGAATGGAGGATGGAATATTGACTTTGTTTGGAGATTGTAGTAGAGAGGAGTTTAACAAAATCAGCAGGAAGAAATGAAAACTGTGAGGAATTGTTTCAGCCTCGGCACAATGAAAACAACATTAAATTTAATTAATGTTCAAATATTGAATTACACCCCAGGAAATCATAAGTTTGAGCAATACTTTAACAATATACATCATTTTGCAGCTTCACACAATGGGACACACAAGAAAACAAAATGTGTGTCAGTTGCAGAAAGTCTACAGCTGAGTGCATGGTTGGGTATCAAAGTCTAAGACGTCAAGAGGCAGAAATACATTGTTATAGTTCCAAGAATCACTGCCCCCTCTTAACAATGCTTTTGCACTGACCCAGGATGCTTCAGGAGCATCATGCAGATGACCATCCATCCATCCATCCATCCATTTTCCAACCTGCTTAATCCTAATGAGTCATGGGGGGGGTCTTGAGCCTATCCCAGAAGCAATGGGCACAAGGCAGGGAACAACCCTGGACAGGGGACCAGCATGTGCACACA
>JAODKF010000103.1:11532175-11565859 GCA_026779585.1 Mormyrus proboscirostris
CACACACACACACACACACACACACACACACACACACACACACACACACACACACACACACACACACACACACAATTAGCCTCAGCAAGTCTTTGGACTATGGGGGGAAACCGGAGTACCCAGAGGAAACCCCACGACAACACGGGGAGAACATGCAAACTCCACACACATGTAACCCAGGCAGAGACTTGAACCCAGGTCCCAGAGGTGTGAGGCAACAATGCTAACCGCTGCACCACCATGCCACCCCCTCAGATGACAATTTATTTTTAAATAGTGCCTTTTGCAACACATTTCCGTCAAAGCACTTGTGGAAACCCATCACTACATTATTTATATAAAATGGGGATGAAACTGGGGAAAGGGTAGGGAGAAAATAAACCTCTTAGGGTATAATGTCGACTGGCTGCTCAACTCCCCCCTAGGCATGCTAACATAAAATACAATAAAAAATGAGCCAGCTTTAATAAAGTCCATTAGTGAGCCAGCTCTCTAAGCAGGTCTGTGTAAGCCAGGCAGATCATACTCTGCACCAACAATTTCACAGCACCCATGACGTTACACGTTCATGGGACTGAACCAGCTCTCCTGCTCAAAATGTTGCTTATCCAGGATACCACATGGACATCTGGGGAGGGAAGTAAAGGACATGCTTGATCAAAACAGTGATTTCACAGTCTGGGTAAGGTCAAGACATTGAGCTTGAACAGGCTATGTTCAGGGACTCCATTGCCGAGGCAGCATTTCGAAGATGTGGCCGTAAGGTTGTTGGTGCCTGTTGTGGTGGCAATGCGGACGAAGGAGGTCTTCCAAGCTTGGTTAGCTTGTGGGACTCCTGAAGTAACTGACAGGTAGTGGAAGGCCAAGCGGAAAGAGGCTTTAGCGGCTAAAGCAAAAACTCAGGTTTGGGAGGAGTTTGGTGAGGCTATGGAGAAGGAATTTTGGTTGGCCTCGAAAAAGTTCTGGCAAACCAACAGGTGACTCGGGGCGGGGAAGCAACAATCAACCATAAAACATAAATGAAAAGTGTTGACCTTAACTGGGGATATAGCCTGGAGGAATCAGAGCTGGAAGATTCTTCAGTGGTAGGGCTCCGGGGCTTTTCACTCTAACAAGGATATTGGAGGGTTGATCAGAGTTTGCCAAACTAGTCTACATGTGCTGTGTGGACTTGGAAAAGGCGTATGATTGTGTCCCTCAGGGGGTCCTGTGGAAGACTCTTCAGTGGTAGGACTCCAGGAGTGGATGAGATTCTTAGCAGCTCTTGATGTTGTTGGACTGATACGCCTCTTCAAAATTGCATGGATGTTGGGGACAGTGCCTTTAGATTGGTAGACTCGGGTGGTGGTCCTGATCTTTAAAGAAGGGAACCAGAGGATGTGTTCCATCTTCAGGGAGATTACACTCCTCAGCCTCCCTGGGAAGGTCTCTGTCGGGGTACTGGAGAGGAAGGTCCATTTGGTCAAACCTTGGATTCAGGAGGGATAATGAGGATTCTGTCCTGGCTGCAGAACATTGGACCAGCTTTTCACTCTCACAAGGATATTGGAGGGTTCATCAGAGTTTGCCAAACCAGTCTACATGTGCTGTATGGACTTGGAAAAGGCATATGATTGTCCTGTGGGGGTCCTGTGGGGGGTGCTTCAGGAGTACGTGCCATCCTGTCCCCGTACAAATGGAGCAAAAGCTTGGTTCATATTGCCAGCAGTAAGCTGGACTTGTTCCCGGTAGGTGTTGGACGCTGGCACTTTTGCCCTTTGCCATCTTTTCAGTTCATAATTTTTTTGGAGAATTTCTAGGTGCATCCAAGGGAAGGATTGGTTACTATTTGTGGGACTTAGGATCATAACTTTGTTTATTTGTGAATGATGTGGTCCTGTTGGCATTAAAGGCATGGTGACCTGCACCATGCATTGGGGCGGTTTGCAGCTGAGTGTGAGATAGCAGGGATGAGGATCAGCACCTTCCACCTTCGACTGGAAAAGGGTGGAGCCCCTGCTTCGGGTAGGGGATGAGTTGCTTCCCCTAGAAGAGGAGTTTAAGTACCTCAGGGTCTTGTTCATGAATGAGGGAAGAAAGGAGCAGGAGATGGATAGATGGATCCATGCAATGTCGGCAGTAATGCAGATGCTGAACATAGGGAAGAGGGAGCTGAGCTGGGTGGCGAAGCTCTCAATTTACCAGTTGGTCCTATCCTCACCTATGATCATGAGCTCTGGGTAGTGACCGAAAGAATGAGATTATGGATACCAGCAGCTGAAATTAGTTTCTTCCGCAAGGTGGCTGGCTTCAGCCTTAAAGATAGGGTGAGGAGCTCAGACATTTGGGAGGGGATCAATGTAGAGCTCCTCCTCATCGAAAGGAGTCAGTTGAGATGGTTTAGGCATTTATCCAGGATGCCTCCTGGGCAGCTCCCTGGGGAGGTGTTTCAGGCATGTCCAACTGGGAGGAAACCCCAGTGCAGACCCAGGACATGCTAGAGAGATTATATCTCTTGGCTGGCCTGGGAACACCTTGATATCACGTGTTGCCTGTTATTTTCGGCTTGCCTTGTGTATTTAGTGTGCGTCCAAATTAGTTTCCCCAGATCCGTCATTAATGTTCGTCGCTGTCTGCTCTGTCACTTCCCCAATAAAAGACTGTTTTCCTGCATCCTCGCCTGCCTGCCTCGTCCTTCCCTGCTTCCTGCTTGTTCGTCGACCCACGGATCATAACACACCTCTGTTAAATTCCAGATCAATACAAGCATCGTTTGTAGCCCCGAACGGATTCTGAGGTCAAGCTATTGATGGCTTAGATGCTGCCCATGTAAAAATATACAGTTTCAATGCATATTTCAGCTCCAGTCAGGTAAGTTACAATAACAAATGTATTCATCACAGTCCATGGCTCTTTCGGCCAACCACCTTGCAAACTCAAAACACTTCAGTTAGCAGCTGATGTATTACTCTCATTTCCCCTATTTGTTGGCCACATACCAGAATTTATCACCCCCCTGATGTAGCACCAAGCTGTAAAAAGCAGAAAGTGAAGTGCTAATTCAGCTCTCACAAATGCTTTCCACAACAGTAATTTCACATTACGCCTGCTTTGCCACCCCTTGTCAAACATGAAGGAATGCTTCCCATGACTAAAATACAGCTGAGATACGCTGACACCAGGTGACACGTGGTCACCCATTCAGCTCCAGGTTGGTTGTTTGTTTGTTTTCTTTTTTCAGTCTTTTTCAAACAGGAGACCCTGAGAGTTAATTTAACTGTAGCGCATTCCTGACAGCCTTATCAGCCACGAAAGCTGTGAATATCCCTCCCAAAAGACATACACTCCAAAATAAATGGGGGTAAGAATTACTACCTTGAGGCTGAAAACCACAGCACTGGAAGGATTATCTCTGTGTCCTACTGACCTTTATCTAAGTGAAATATGCATATAAAATGTCAAAAACCCTTAAATAAAGACCTTAGTAGTTCATTACTGTCCTTGTTTATACCAAAATTGCATGCTACGAGTATATTCTGAATTCTGAATTAAAATATCACAGAAAAGATGGCATTTGTATATGTACACAGGACATTTCTGGACCTCGCAACATTCTCATCTATCTACAATCCACAGGATAGACCCCCACCTCTCAGCCGTGCTGTGACTCAGTGAAGATATGTGCTGCAATCATGTCCAATCACCATTAGGAAACAAAAGATAATGATATAACCGATATAACCTTATTCATCCATTGGGGGATTTTTTTTGTCCGGCAGCTTCATAAAAATAAATGAAAAAACTAAATTCCCAGCACAATATCCCCCAACAACCAACCAACCAACCAACCAAAAACAGACAAACAAACACGCAACAATGCATAGATAACAACGATGGCAGGAACGGTGGCTCAGTTAGTTACCCGTGGTTTGTGAGTGTGTACAAGAGGATGTGCCCTGTTAAGGGATGGCATCATGTCCTGGATATCCCCTTCTCTTGTGCCCTATGCTTCCTTTGATAAGCACCAGCTTTTGACAGTATTTACAGCAAATGAATGGAGTCATCTCAGTTTCTCATACAAGTGATTATTGCAATACACCTATTTTAGGTCTCTTGGATTATCGCACATAAACAAATATTATACCAAGAACAATCAACCATAAAACATAAATGAAAAAATATTTACCTGCATTAAATCATTAGAATTCCAATAAACAATTCTGCACTTCTGCGCTAAAGGTCTTACCAAACTGGAGGTCTTAAAAAGGTTGCTGTCTAAATTGTTATTACATCTTCTTAATAAGGCCACTGACATTGTAGTAACATGTTTTATTCAAGCTGAATTTAACACTTTATTTTTGCAATTTATATTCAAGCTGTTCATTTAGCTGTTTAATTTGTGGTTAGTTGTCTGTCAGTGTTAATGTCATTCATAAGATTTAAATTAATTCATGCCCACATTTTATTGGTGATATTAATAAAGTACCTTTTCAAGCATTTTAATGCCATATAACATTTACAGCA
Source organism: Mormyrus proboscirostris (assembly GCA_026779585.1). NCBI lineage: Eukaryota > Metazoa > Chordata > Actinopteri > Osteoglossiformes > Mormyridae > Mormyrus > Mormyrus proboscirostris. The sequence goes on from JAODKF010000103.1 coordinate 11,536,679, forward strand.
AATCATTTAAGTCATTAATTCATTGGGGATTACTTGTGCATATGCAGAAAAAAAAAACTTTATAACATAGCACTAACCAAATTAAAGTCTTCATTGTACATCATAAAAGCAAAAAAGTTGAACTTAGCTTTTAAATACTCCTACTACAATCATCATTTTGTGTTAATGTGCACAGTAATCTTCAGATTGAGACGATGCATGATATTTACTTCGGTGGCATAACCAAAGGTTCATTCACTAACACAAATGAAGCATGTCTAAAAAGCAGAATATATAAAGTATATTGTTGGAGAGTATTCTATTTGTCACTTGATTAAAAAGGCAATGGCCATTGTAAGAATTAGACAGGTGTATGTCTGATGTATGATCCATCCATCCATTTTCTGAAGCCACTTATCCCATTTAGTGTCAGGAGCTCAACCCGGAGGCTATGGGCACAACCCAGGATGGGGCGCTAACCCATCGCAGGGCACACTCACACACACCATTTGCTCACACAAGCACACCTACGGGCAATTTGGCAACTCCAATTAGCCTCAGCATGTTTTTGAACTGTTGGGGGGTACCCACAGGAAATCCCACACACAGGTGGAGACTTGAACCCAGGTCCTAGAGGGGTGAAGCTAGAATGCTAACCACTGTACCATCATGCCACCCATTAGAAAAACCCACTGCCTTAATAAAAATGTATACTGTAGATACGGGAAATGAAATCCTAAACAACTCAGAAAATTAAATGAATTATACTTTGTATATAGGAAATCATTTTAAAATGTAGATGTTAACAATAGTTTATGAAAAGTTTATGAAATTTCCTTAACATTCATTACACTTCAATCGCAGTCCTTGAATATCTATTGACTGTCTATACCTTGTGTGTATACCTTTTCCGGAAACTTAAATAACGCTAAATAAGATGGAAAGGGTAAGTGAGCTGAATTAACTCCATTAGTCAATAGTCAACTAACTCTTATCCCATGCTTCGTTGCCATTAACATTCATACACTTCAGAGCATGAATGGCCCACACCTCCACACACCATCAGCTGGCTAAAATGTGCTGACGTCAGGCTAATGGTCGACTGTGCAGTAAAACTGCTAAAGCAGGCGGTGCACATAAGACTGTGGGGGCTTTCTGGGAGCTGTCAAAAGGAGATGTATGGCACTCTTTCATGATTCCATTACCTTTCAACCTTGTCTTATCAACAAACTTTGGCTGGAAATCCAGAAGGGCTCTCCCTCTCCAGCATCCGTGCAATCCTTTGGTGCATATACATTAGGGGTTTTTTAGCTCTTAAGCTAGGGACGTCCAAATAAAAATAAACCAGAGCTAGCGACCCAATACCACTAATGCGTGATGACAGGAATCCCCTTGAATTTTTCATTCTCGAAAGGGGTTGAGGTGGGGTGGGTCCCTGCTGAATATATTTTGTGTTGCATAAGCCAGATGGTAACTCAGGCGTTCGCCTCTGTGGACCTCCCACAACTGCTCTACAAACCCCTGAGAGTTGCAGACTGCATCTGCGGAAATGCAAAGAAGCACCTCAGAAGCGCATGGGTTGGTTATGGAAGGCTGCTACCCGACAGACTCTTCAGCTGTACATTGTTGTAAGTTGCTTGCAGTTGTTTTGATGCCCATTTACATGTTTCTTTGCCTGGTACTTTGAAAGCATCCTTGTCGAACAACACACTTTAAAAACTTCATCACTGTAAAAGGGTTTGCATAAAACCAAGTATTGTGGTAAATGTAAAACCTGCATGTATAGCTGCAGTGTTGCATAATGAATGATAAAAAATGCTCACTAAAGCCTTACATTTAAAATATTCTGAACTGAATCCTAGAAAAGACTGTGAGGCTATACGGTTTGACCTAAGATCATAAATTTTGCTTCTGAGACATTTAAAAATTTGAATTTCCAGTTCTGGATCAGCCGGTAATGGCCATAACTCTTTTCTGCCTGCCAGAAAGCAGAGGCCGTTTGCCATATGGTCTTCACAAATGCTGCCTTTTCTTCACATGGCACTGTATTAGAGAGTTACGAGCTGATGGGAGGAGTAACAGAGAACAAGCACTGTGAAAGCATCCAGCAGAACAAAGAAGCTACATTGCATCATGCGACAGAAAGACTCACAGTGGCTGGAGACCAGTTGATACTCTGCCACATCTGGATTAGACACAAAACTTTGCTTCAAAAGAACTGGAAAAATTATATGATGAAACAATTTTTAAATTATCCTGCTACATATTTAGGGTAATGAAGGGAATGTTGTTTTCTTTGTATTACCTGACTTTTTTTTCTTGTCAATACATAACAACCTGTTCAGATTTCTGAACATTTTTTGTTTCACTGTTGAAAAATTCAGTCATCCTTCAGTTGCAAACATGCATCTTTAATCAATTTTTAACCATGTGACCATGTGCAAGCTATGTTAAGGACTATAAGATCATTTATTTCATATTGATAAGTGTATAATGACTTGCAAGCTAGCTTTACCAGAAAGCTACATATCATATTAACTAGCACTTATGCTGGGAAAGCAGATCGAATTGACCATGTAGTCTATAGCATCTAGCATGAATTTATGTTCTTCCTTTGTAGACGATACTGCATATTCATGAGAAACACTGTCAGATTAATATTGCCTTCCACAGGCTTGGTAATGATGTAGAATTCAGTGTTAGCTTAGTCTGTTCTATATGTATATCTTCTCAAGATATAATTTGAGACAATTGCACATGACAGAGAAGAATAGATTAAGAATGGTTAAACTGCCTGTAGTTCACCAAAACATCACTACACTGTGCATGACTGTACTCTGTTATTTGTAGTCTGTAAGAAGGTGGTGACTCCCAAAAACTCAACGACATATATCAGCCATTATCATTAAAATTACTGACAGGTGAAGTGAATGTCACCAATTATTACAGTGGCATCTGTCAATAGTGCCATTTTATATTGGGAAAGTCGGTTCTTGTACTTGATGTCTTGGAAGCAGAAAACATGGGCAAGTGTTATGATCTGAGTGACTTTGGCAAGGGCCAAATTGTCATGGCTTGACAACTGGATTAGAGAGTCTCCAAAACAGCAGGTCAGCTGGTATGCAGTGGTCGCCATCTACCAAAAGTTGTCCAAGGAAGGACAATTGTCAATGGGGTCATGGGTGCCCAAGGGTAACCGATACACGCGGGGAGCGAAGGTTAGTCTGTCGGGTCCGATTCCAAAGCAGAGCTACTATAGTACAAATTGCTGCATATGGGGCTGCATAGCCACAGACCAGTCAGGCTGTCCATGCTGACCACTGTCCACCCCTGAAAGCACCTACAATGGGCATATGTACATCAAAACTGGACCATGGAGCAATGGAACAAGGTGACCTGGTCTGGTGAGACACACTGTGTTACATCATGTGGATGGTTGGGTACATGTTTGTCATTTACCTAGGGAAGAGATGGCACTGGGATGTAATATGGGAAGAAGAAAAGCCACTGGAGGCAGTGTGATGCCCAGGGTAAATTTCTGCTGGGAAACCTTGTGTCCTGGCATTCATGTGGATGCTACTTTGACAGGTACCACCTACATAAACATTGTTGCAGGCCAAGTACACCATTTTATGGCAATAGTATTACATAATGGCCTCTTTTAACAGGATAATGCCAGCACACTGCAAAACTTGCTCTGGAATGGTTTGAGGAACATGAAAGAATTTAGGGTGTGGACTTAGCCTTCAAATTCCCAAATATCAATTTGAGCATGCATCATATATATAAAAATATATACACTATATTGCCAAAAGTATTGGGACACCTGCTCTTACAAACACACGCACTTTAATAACATCCCATTTTTAATAGATAGGCTTTAATATGGAGTTGGCCCACCATTTGCAACTATAACACCTTCAACTCTTCTGGGAAGGCTGTTTTTGACCATTCTTCCAGGGGAGCATTTGTGAGGTCAGGCACTGATGGACAAGAAGGCCTTGATCGAAGTCTCTGCTCTACGTCATCCCAAATGGACTTATAGCACAGGTGAATTCACTGAGGTCCTAAGAGTGACCCCTACTTTCGCAAATGTTTGTAGAAGCAGTCTGCATGATTAGGTGCTTGATTTTATACACCTGTGGCTATGGAAGTGATTGGAACACCTGACTTCACTGATTGGGAGGGGTGTCCTAATACTTTTGGCAATTTATGCCTTGTCCACACGTACACGGGTATTTTTTAAAACGTACCTTTTTCTATATGTCTTGGGCTTTTGTCCACACGTAAATGGCGTCTTAGGTCACTGAAAAAGGAGCTTTTGCAAAACTCCATACAGGGTGAAGATTTTAAGAAACATTAACATCCATTTTCAGCATCGACAGGTACACAGGGAAAACAGAGTTTTTGGCTCAAAATGTCACATTGTGCGCCATTGTCCACTTTGTTTAATGTCAGACCGTATGCTGTTTGCTGCATTAGGCGGGTTTGAGCAATGGTGGACTTAGCTGAAATAGTACTTGTGGTAACCTTGCTGACAGGACGTCTTACATGTGTACAGATAAATGTTGAGTCACTCTCCCATTATATTGATCAACACAGGTGTCAGAATGTGCGCAATGGTTTTCAAGTTAACAGGACTGGCAATTAGGCTTCTGATTGGCTAACATGGCAGTACGGTTAAAGTTATAATGCTGCCTGTTGTTTTGGCATGCTCTTGACAGCACATTTTAGCGGTTTCATGTGGACGGTAGACGACAATGTTCATTTTTTTAAAATGGAGGAAAAACAGTTTTAAAAAATACCCGTGTACGTATGGACAAGGCAATAGTGTATATAGAAATTTACCTTGATTTACTGTGTTTCAAGAAAAATTCAGTGGACTTAGTAAGTTTTGGAAATTTAATTAAGTTAAATAAATAGTTTAATAAACTTCTTTGTTAGATTACACAAGGACTAAGTTTTGGTTCACAATACAGTACATATGACGAGAAACCTGAATTTGTGGTCTTGTGACAAAGACAACAACAACAACAAAATAATGGACTCAATGAGTTTTTAAATCGTTGTCTCATATGCAATAGTGGTCATCTGCTAATTATTTGTTCAACTGTTGTACTTGCTTTATAAGCATAAAATGAAAAACGGCAACTATTAGCATCTGTGCCTTTCTTTCTTCCCAATGAAATAAGCATTTCAAAAATTTAGCACTATTTCACAACATGGGGACACAGCATTGGAAAGTATATTCATCCTTTGTAAAAAGCAAACTGACAAAAGGTCAGGCCTCAAACTACACACACCAACGTGAACAGGACTTTGGAAGATGAGCCTCATAATATTCAGTGCGGATAGGTCTGGAGCTGCTATATAACGTATTTCCAGGAGGAGTACCTAAATTATAAGGTACATAATCCAAAACAAGTTCCTGGGACTAAACAAGACTGGCAAATCAGTGACCAGAAACCAAAGAATTTCACAGATATTTTTTAAAAAATCACAAAAACCTAACCAAAGAGCCAAAATAGAAAAAAAACACTTTTTAAATAGACTGAGATTGACTGCAGGTGAGATTAATCATAGGCTGAAACTACCAAAAGGTGGGTGTGGCAGCAGGAGAGCATTTCAAACTAGATTTAAGGAAGCACTTCTTCACACAGCGTGTAGTCAGAGTATGGAATAGTCTTCCTGATAACGTAGTGCAAGCTGAATCCTTGGGTTCCTTTAAATCAGAGCTAGATAAGATTTTAAGAACTCTGAGCTATTAGTTAAGTTCTCCCCAAGTGAGCTTGATGGGCTGAATGGCCTCCTCTCGTTATAGTTCTTATGGTCAGGGAGGGTGATCATGTGTGCAGCTGGTAACTTGTGAAACGGATTCTGGACTGGATGCGGTACAATAAAACATTTCACTTTTATTACCACTTTCTTGAAGGTGGATTTTAAGGTTAGGAAAGTGGTTTTCAATCTCCCTAAATTATTACACTGTAAAATGAACCAAATCTTTATTTCAATACAGGCTTCTCCGAGAAAGTCAAAACTTTTGGAAAGTACCCATACAGTATATGAAAATTCTTATACTGCTGTCTTATTTACTGAATCACAATGATATTAACTTAAACACAGAATGTAGAACTACTTCCTGATTACTAAACATTTATAAAGAATTTATTACAGTCTTCAGAAGGTGTCTAACCCTTACAAATGGTGCAGATTCTGAGTTTTCATGTTTCTTTTCCTCTAGACTCCTCTTTTCCTCTTTTCCTTTCAGAGCTTGTTCATTTTTTTCCCCACAGCAGTGGAATAATCTCCACAAAACTGTCAAAAATGTGCAGAAAAAGCTGCTGTGGTCTGGTGACAGAGTTACAAAATCAGACCAGAACATACTGTCAAAACCCCTGATATTACAGAATAAAAGGTTTGGGACACTTTATGCATTGAATGGTTGAAAAGAAGGGATCAAATGCCCCAGATTCTGTTAAGAACAACCCAGCCAGATCCAGCCATTGTGAAGTGGCTTCTTCAGTTTTAATGGGGGAGGTCAGAACAGCGTCAAGATTTTCTCACTTTTATCTCAGCGTGGTTCAGTTTGACCCTATTACCCGAGAGTTCCTGGGAAACATTGTGGTGTAATGAGGAACTGGATGCGTGGGCTCAAAGTGCAGGAACAGATATACTTAAGAGATGATTCAACTGTAAAAAGTAAAAATTGCTTTATCCAGGAAATCTTGTAGAGCAGAATAGTAGTTCCATGCTGTGTGTATCACCCATAACAGGCAATAGGTCCTTAAAAAATAGAGAACTATAATCCATGAAACAAACGCGACGTTTTTTATTTCTTACATTCTTACAGTCACCCCACATCACTCTATCCAATTTTTGAGGACTCAACAGGCAGAGAACAACAGACTATCAGTTTAAATACCTAACGATCAGGTAACTCGTTACATCAGGGCTGTTGATTCCTGCTCCTGGGTGTATTGAATTATGGCTGCACCTAAGGTCAGCAAAGTGGTAGATCTCCAGGAGCAAAAATCAGCACCCCTGCAGTACATAAACCATATGGAAATGTGCAGAAATCATATTACTCATCCTAAAATGCTGACAAACACAAAAATGTAAAGAAACTTGCGGAGAAACAGAGCCGGATAGCTGCAATTATGCAATCCATTCAGATCCTAGCACAGTGCTTCACAGGTATGGAAAAAAAACATTTCTATATTTGTTATGATAATATCAATATTTGCTTAATCTGGTTGTCAAATGCTGTGGAACTCTGTGCTCTAGTACTCCATACTGCAGAAGAACAACATACTGAAAGTTGAACTCTGAGGCTGTTTAAATGGAAACTATACAACATTATCCATCACCATTGTGATCTGCAATCTTGCTGCATATCCATATATTCATCCAGCTTCCAACTGCTTATCGGGTGCACTGGAACAGTGTAGGGTGCATCTATTAAAACGAAGAAAAAAAAAAAACACCTACCCCAAACCATAGTACTGAGCACTTCAACTACCTTGGTACAAATTCAATGTCTCAATATCTATCTATTGATTCATCCTCCATATCTCTTACACAATATGCATATATCTGTCAAAATGATGCTGTTTGTTTCATTTGGGAATTATACTAGAAGTGCACGGTTTATCATTACTTACAACACTACACTGCAGGGGGTTTACTTCACATCCTGATCACTACAACCAGATGAGTGTTTACAGAAATTGCATGCAGTGGTGATATTTTGCATAAGGTGGCAACATTTAATGGATAATATTTGACTGAAAATCTGAAAGGAGAAAATAAGGTTTTGTTCTAATTATTTTTTGCACTGTATTCCCAAGGAAACAGCAAAGACAATGCAATAAAGTTATTAACATGAAGAATGTTGTGATGATGACAGATTAAACTTTGGCTAATTTTATCCTCACTGGGTATTTTGTCATTCCTAACTTAATGCAAAGAGCTGAAGCTGAAAACACAAAGCAATAAAGAATGTGTCCATGCTAATGAAGTCATTTGTGTTGATTGGCAAAACAAATAGGTAATTAATTTCACAGGTTTGTTTGACAGAGATCACTCTTTTGGGCATCTCATCTTAATGAAGATTAAATAGGGAGTTGCTTTAATGCCTACCATTGTCTGATTGCATCTCTGTAACTTAATGTATGTGAGCAGTACTGTGCTGCTGTACATAAATGGCATTTTTCACTCTTCAGAGGGAGGGAGAACTGGTGAGTGGGGTAACTCTGCTCTCCTGGCTAACTTCTCGCTTGCTGCTACCTGTGCTGCTGAGCTGGCAAATGCCTCTGGAGAACTAGGTGAGAACGTCTACTTTGTTTATTCTGGGGCTACAGAGAATTTAATTGACATTACTTTTGCACTAGAACTGCCATGAAAAGTGTGCGTGGGTATATTTCAACCAACTATTATACTTCTTAGCAAAAAGACAACATCCATATAGCCACCACATCATCTATATGATTATTCATTTACTACCAGGCACTATAACCCACCAGATGTCCTCTTTATTTACAGTTTTTTTTGTTGATACTAGTGTGATGGTGAAATACACCAAGGAGCGGTCATTATGAAAACAATACAAGGCCATTCGGTCTGTCAAATAGTCCTGGCAACTTTCAGGCACTGGTGAATGATATTTGGAACATATGCTTGAAAGCTTAATTTGTCTGTGTTAGTGATTGTCATTGAGAGGATTTCATAAGTTGCTCATTTTGTTTTCTTGCAGAAGCTCCCATCAGCTGAAGACTGCATACCTATTGGTTAAAACAGTGGTGAGATACCATGGTCTTCAACTTGAAAAAGGTGTGGAAATGTTGCCTCAGTGTTCTGGTAGGTATTCTGGACTCTCCTGGGTACCTCTGGGAATCTGATATCTGGATTTTTTCCAGAGACTAATGGGCAAACAAAGAAACATTGAGTGTTATCTGAGAAACATGATTCATAGAGTCAATTACTGGTTTGGGTGGAGATTGCAAATAGCCACCTGGTGCTTTCTTTAAATGGCATGTCTCCTTTCAAGGTTCAGGTCAGTTTGCAGCTCCCACTATTTTCCAACCAACAGACTGCAGTTGCATTAGAAGAAGTGGCAATGAGCAGGTACAAAAGCATAAGGAGAAAGGCACTTTGAGCAGTTCAGAGGATTTGTACTTATAACCAACCTCAAGATAACTGGAGGCACCAGTTAGTGTACCATTACTCGACCAGAAGTGAGGGTGTAGTTCTCCACCAAAAAGCTTATCATTACAAACAAAGTCCGGAAAATTCAGGCCAGGGTTGACAGTGTCTGGTAGACTGGGAAGCCTACAGCCCTGAAGAAAATCCCACTTCCATGAAGCTCACTTGGACCTACCTGAAGTTGGGGGGAGGGAAATGCTATATCCACTATAAGCAGAGCCAGCAGAGGGCACCAGTGAGCAGGCAGCAGCAGTAGTTTCCTCTAAGCTTTGACCCCTGAACTATACTCCATGAACACTCCTGCTGACTAGCATCTGTTCATCAGGTATCAACATTGTTCATAGAATGTCATCATGTATTTCTTCCCATGATTGCCTAACCAGTACATGGTCATAGTAGTCCTCAAGCCTATACCAGTATGCACAGGGAAAGAAGCAGGATACACCCTGCATGGGATGCCAGCCTATTGAAGAAAACACAAACACACAATGGGCAATTTAGAAACACCAAATCACCTAAACTGCATGTCTTTTTAAGAAAATTGGAGTACCTGAAGACAATTGGAATAATATATGGGAAGAACATGCAAACTCAATGCAGAAAATGTGGAAATCAAACCAATTAAAATGGAGGTGTGAGACCACACTATGATTTAGTGAGATGTCACGTTGCCTATGCCTTACTGGAATGTTTAAAGGATTTTTTTGTCTGCAGCCTAGAATGGCACATATTTTTTGTTCTGTGGCACTAATCCAAGTAAGTTTTTTTTTATTATTATTCTTATTATTATTTTTAGATTTACTCAGGAAGAAAGAATTACATGGCAGTCTTTGTAGGACTTTTATTGAGAAGCATAATAACATAAAAATATATTCCTTAACATATAATAGGATAATATAATAGGATGTTCTATAGTATGTTCTTGGTTCCTGGTTTTCTTAAAATTGTGCTGCACCCAGGTGTTTGTGAGTTGTACTCAAAGCCTCTATTTTCACTCTCACCAACAGCCATGTACAGTACTCTTTTGAAATAATAAATTGCTGTGATACTGTATAACAGTTGTTTCTGCCTCTTGTCTTGTGGTGATCCTAAATTATACGTTTTGTCTTAAGGGACTTCGGGATCTAGTGGGGTTGCGATTGGGGCAATACAAGACAACATCTATCATAGGTGTATATGTATTATTCAGAAGATTCTGGGACTGAAAACATTACCTTAAATTATACATTTCTATTTTGACATGCCGGTGGTGTTTTAAATAGTATATTCATCATCGACCAGATCAAAATATATCCTCAAAATTACAGCCAACTAATTCAATATTAAGTAAATGAACTGCAACTAGTTGCTATGGAAACAGTTTTATGGGTGAAATGCTGTTTTTTTCTCAATCCACACACATACATACATACCATATATCATGGAAGAGTATATTTATTTCCAAAATTCCATTCAAAACGTTAAACTTTCATAGATTATAGATTCAGGGCCCACAACTTAAACGATTTCAAGTACTTAGTTGTTTATTTGTACATAATTTGGGCTTCCAACTCATAAAACCCACAAAAACAGGAATTCAAAAAATTGGAATACTGCGAAGACATCAGCCAAAATTTTACAGGGCATGAATGTTTTAAACTGAGTGTCACACACAACTCATCTACTAAACTCAAAGCACCTGCACAGGTTTTCCCAGATGTCATTAAATTGCTTCACTTTGGTTCAATTGTCTGTTAGGTTCAATATGGGGAAGACTGCAGACTTAAGAACTGGCCAGAAGAGCATCATTGATATCATATAAAAAAAATTGATATTGATATAAAATGTTTGACATAATGAAAAGATGAAATAATCAGAGCACTGAGTATGCCTATTGATTTGTGAACCTGGGTTACATTGACAATGCAAATGTCACTTCCCAGTTTTTGGGACATCTTCTAATGTCAGTCTTTTGAAACTTAAAGTAAACTTTCCTAAATTCTTCTTACGCATTTCATTTTTCTGTGCTAGCAAACCAGGGCAGCGTGGACCATGCCTGACCTAGAAGGAGAGCTGTTGCATCATGCTAAGGTGGTGGTGGCTTAACCTCCAGCAGCTAAAAGGGTGCAGGCTGCTGCTAAATATTCCCACATGAGCTACTTCAGGATTGTTACAAGTATCTGGCCAGACCGGTAATGAAAACAGAAAAGTCTTATTAGTCATTTTGTTTAATTAACTTAGCAGTTTCTCTGTCACAGATGCTTCCACCTAATGCCGAGTCCTTTTCAATCAATATTTCATTATTTTCCTACATCTCTCTCGATTACTCTAAAAATAGTGAATTATACCCCAAAAAATCCTTACGGTAGAGTATAATTTAATACAAACTAGCAGGAACATTCTCACACTCTCATACTCAAACACACATATACAAATGCATGAATTGATTAAGCACTAGTATTGGGATATTTAGAAATATGCAGTACATTTTTATATATAGAATGATGACTTTATGAAATAACTTCCATCCATTCCTTTTCTGTACCCACTTGTCCTATTCAGTGTTGTGGCTGGGTCTGGAGCCTATCCCAGGATAGGATCTACAGGCGCAAAGCAGGGAACAACCCAGGATGGGGCACCACCCCATGACATGACAGGGCACACTCACACACCATTCACTCATACCTATGGGGAATTTTACAACTTCAGGATTATTTTGGACTGTGGGGGGAAACCAGAGTACTCAGAGGAAACCCCACAATGGTATGGGGAGAACATGTAAACTGCACACAGGAAACCATCAAACCTTGGTCCCAGAGGTGTGATGGAATAGTGCTAACCACTGCACCACTGTAACTCCCCTGAAATAGTAATTAAAAAATTGTGCTATGATATAGTGAAATATAAGTATCAACATGGTTTGAAGTTGGTGGATCCAGAAAGCCTCTCATTTGTTTCTTTTCTTTGGAGATCTGGTGAGTAATTGTGCGTCTGTGTCAATGTGTGCATTCTTGGGGTTTGGCAATTATGACGTCACGCTATCACCTGTTTCTTGTTGCCTTGATAAAATCAGTGTGGTTTAGTATTTTTTACACATTGATAACGTCTTGATGCCGAAACATGTCTGTGTGTGTCCAAACAAAGATGAAGCTGATAACTAGTCTGTAAGTGAGTCTCAAGTATCAAAATATACCCTCTAAATGATGCATGAACACAGAGTAAAAGGGGATTATGGCTTTTGTGAAGAGGGTGCATCAGTATATCACACATAGCCTTTATTGTGTATTCTTTTTATCTTCCCAGGTAATAGAAAGGGGGTGACTCAGTGGGTATTACTATTGCCTCACACCCCCAGGACTGTGGGTACGAATTGTGCCTCCAGCCCTTATTCATTTAGTGTGTGTTCTCCTTCACTTCCCTGCTGTGACACTGCTTTGCCCAAATAAAGATACAACTCCATGCCTAGCTTTTGCAGTGTGGCCCTCTGTCTACAACCCATCTTTAAATTCTCATCCACTTTATACTCAAAGCAAATCATAACCTGTAAATGTTGCTTAAACACCAAACAAATGAGAATGATAGGTATGAAGAAACTGCTACAGTATATAACACAGCATTTATTCAATATTCATCTCATCTTTCAGGTGGTTAGAAAACGTATGGCTCAGTGAGCAACACTGTTGTCTTACGATGCCAAGATCTGTGGTATAAATCCAACCTCCACACCATACCAGAGCATAAAACTTTCTTCCAGGTAATGGAGTGGCAGGTTGATGATGGATTTCCTTTAACTTTAAAAGTTCTAGTTAACTATTTTATCCCATGAAACAGAGCAGTATATAATGTCCCTTGTAGAAACAATGTTGTGAAATTTCTCCACTGATATAACTGCTAGAGGAAGTTATTTTGAAACCCAAAGATATGACATTTTCTTGCTAATAAAGGTACGCAAATAGTGATGCTATTGTAAATTCATTTGTTAGCAAAAAATATTGTGTGTCTTTTTAGTAAAAGTTAAATGAGTAACATGCACATGCAGAAAATCTCAGTGTGTGCAAAAACTGACAGGTAGTGGGTATGTGGGTGTGTGTGTGTGTGTGTGTGGGTTGGTGGGTTTTCATAGATCAGATAATCATATAAAGGAAACTTATTTGATTTTTATTTTCATTTGTAATTGTTCACTCAGCTTTCCAATGCTTACAAGAATAAGATATCTGCAGTTTATGAAAAGATGGAAAAAACCTGTGGTGTGCAAAAACTTTTAAGTAGTACTAGTGTGTGTATAAACACACACACACATATAAATATTGCAAAAACCAATATTCAATTTCACCGTGAGATTTGGCAGACTTTATATTACATATTTGTGTATTCATCATGGGTATTATGGCAGTAGTATCGGGGTATTGGAGTGTTGTCATCCAGTTGGCACTAAGAGTAACAGTTTCCAATGACAAAATGAACATCTGTGCTTCAGAGCAAGGCTAATGAATGTCAATTTTATACCGGAAAGTCACAATATTGCCTTTCCCATATTTTAGTTTCAGTTATACAGTAAAAGTAAAAAAAAAAAAAAAAAAAATTTAATTATTTGCAAATCATCCTCTCGCTCTACAATATACATACTTGTCTGTTCTTCACTTACAAATTTCAAATTTAAAACACAGAAGGCAGATATTTTTATCTTTGGTTTGCTAAATTATTTAATTTGCTATTTTTCCAGCAGAAAAGCCTTTACTACATATATAAAATAAATTCCTTTCGTGTTTGAAGGCTTCCTCATTTTTCAGTCTCCCCTTGAACATTAGTAGGTTTTCTTTAGCCTTGAAAATAACCACTTATGCTCAAGAATTGATAAATAGCTATGGCACCTCAGTCACAGACTTCTCTATGAGAGGAAGGAGTACAAAAAAGGAGCTAGGAGCATAATACACAAATGAATATTAATGCCTTCTTTTCTACATAAGGGCATTGAGCTATAACTGATCTAAGACAGATATAATGCTCTGCATTTTACATAAACTTACTTACTACTTTGCACATCCTCGACTCCCATCGAAAACATTAAGAAAATGCTTTTAAAAAATTACATTTATATTTTTTCATTGATTTCGATTGCATTTCAACAACCAACAACTGAGAGGTCTTTTTTTTCCATTGTTTTCAATCAGTTGATCTTGCTAACTGATAGCAAGCAAGCCTACGTTATTGTATCAAGAATACATATGCACCCCAACCTTTCTTGCTTCAGTCCAACCCTCAACTTGTATCAAAAACATGTTATTTGTACTGTACAGAAGAAAATGCTTTTAGAAATTAATGATTTTTTTTAATTTTAATGAAGTTTTTGTATTCATTTTAGTTACATTTTAAAAACCAACAACTGAGTTTTTTTCCATTGCTTTCAGTCAGCTGATCTCACCTACCACACATTACTGTACCAAGAATATCAGTGATAAGTGAGATAGAAACTAACTTACGTGCAGCAGCAAAATTTCAAATTCGGGCACTATTTTTAATTTTGCAATTATTTAAAAAATCTTTAATTTATTGGACTCACATCTTTGAAAGTTCACATCTTGAAGGTTCGTATGTAGAGGACTTGAAGAAGAAACAAGAGACCCACAAGCAAAAATACTGGATTGTTAGAAGAAAAATGGAAAACTTGATAAGGTGTTCTGTATGAGACACAACCTAGAAATAACCTTTTCATTCAGCTGTCTTATAGAGAGGAATCAAAATATCTGTAAAATGCCCATATAAATATACATATAATGTAATGCAAAAAGAACACATTATATTTTATTTTGTTTTATTTTTTTCCAAAAAATATTTCTTGGAGAGTAGATTCATTCATTCATACACATATTGCATACAAAATGAGAAAAACCACCATGTCGTGTTTTTTACAATCATTTTTTTACTATCATATGTCATTTAGATTATATATAAACTATACTTAACATAGTTTTATGCATAGGTAAATGATACATTATACTTTCAATTTTCAATCATGCATTTATGATTTTGATAACTCATTTTAATGAAGAGAAGAAATTAGAAGTTGCTGAAGTATTTTTATCATTGACACCATTCTTTAGCGAGAAATATCAGTTAAATGTCATCTCTGTGGCAACCTAGAACATCTAGTCACAATGCACTGCAACAAGAATATTTGTTAATCTTTGAGATGCTTTTGGGAGGAATAAGAGTTCTATTTATCTAGACATTCCCTTACTCTCCAAAATGACACTGGTTGATGTGTTCTGACAACATAATGAGAAACCTCAGACATATTGCAAGAAACTTGCATTTACACATTGTAAAGACTACATATATACCTGTCACTCAAATATACTGTTGAATGAAGAAGGGGTGGAGCTGCAATAGCAAAGCACTTGGGAATATATTTGTTTGCGTTGCTGGTTTTTCATACATCTTCAGCAAGGCATCTGTCTTGACCACCAAACTCTCTACTGTAATTACCTTGTACTCTGGTAATATTTTTTTCTTCAAAGAGCTGAAAAGCATAGGTCAACTAGTTGCTGAGATATCTGGGATCGATGGGATAAAGAACTGAATTCTTTCATGCAATAACGATAATGCTTCACTAGAAGTAGTCTGGGATTTCAGTTGGTGAATGCTAAAAGGAAAATTTGTGATGTAGAACTTAGTTCAGAATTTGGGGATAAAATAACTAATTTCCTTTGAGAGCAAGATCTGCTCAATTTCACCTTCAAGGACCATTTATGCACCATATGTTCGAAAATATCAGAGCAAATATCATGATGTAGCTGTTCTATATGCAATAACTAATTGTACAGAATGACCCTATAGAATGTACTATGATTTGATTTTTCTGATCTCATACCCAAAATTATCTCACATAGAACCCCACAGGATATTTGCATTTATGTAAACTGTTTTTATTGAGTGACAATTAAATACAGGTGAAGAAATCTGAATGCATGAGGCAAAGGAAAGCTTATAGCTATTAAATAAGGATTACTGTCAGTTAAATTACCAATAAAGTGAAGAATATGGCGAATGCACTTTAACAAATATTGTTATTTTCTAAGCCAGTCAAAGTATTCATCTGAAAAATATAAGGTTCATTATGCTCCAAAAATTCACACCAAATGAATTCTCCCATGAGAGCCTGATTATGTCTAGCACATAGTCAGTCTTTGTTTCTGGTTTTAAGTAGGTTTGGTCATGACTTACCATCTGAGCTGGAAGACATCACACTTGTGCTTTGAAAATTTCAAGTAATTTACAATGTAAGATAAGGCATCTTTTGTAATAAATTGCAACACTAACATTTAGCAGTAAAATTAAAAAACTATTTTAAAAAAGCCTTTGCAAAACAAGTTACAATGTGGCCAATTTACATTAATTTCAAACCATAAAAAGTAACATAAACGTGAAATAATCAAGCTGAGAAATCTAAAGCAAGCTGTCAAAAATAAAATCCTACTTTGATGTGTGGAAACAATTCTATTCGCATTTGAAGCTGCAAATCTCTGATTCAAAATCTATTCAACAGTTTGAGAAATAATTCATATATTTATATATGTGTGTCTGTATGTTTCTGGTATGACTGCTTTGGACAAAGTGAAAGTACTATGCAAGATGGGCCAAAAACCCTGAGTAGTTCAAGAAGACAATCAATACCCACAACAGTAAACAAATGAGAGCCCTGAGCCAGGTCACAACCTGCTGAGCGTGCCAGGTTTTCTGCCCAAGGCAAAGACCTTTCCCAGATGATCATGTGGTTACTCAATACTGTTTGGACTTGGACAGCTGACAGGCAGGGAACCCTGCTAGCGGTGTACAGGTACTGTAAAAACCGAAGAGCGGAGGGAACACGCAAAACAAGGTCAGTGGTCAAAAACTTCCAGGAATGGGAAACCAACAATGTAAACATACAATGAAAAAGCAACAAATCAAGAAACTGACATGCACATTTCTGCAACGAAGCACTATCCACAAAAACGAACTAGGCCTTGATCTTGTGCATAAATGCTAAGAAGGCTAAGTTGAAAGCTCTAGTCACTGGATGTTTACATAGCCGTTACAGCTCATTGCCTGCTGACATGTTCTGTTGTTCTGATTGTGTTCCCTCCCTGTACTCAGAGCAATGTTTCACTTACAAGCAATATGTATATTTTGTGACAAGAACACAGAAAATCTATATATGAATGAAGCAGCATATGTGTTTCTAATAATCAATAAATGAATGGTGAGAAATGAATGAAGATGACCTGCTATTATACATTATTTTATTTTTTTGCAATTAGCCAGCTGCACAATTAATATTATTAATATACAAACTGAAGAGGTCAATTACATAACACATCTAAAACATTTATCCATGTTTTATAAACACTTATGCAGGAGAGGATTGTGAAAAGCCTGGAGCTTATAGCAGAAGACACAGGGCACCCTGGACTGGATATGACGGAAGTCCATCGGCCACTTTAGGGACAGTAGCTCAGTCTGTCAGAGGAAACCTGGTTCCTGGTGATACAAAGATGGTCCATATTTTTGCTCCTTCCTAGCTCCTTACTGTGGGTCCCTGAGGACCGGGTTGGAAAACACTGCACTGAAACATGGGGAAAATATGCTAACTCCAACCCTAAAGGTATACAGAGACTGCAGTACCACTTACTGTGTACCACAGCACCTCATTCTGTGTGAAATTTAGACTCCACTAGTATACCAGTGTCAGCTTAATCCAATCTTATTCCACTTGAATTTTGCATTTGTGTTACCAGATTAGCTTTGTCTGTCTAATGTTTGTTGGTTGAGCACACTGCATTGACAAAGGGGCATGTAGGAGAATGAGTACTCACAGAGCTACCTACCTTACAAAGACTTTAGCCCACTAATCCCCTGGTTGTTATGTTAGGATTCCTCCCCCTTGTGTTCTGTAAGGACCGTGGTATTGCAGTTGAATGGGCTTCTGCTTGCGATAAACACTCATGCATTCTGCTTTCCCTCTGTTCCTGCACAGCTCAAGATGTATATGCTCATAAATGGGCTCAGATAGTTCCAAGACCTCTTAGAAGCTCACTCATATTGATCATATCTGCGTCATGGCTTTGACTCCGGCTCTTTGCCCCTGTGACCGATCTCTTACTCAAGGAAGACTTCAAAGTGTAAGCTGGGTGAAGACACAGTGCTCTTTATTTACAATATAAAAAAAAATCACCAGAATTAAAAAGCAATAACAGAGGAGCTGCTCCGTGCTAGTGCTCAAATGCATTTACAATGAAAAGAACATACAGATACACACAGGGAACTATATGGGGATAAAAAGCACCAGCAAACCCTTTCGCTTGTCACAGTTAACAGTGAGCACAAAAAAAGGATATGTTTTTCAGGGACATACTGTTTGCTTGCATTTCACAATTTGGACACCGAGAACACTCGCTGGTACATTAACTGAATGTTTCAGTGTCCAATGTTCAAATAAGCAATGTTAAAATATTTAATTGAATTTATCCCCATTGTTTATCTCTGCTGTTTATCTTCATGGGTTCTATATCCATCTTTTTGGCTCTCATGCACAAAGTAAGCCGCATTGTCACAGTGGTCAGTTCTATGCAATAGCAACCATAACACTGAAAGAATCAGAGGTAATGTCTTTGATGCCTCAGCAACTGCAAATGTAAGGACACTGACTATAGTGTCTAATGCACATATACTACCATAGCACCATCTATGACTCTCTCATTCTCTTTCCAAGGGCATGTGATCCCATAAACTCAAAGCACAGCACCCACATAAGCTGTAACTGCAATAATTTAAAGGCTGCATCACAAAAGAAAGCCTTTGGGTCAGCAGCCATGTGTAGAAAGTCCATATACAGATCTTAGACTGATATCAGTAGTTTGACCTTGGCAGTGTGATGTAACTACGCAGCAACAAAATTGTTCTCTGGGTGTAAAGTAACTTGTCAATTTGGGATCTCTGGTCTTGCTGGTTGCTAGGCACTGTGCAGTTTATTATAAAATATCAATGAAGATATACTGCAGTCCAACATTCAGAGCACTAAACATTAGTCTTCATATGAAACATTATGCACCAGAATGATACACAGTCTGGTAACTAATGCAAACTTTCATACTTATTAAGATGTAAATCATTTCAATCTTCATATCCTTCTTAGACATATGTATTACAAGAATTATTTATAATTATTATTTATATTATTATTCATATTATTATGATCCAAACAATGAAATCCACATATACACATTTTAGTGATGCATATCCATCACAATAGAAGGATGGATGGATAGAAAGAGGTACATTTTTTAAATGATCAAAATGTTGCTGCAATTTGTGTGCAATTTGTCTGTTGCTACAATTGGAGGGGACGAGTCAGGTTACCAGGGTTGCCTAAGTTATGTTAGTGTACTTGATGCTTGTTCCCCATACTTTATGTATAACTTTGGGTGTTTTATTCCTTTAACCTCAGGAACTCTTGGACCACAGTACATTCCTGTTTTGGGATAAATAGGATTTGGGTTACATCATTTTTTGACATATATGTTTGGGTTACATTTAGTTATAGTGCTGTGATTTCCCCCATCCTCACCCTGACTCCCCCTGTAAAGGGATAATCCCAATAAATCCTGGGATTACTGCCAAATCCATGTCACAAGTTTCTTTTTGCCATCCCTGTCCGAGACACTGGGAAATTAATATTTATAATAATAATGTTAAATTCTCATTAATACATTTATTTTCTTTTTAAAAGTTTGCAACGATAGTTCCAATATCAAACATAAAAACACATGTGCATTCATAAGCATTCTTATCTTTTTAACATTTAATTCATGCTAAATCCAGTAAAAATATATAGTCTATTTCAACAAGAATCAAATAAAAAAAAAAATATTTCAGTATTTTTGTTTCTTTTATTGCAGATATTCCTCAACAAAATCAAATGCAGCATTAAATTTCCATTCGTCCTTCTTCTATCCACAGATCTTACTGAGTGTTACCTGGAGCCTGTTTTAGGCAGCATAAGACACACCCTGGGATGGGATGCACCATGGACAGGATGCTAGCCCATAGCACACATACTAACTGCATGTCTTTGGACTGTATGAGTAAAGTGTGGTATCCAGAGGAAATCCCCATGGCAGGGAAATACCAGACATAACAGAGGGGGATTTGAAACACCAACTCTGGAAGCATGAGGCAACAGTGTTACACACTGGTCCACTGTGCCACCACTGTGTTTTAGTCCCTCATAACGCATGTGATGGTGTGTACAAATGGAGACAGATTTTGTTTAAAATTATATTAAGAAAACTCTAATAATGATACAATTTGTAATTGCCTATTGAAATCCTTAGGATCACACAAAAGTTTACATGGTTAAGGTCCCTCATCTGATAATGTCCTCCATCTTCCCAGCTAACAATGTTTTGCTCTAGGAACATTTAACAAATGTTATGATTAAGGTATGGAAACAGTGTCTAGTTTTCCTGGTGTTCCCAGAATGTTATCCCACTAGTACAATTACTACTACAACTAAAAATAATAATATATACTAATAAGCGGTTGGTAGAACAACAGGTAGCACTCTTGTGGTGCACTTTTAAAGTCATGGATTCCAGGCTGGATGGTGTGTTTTCTGTATACATATACAGTCATTTTATGAAACAATAGTTTTATTATGAAACAATATTTTTCACCATTAATTACATTAAAAAGATGTTTGGGTAATAATGTTGTCATGCATATTTATAGAACCTTTGTTAAAATGTTAAATGTGGAAATAGTGTTACGTCAATGAACATTCTCAACTTCGAGAAGACTTTTACAAAAGGTTGGCCTAGGGTGGCATGTGGTTAGCACCGTTCCCTGACACTTCTGGAACCAGAGTTCCATGGTCCACTGTGGCTCCACGCATGAATTTTTCATGGTTTCCCTGTGTCCTTGCATGGTTTCCTCCTACTGTCCTTAAAGATGTTGAGTTTAACTGGATTTACCAAATTGCCTGTAGGTGTGCACTGTGGTGGGTTGGGGCCCCATCCTGAATTATTCCTTGCCTTGTGCCTGTACAGTATGTTCTGGAATAGGCTCTGGGCAGCCATGACCCTGAATAGGGCAAGCAGCTTCAGAAAATGGATGGATGACTACATTTCAGGGAATGTTCCCTGTTAGCTGGGTTTACATTGTGGAACTACCCACCCTGACTTAGTCAATATGAGATGGATAAAAAAGTGTGGCACATAGCGATCCTGTGCCTGGCATCCTCTAGTTCTGGGGTGTTTTGCCCACCACCAAGTGTGCGTCAGAAAATAACTGCTAAAAACTATCAGTCATTTAGGTAAGTATGACAAAACTGTCTCAGAGGTCGACCTAAAGGTTACAGATGATTACAAAAAAATACAGCATTCACTTCATCCTTACTCATGGCAAATGCTGGTCATGCTGGAATGTATAAAAGCTATTGTGTGAGGCCTGTATTATATAGCAAGTTAATCTTGGAATACTTCTCTTGAATGTCAGGTAAGAGAATAACAAAAGATCCACAGTAGAGTTGAGGTACATTAATGCCAGTTAGCAGTGTTAGTGCCCATTTGTATTTGACAATGCAGACAGGGGTGCAAAGTGTTTCGATTTCTTTTTTGTGCGTGCATTTTTACAGTTTGCATGTATTTGTATCTGGCAAACTATTCTGATTGATTGATTTTTGACATTTGCAGCATGGTTTCATACCTGCAGTATATCTGTTTGATTAATGTAGATGTAATGGTTCCCTTTTTAATGGGAGGTTTTATTTGTTGCAGCTCTGATTCCGGTACGCCCACTTCATGATGCCACCAAATGTGCTCATGGCTCTTTACTGCCACTCTCAGCATTACTGCTCACTGCATTTTAATCTGCTTCTGTGCAGTATTTCAGACATGAACAGTGCCCTGATTTTAACCACAGGGATAAACCTAAAACACCTTTGGAATGGGATGCAAATATTTTTCATGGTCTTGGGTGATGCAAGAGTTATTATATAAGCACAAAACAGCAACAGGGAATTGTTTCTATTCCGTCCCTGTTTGCATCAATGGTTTTGCTGAGATTTTTTTCTGTCTAAAGCCTGTAAACAATTTTTGAGAGGTGTCTCATTACAACAGCACCTGGGGGCAATACAATTTCTCAAAATGGCACTGGTGTATGTACATCATTCAAACAAACAAACAAACAACAAACAACAACAACAATAGTAATAATAATAGTAATAAAAATGTAAAATGCGTGATAACCTAGGTTACACTACTGTGTGGTTACTCTCTATATAGTTATGAATTATGGGAATATGACAAGATATATCACTAATGCATTGCACTCAGCTTCACAGCAGCCATCAGGGTGAGCGGCACACAAACTGCACTGAAAGTCCTTGCTCCATAGAGTAACGCTTCCATTACTGCATGGTTATGTGCACATAGACCTTATGTGAGTGTGACAGACTGCAGTGCTTTCTTTATCTTATGCTAGATGTTAAAACTGAATGGCAGTGAGAACAGTGGGTACACTGACAGCTCTTAGATCACTGTTGAGATATATGGCTGGATACTGCACACAATCCAGCCACCTAAGTTCTTTAATTTGTTCATGTTTTCTGTTAACAAAGATTTGTATTTTCCTTGTCTCTTTACGCCTGGTGTTTTGTCTTAACATTATTTAATGGTCTTCTTGAAGTTCTTACTGTAGCATTAATGGAGCGCTATTATCAGGTAACATTACTACCCGAACATCTTTTTAAAATAATAATTTTTTCTTTTAACTGTAATATGTGTTTACTGCACACACCCCCATCTAACCTTAGAGGTATAAAGCAACCGCGCTCCTAGCTGTTCTACCAAGCCCTTCCTTCGTTTATTCATTATTACTCTTAGTTGTAGTAGAGGAATAACATTCTGGGAACACTGGGAAAGCTGAACATTTTCAATATTTCTATACTTTAATGTAAAGCTCAGTAAATGATCCTGAAACAAAAAATTGCTACTTGGCTTCATGCATTGTGGTAACTTTCTCACCCATAGTAATAAATTCCAGAGCACAAAGCAAAAAAATAACGAATAATTATATCGACATAATACTGACTTTTTTATTTCAAGTAGTATTTCTTTGACTTAGGGTAACACTAGTTATTCTTAATGGTGCAAACTCTTATCAATGAATGACAATCCTTAATGAGGTAAACAAAATCTAAATAGATTGTTTTTGTGTTCCAGTTTTTCTTGAAATTCAGGTGTCCTAATCAATGCACACACATAGACACACAGATGCCTTGAACTGCCTGAATATAATAGCCATTTATGTACTATTTTTCAGGTCCTTTCGGTTTGGCAGTCAGCATTTGGTCCCTTTCTGACAGAATCTTTATCACCCAGACACTTTGCACTGATGAAAACAAATGGTACATTGCCTGTTGTGCTACTAAAGTTCTTGATATACAAAATCTTCTGCAATCAGTGATTCTAAATGAATATCTTGTATGGAATATAGATCAAGTGTTCTGGAGTTTTTGCCCCAAATCTGAAAGGAAAGGGCGTATAAATTAATTGAAGAGGGATATCATGCCATATAGAAAGCTAACGTGATTGCTGGAGTATTATTATAATCCAGACGTTTTTCTGTTCCCAGACCCATTGGGAAAGGCAAACCTGAGGCACTATCTGCCTAGAAGTAACAACCTTGTATTTAGATGCTGAAAATAGATTTTTTTATTGTTTTTTTTTCACTTAAAGGAGAACAATCAACATTGTGCCCTATGGACTACAAAGGAGATGTATTCGTAGCTGTGCTTTAAAAGCTTTAGGGCATTAGCTTCTGAATTGGGATGTTTTCTGTGTCCCCAGGTCAACAAACAAATGGTGGCAGTATATATGAGATAAAGCTGCTTGAAGTTACAATATGAAAAATCTATTGCTACTTCCAGCCAATATATAGAACATAGTACACAAGTGAGCATTGTGCTACACTATCATAAAACTATAATGTCTTTCCCAGTACTGTCATTATAAACAATTAACAATTCCATACAAATAACATTTAATGTATGATATAAACCTTGGAGCTTTAGGTCTTGGAAGTACTTGTTTTGTGTGTGTGCAGTGAATGAAATGTGTCCTGGCTACAGTCATTCAGGGCTATCCCGCTACAGAACCCAGCATTGTTACACTCTGCAGAGAGCTCTCAGTGTTTGTAAATTCACAATTATTGATCTTTCTTCCAAGTACTTATTCAGTATAGGGTCACAGTGTGTCATGACTGTACGGCGTGAGCAGTGCTGACCTGCTGCTGTTTAGCAGAAAGAGCAACATCGTCAATCAATTAAGTAATGATTATCTCCACCTGGGGATGGTGTATTAAATGCCATGCCTCCATCCCCCAACTGCTGAGTTTTGAGCAGGTCTCTGCCAAGATTAAGCCGTTAAGCTCAAGCTGTGGTTCAAAGCCCCTTGTGTTTGCAATCTTCTAGCTCTTGATTTGTTAGGTTTTTATGTAATAAACCCTTAGAATAACCCTAAACCCTCCTGACGGCATTTTCCTTCCCTGCACTTCAGTTTGGACTCCGTGGCCATCTAACACTAGGAGTGGGTGGAGCATAGAGCCCATGCCTGAGGGACACACCGCAAATGGGGTGGCAGTTAATCGCTGGGCATACACATGCACATATTACGTAGCATTTGGAGATGGCTGAAGAGACAGAGCGCCCCTCATAAATCCACAGAGAGAACTTGCAAACTCCACA
The DNA here is from genome assembly GCA_026779585.1 of Mormyrus proboscirostris. Classification (NCBI taxonomy): domain Eukaryota; kingdom Metazoa; phylum Chordata; class Actinopteri; order Osteoglossiformes; family Mormyridae; genus Mormyrus; species Mormyrus proboscirostris. Next base: position 11,561,622 of record JAODKF010000103.1, read on the forward strand.
CACCAGTTTGCTTTGACCTGGTATGTCCAGCTTTCACAAGGCAAGATAACTTGCCCAAGAACATTTTATAAGGACTAGGAGAGTTAATTTGGTGGCCCGATACTTACACGATCAGTTCTGTAAAAAAAAAAACATGTTTCATGAACAACAATATTACATTGCACCACATGGATTTTTTTTTTTTTTTTACAAATTTTATATTCGTTCTTTTTCTTTGCTCTACTATATGTATTAGTAAATATTTCATCTGCAGTTGATCATTAACACCAGTCTCCACAATATTCTCAGAGGAGAAAGTGATTGTTTCATGCAATTTCTTGGTAAGGTGAATATGTTTCCTGTTTTCATTAAAGCTGTCAAGTTTCATTATCGCATCATAATAATTTTTGGATATCTAAAAATTTATGTAATAAAAGCAGACAATTTAAGACCTTCCTCATCTACTGAGATATTTTGGAAATGTGGGGATGACAACCATTCATTATGAATTCAATGGAAGCTTCTCTCCAGATATGTCACTACTGCGCTGTGAATCCTGCTGGATATAGTGGTGAAATACTAATTGTAGCCTAACAAAAACCATCAAGCCAAACACAATGTCTGGACTTTAAGTAAACTCTATTCTGAATAGGGGTGTAACGAGGTCTTGTGTCACAAGATCCTGCGATATTACAACATGAGATTTTTCGTCTGAGTGAATACGGTCTCATGAAAGCCCTGCAAATCATCTGGTGTAAGCATGTTGACGTCTGATGAAATTACCATAGTAGATGCCCCAGACAATTTTGAATCTTTTGTGTGGCAGTATTTTGTGTACCGGCAGAAAATATAAACGGTGAAAGGGTGACAGACAAAACACGAACCATCTGTAAGCATTGTAGGAAAATAATGCTGTATACAGCAGCTAACGCTACTCTATGCAAAACCATTTGCAGCACCATAATACCTCTTTACCTAAATCCACTGCACCGGTTAGGAAAACATTAAAAAAAATAAAGCCAACTCTATTTTTATACCTCGTTCTTTGGGTTATAAATTAAATTTAAATGTGAGATGTTCAGAAAAACTTTATGAAAGATCCTTTTTACATCAAAAATTTGGTGGAATATTTAACTGGTAAAAGCATTCCACTTTTAATACACTTTTTTTTTTATAAAAGGATGAATATCTGTGTGGTTTTAATTTGTTCTGAACTGATGCTGCCTAACAGGACTTTATTCCTTTTGTTTGGTCATTCTATCATCTTTATGTAAAATGACTCAAGGCCTGTGATATTAATTGTGCCACATGCAGATGATTACTAACCCAGGCAAGGCAAAGGTGGCAGACAAAGAGATTATATGTAATCTGACTAATATTTATGTAATATTAACAAATCAGTAACGATCTTTCAGTAATAATACTTTACAACTGCTAATAATATTATAAGTATTATGAAGACAATTTCTTAAAAAAGGTGGAGGAAAAACTGTTACTAATTTTCAAATTTTGGTGCCAGTAAAATCCAGTTTGCACAGGTGTTACCTTTGTAGTACCACTAGCAAAGCGAGACAGGCTACAATGAATTTTAAAAGGAGGTTTAAGTCACTTAATTCCATAATGCTGTACAAGAGAAGAATGGGATTGGACTGTACAAGTGAATACTTCAAAATTCTTACCGTATATCCTACCTTTAAGAAACAAAGTTCTGATATATTTCTGAGACTTATAACTCAAATTTAGTGCACTAGAAAAAGCTTCAAACATATTGGTTGGTTTACATTCAACAAGAGAGCTTTTTCAGGCAACTAACCAAGTAGAACTACTGGTTTGAAAAAAGTCAGTCCCTTAAGATTTACATTTTATTGCTACAACTTTCCATTAAATCATTGATCGATCCACCAATTGATGCATCCATTCTGTAACCACTTATGCAGGATGATAGGCTGCACAGGACAAAAAGCAGGTGAACACCCTGGATGGGACGGCATTCTATTTCAGTGAACACACACTTGCTGTAGCATCATCCCATTCATTTTAGTATTATAGTATTATTATAGCATTATTCATTTTAATATTTATGTTTTATGTAGCATTGCATCCAATGTACTTTTCCAAGGAAATAAGGCGAAGGCAAGTACATTTTAAATGTCACGGGTGCGAGCAGGTGAGCAGGCGACGGGCAGTCGACAAGTGAATGGGGTTCAAACGAGTCACAGAGACAGGATGAGCACTCACACCAATAGTAGACATCGATGACAGATCTGGGGGAAACTAACCGAGACGCGGACTAAATACACAAGACAAGCTGAGTTTAACGAGCAACAGGTGAGAACAATCAGGCATAAACACGACGTAATGAGGTGGGCGTGGCACACAGGAGGATCGGATGGAGCTGGGCCTGACATTAAGTAATTTCATTAAAAAAATTTACATTACAAGGAAACAAATCATAAACCACTGCAGCCTTTGAAAACAAAACAAAAAAGAGTTTTAGGGCTAACAGGCATCCCAATCCATCTGCAGGCGAACGACATACAGATCATCAAGGGTCCTGGTGATGGTGCTGCCATAATTTTTATGAAGATAAGGTTTATTCTAAGATATGCAGGTTTCCTTGTATTCATCTTTGGCACAAAGAAGGATCAAATTAAAGGAACAGATATACACAGTACAGGCAGCCCCCAGGTTACGAATGAGATCCATTCCCAAAGTTTGTTTTTAAGTGGAATTTATAGGTAATTCAAAAAATAATTATTGCTATTATTATTATTATTATTATACAGTAAAAATAAAAGTAAATACAGTACTGTACTGTACCTCGAAACATTGAACTGCTGAAGCTAGAAAATGTTTTCAAGGAATGTCACAAAGCACAGCATGCCTTCGTTATTATGAACCTTTGTATTGATGAATGTTTATAACAGGCTTTACAGCAGTCTGTTCGTAAATATGAGTTGTCTGTGAGTCGGGTGATCTTAACTCAGGGACTGTACATAATGTTAAGGACATCAGATACATAATAATAAGGGCAACAGATAATTTAAATGTATTTGCAGCAATACAGTCCTTATCATGTCTAAAGGTATTACTGTAGTTAACTGATCATTGTCAACAATAATCTCCAGTAACAGTATTTTTTTAAAGACTAAGTAGTGCTTTTATTTTTTTTTATATAACCACAACAAAACCTTGGTGTTTGTAGGAAGTCAAGCTTTATCGAAACAATAAACTGACTCAATACCCTGTTGAGTTTTCACTCAACATATCCAAAATAAAATAAAATCACAGCACTATCAGTTTTTTCAGGACAACTAAGCGTAAAAAAGCACGTTGATCTAAAATCAGAATGCAGCACACAGGAAGTCACTGTACATGTGGGCTATATACTACACCAGGAGATGATGTATTTCAGTTATGACCGAAGTATCGCTCCCGTTCAGTAGCCTATCTGAGTCCCTCAGTCACTGACTCGACTGCCAACTTGTTCATTCCTTCAGGTCTCTCATTCATAATTAGAATGAGAGACCCAAAGGAGTGGAGAAGTACTGTCGTTCATACACTAACCAACTCTTTCACTCCTTCAGGACTCTCATACTCATTCTGGGGTGAACCTGCTGCTAGCAACATACATAGTTGAACCCTTTCAGTTGCATGGTATAAATACATTATAAGTGTATAAATACATTCAATGATTTAAATGATATACATGTACGCATACCAATCACAGGTAAAAACATTGCTAAATTAGGCTAATTTATAAATGCCAGAAGTGATACTAAATGGATAGCCATTTGGGAGCTGAAAGAGCTGGCTCTTATTTCTGAACTGAGCCAAATGATCTAGCTCGCTAAACAGAGCCGGAACTCCCATCACTAAATGTGAGACTCACGGGCTGTATCCAAATTCAGGGCCTGCGTCTTTCGAAGGACATGGTCTGTGAAGGTATAGCCTTTGTAGGCAGCGTTCTTCAAAAGTCAAACGGAAAGCACTGTCAAATGTGTTGGCAAATGTCATGGTATACAGTTAGGCCCAAAAATATTTGGACAGTGACACAATCTTCATGATTTGGGCTTTGCATGCCACCACATTGGATTTGAAATGAAACAACTACAACAGAATTGAAGTGCAGACTTTAAAGTTTAATTCAAGGGGTTGAACAAAAATATACAATTAAACATTTAGGAATTGTAGCTATTTTTATACAAACACTCCTCATTTCAGGGGCTCAAAAGTAATTGGACAAATAAACATAACCC
>JAODKF010000103.1:11579137-11603284 GCA_026779585.1 Mormyrus proboscirostris
GTCACCAGATCTCAACCCAATAGAGCATCTTTGGGATGTGGTGGAACGGGAGCTTCGTGCCCTGGATGTGCATCCCATAAATCTCCATCAACTGCAAGATGCTATCCTATCAATATGGGCCAACATTTCTAAAGAATGCTTTCAGCACCATGTTGAATCAATGCCACGTAGAATTAAGGCAGTTCTGAAGGCGAAAGGGGATCAAACACCATATTAGTATGGTGTTCCTAATAATCCTTTAGGTGAGTGTAAATGGTAATAATAAATTAATTTCAAATTTATATTAATATTAACAAATCCATATAAAAAACTTAATCCTGAAAATGGTAACATCCCATACCAGGAGTCTCTCTGCCGTATGCCTATGCTGCTGGGGATAGGTTTTAATTTAATCCTCTTACCTAACTACAGTTTTAACATTGAATATTTGCAGTAATGCAGTCTAGTAATTCAGTAAGGAAAAAGGTAGAAATAAGAAGAATTGTGAATCAAAATTGATGCCTGTATAACTTGGGCTGTTTCATCGAAGTCCATCCATCGTGACATCACTGTACAGCTTGGACCATCGACATTGTCTCCATGAAGGTCTGCCAGGAACCTAGGGGTAATGATAAATGATACAGTTTCTTCTGCTGACCACATAACAGCTGTCTCCTCTTGTTGTAGATTCATTCTGTTTAACATCAGGAAGCTCAGACCTTATTTGTCTGAGTATGCAGCTCAGCTTCTAGCCCAAGAACTTGTCATCTCACAAGTCCTTACTGACAGTGCTATCAGCATCCATTGTCAAGTCTCTGCAGATAATTCAAAAAACGGCAATGCAACTGGTATTTAATCATCCACAATGCTCTCATGTTGTTGCCTTCCTTGTTTCTCTTGATTGGTCCTTCTCCATCAAGACACCCATGAAGACTTATACAGTGGCACCTTGACTTCCGATTGTCACAACTAAGGAGTTTTTCGAGATACAAGCTGTCTCTCAGCCAGTTTTTTGCTTTGAGTAAACTAAAATCCGGGTTACCAGCCAGCTTCAGATTCCCCACCGCTAGCTGGCACAGTGAACGTCGCAACACCCACCCAGCATCCTGTGTCTTACTTGTTCACTTTAAGTGCTTAGCTCACAAGCGAAGCATCAGTGTTGTGCTCGCACTTGTGCTTGTAGTTATTTTGCAAACTTCGTTTTTCCTACATTGTGTCCGAAGAAAGTGAGTGCAATGGACAGTGCTGAGAAGAAGAAGCGGATGATGTGCATTGAGTTAAAGAAAGAAATTATTGAAAAATATGACCAAGGTGTGCGTGTAGTTGACTTGGCGAAGCAGTACAAGCGTAGTACTTCTACAATCTGCACCTGAAACAGAAGGGCGTTAAAGTATTTTCTAAATAACGGACATCTATCCATGAATATATGGAGAACTTGCTGATGGTGTGGTTGATGGAGAAGCAGCTCTCAGGAGATACCGTGACAGAGGATATAATCTTCGAGAAGTCATGAGCTATTTACGCTGATTCGCTGCAGCAGGCCCCAGGCAATATTTAATTTTTTTCACGATATTCATTATTTATAAGCACATTTTTCTTATTTAAAAACATGTACCAAAAATGTGTTGTTTTTTGGAGTCCAGAACTGATTAAAAGCATTTCAATTCATTTCAATGGGGGAAACTGATTTGACATATGAGTAATTTGAGTTACGAGCTCTGTCACTGAACAAATTAAACTCGTAAGTCAAGGCACCACTGTATTCCATCTTATCCTCTTTGGTCAGCAAGCCAACATGATCCTTCCAACATGTGAGCAGTTTCACTACAGATGATTTGCATGCATGGTTCCTCAATTGTGGAACAAGCTACCGAATGACATCCAGTCACACTGTTCCCTCTCAACCTTCAATAGACACCTCAACACTCATCAGCCAACCTCAGCCAAGCCACACTTACGGCTAGCTGGTGCCTTGACAACTGTATGCTTGGAACATCTATCTGCCTCACTTGTAATATACTCTGAAGAAAAATATGCGTTATATACATACGTAATGGCAAAGTCATGTAAATGTAAGAAGCTTATGTTGATGATAGAGCAAGTGTGTCTTTAAGGGGCTGGCCATCTATAAACAGTTTAGATACTTTAATTTCTTTCCAGGGGTTTTCACATCGGTGTCCAGATTACCTCAGAATAAAGGTCCTTATTGATATCAACCTATAATAAACAGGAACTGAAAGTATGAAATATCTTGAACAAGCAATTTGAAGAAATATCCAATAGGTTAATGTCAACAAATGTTAGACCATAACTTGAGCCATGCTGTCAATGCAACTAAATGGAAAATCAATATTACAAGTTATTAAGCTGTGACTGGTGCTGCCTGTTTAAATCAAAGAGATTACAAGCACTTTACTGATAATTAGAGGTTTTCCCTCTCATCTCATTTGCTTCTCCAGTTCTAAATCACCTGACAACTAATCAATCGGGGTGTTACTATTTACTATGCAACTACCTATACCTGTTAACCTTCCCTTCAGTTAATTACTGAGTGTATTTATTGGAGCTGTAATATATAACATATAACCATGTTATGTAAGATTTTTATATACATGCTGATTGCACTGCTGCAATTTTTCCTTGCCAGGGCTGTGGTTGATTTCCACGTTAGGCTATTTTCTATAGGCATGAAGATGTGTCTTACTTTATTATTATTATTATTATTATTATTCTTATTATTTATATTTTCACATTTTATCCCCCTACTGCCCTTCACTGTCTTACTGGCTTTCCATTTCATTGCATACATATAATCTTCATGGGGACAAATAGACAAGTTCATCAACTTCTGCTAATCCCTTAGGATCAATGTAGCCATTACCAGATCAATTCTATTTCCTGTGATGCTACCAACCTGGAGTACTGTAGTACTGGAAAAGAATCTCTTCTGTTTTGAGGCAGAAAAAAGTTAATAAAGTTATCATCACTTTTAGGGGCAACAATTATTACTCCACATGTATAAATGTAACTACAATTTCCAATACAGAGTATATGATTTATTTTAATTATCATTATTTATTATTGTTATTATTATTTGGCATTATTTTTAAAGGTAATATCAATGTGAACTAAATGAATTTCAGGTTACGTGAAACTAGACCGTTTAGTTTAGTCAAATAAATTCCCTTGCATAGTCTATAACATTGTTCAGTGGCTTAAAATCTCTGATAGAAATTATGGACAACATGTAAAAAAATGAAAAAGACTGATCCTAACCTTAGAGTCTATTTCTGGCATGTACAGAATTTCTGTCATCCCCAAGAGCGTAGATTTAGGAGTGGACAGTAAGGACGTGTCCCTATCAATATTGTGGGAGTACTGTGTCTGTTTGGGGGGCGGGGGTTCAGGGCTGATTTGGTCCCTATCAGGCACACCGCTTGAGACTTTGGGCTCCATGAATGCATATCTTATTGGACCGATCAAACTATGTTACAAATTTTTTAGGGCCTCAGTCCCTCAGGGGCCCTAGGAATTGTCCCCCCTAGGGAACATGAAAATTTATTTCTCCCTGACCAGTACAGGTCCAATCCATACTCCAAGTAAGATATATTTTATAATAACAATTGCTGGTCGTTGATCCTTGGGTCACAAAAATTACACATCATATGCCCTTTTGACAGCAGCAGGAAATGAAAACGGATGTGTGCGTTTATAATATCTTCCTAATTAATTATCCTGGCAAGGGTCCACAAACGAAAAACAAATGGGTCAGAATATCTTCTTATAGACACACAGCCTGAACAGCATGTTCAATAAAGTGATAAATTAAATCAAAAATCTTAAACTGAACATCACCAGTAAAAGAGATTTTCACAACTAAATTTAACACTGTTTAAAGATTTTAAAAGCCAACTTACCCTTTGATTACAGTTCAATAAACATTTCTTCTGTAGCCATGCTGAGAAGCGAAGGGGACAATAGTGAATTCTGCTTCTGTAATTGGGACTGAAGCTGGAATACAAGATGAAAAGTAGACCTGACATAAGGGGCGCTGGGGAGGGGGAGCATCTTGGAAGAAGTAGATAAAACATAGCCCCCGAAAAGGTTTAATACCTCACTACTTTGCTGGGACTGTGCCTTAAAAATGACATCTGAATCATGAACTGTGACAGTGAATTTTTACCTAATCTTAATAAGTAATTACTTTCCTGAACGGGATTATTGCAATTCTCCATTTGCTGGTTTTCCTTATATTCTTTGGACTTTTAAAGACACATTGATGTGGGGACATGTTTTCTCTCAAATTGCTCCACGTGCTACAAATGCTAAACAATTCTTTTTTTTTTTTCTTTTACTGGTTTGCTAACCGGTCATATTTCTTATTGTTAACACAACTCTTCTTGCACTGAACACTCACGTGCTATTTAACATTAAATTGCCCATACCTACTCAATGTACAGGGTTACAATAAAAACTTAAGCAATACATGAAAGGCAGCAAACAAGACGAAATGAAAAAAGCTTTTAAAGAAGACACAACATTAAATTTTTATTTGAATGTATGCTCATGGGTACATCCAGTATACTTTAGATTCCTGAGATGAAAAAAAAGATAAAATAGCACTCAAAAATCATATTATAACATATTCCAGACAGAAGCATAGGCTTTGAAGCCATACCTGAAAATGATGTGCTAACCAAACTGTTGTAAAGGTAAGATGGGTGGAATCAGTCAGCTGCACTTTGTACCAGATTTCAGAAATTTAATGCTGCAGCATCTGCAGAAGACACATGCTGTTAGCATGCCTCAGCAAGAATACCCTTATCCCTGCAATGATAAGTTACCTTACACATACATTAATTCCTATTGGACCATTTAGATAAAAAAAAACCCAATATATATAACTTGCCTATAAAAGGAATTGCACCTGAATATAAAGACTGAATACCTAGAAAATATTTTTAGCATTTGGCTATACAGTGGGAATCCAGGACCAGGACTGAAAACCACTGATCAAAAGAAGAACTTTCAGTGAATCAACACAGAATTAGCTAGTGCCAGTCACTCAATAAAATAGTTAAAAAAAGTGTATTCATCTCTTATTTATTTTAGATACCTTTTCAAATGATACATTTAATAACTGCACTAGCATAACCTTCAAATAATGCATTTAATAACTGCATAACAACCTTGCTCTGTGAAATACTGCTGTCTGTGATGTACCTAATGCCTAACAATAATGAAAGAATAACAGAAAAGGACAAAGACTGTACATCAGAAAATAGATAGCCCGATATAAAATCATAGACAATACAGAATTAAGAGATATAATTAAGCTTTACTTACAGTAGGGTGCATCACAAGAGTTTCATTGTTGCATTCCATACACATTTGTAATGTCATGGTGAAAATTCAGTAATTAATAATAACCTATGTTTTTTGTCATCTTCTGGTTTTTCACAGAAGATCAAAGAAAGTCACAGTAGCCATTAAATTAACATTGATTTTTTTTTGCTCTTCTTTGAAGCAATTAAGTATTTTGGCCAGGAAATGAGCCTAGGTATTTCAGAGATTTCTGCAATGCCCTTAATACCCAGGGGTTATATGCTAAACTTCACTGTCACAAGCATAGGTTATTCATCATAATTTTCAGGGCAAGGAGGGTCAAAGATGGCAGTAGATGAAGAATAAAGTTATTTTTCAGTTTTGTACATTTAAAAGCAAAGTAAGTAATAATGTGTATGTGTATGTATATTATGAACCATCTTCAGCATCCTTGTCATCATCTTCATTATTATTAATTATTAATGCTTATTATTATCATTATTATATGTGACCATTTATAGTATATATGCAATGTGTTTTACAGTGTGGATCTCTTTCAGACTCTTATTGCGCTTGTACTGATGCTATACATATACTATAGAGTCAGTATATAGCTACAATCCTTGTTTTGTGTACAAATCATACACTGAAAATGTTTTGTATATGAAAACATTTTACCACATAATTCCAATCATACACACTGCAAAGACTGGCTTGAACAGTCAGTGTGTTTATGTGGAGACTCCACCCTGGATTGACATTGACTTGCTCTTCTCAAAAGCTGACTGTCCACCTTAGATAATCAGTTTTCTCTACATGGTTGGCAGAATGACTACTCATGCTTTGTTTTAGTTCTATAAAAGTAGTAGTGGCCCGTGAGTCATCATTTTATATTTCAAACCTTTGCACTTTTAGGCAGTTTTATAATGTCTTTTTCTGCAAAAAAACAATTGTGCAGTAAAGAACCATGATACATTTATGAAGGACTACTAACAACTGCAAAACTGAAATAGAAATACGGACCAGGTTTTTTTTTTTCTCTCTTTTTAATGTGCCTATTTTCAGTCTCCTAAGGAGAATGATGTACAGAGCTGACATCACTTATCCGGCCATATTTCAGTGTTCTGTCAGTATTATGTTCATATGTGAACAGAAGAGAGAGAGTTTGATGCTCATAGCATTTGAAACATAAATAAAAGAAGCTTGGTTTGCATTATGGGAGCTTAAAGTGAGATTCTTTTCACATTCACACTATGAAGATGTGACAGACAGTGTGAAATTGAACTGAGCTGATATATGAACTGAAGTGTTCATTTTCAAATAAAAGCTCATCCCATCATTGTTTGTTTATCAGAATGACTAAAATTATGTGTAGTAAAGATAATGGGTATCCACTGCACTGAAAGTCATATTCGGAAAGGGTCTACCTCCAGTTCTGAAACAAATCCAAAACAATTCAATATTCCACAGTTTTGTCTTTCAGCTGTTATTTTGTTTTTGTGCTTATTGCTCTTATGACTCATCACCAGATTAAATCTATTATCCAATCATGTACTTCTGTACTTGTTTTCATAAAAAATGTGTGTGTAAACCTTAAATGATTATTTTCTGGAGGCAGATTAGTTTTGCCTAGTATACAAAAGTTTAAAAAAATAAAATACAAAATTGTGGATCAGATTTTAAGTATACCACTTTAAGTGAACGACTTGTATAACAATGTGGTGCCCTAGCTAGGGTTTCAGTTATCCACGGTCTACTGCAGCCCGGACACATTAGGACAGGATGAGTACAGACAATAAACCATGATATTCTTTAAGAAATAAAACTCCATACTAATGCAAAAATGTTGTGTTCAAAATATTTTTCATTGCTCATTTTTCATACATTCTGGGTTGTAAAAATATCAGAATCCTATCTATTCAACAGAGAGACAGGGAAAACATTAACATGACTTTTATCACAGTATATTATTATAATTGTTCAATTATTAGATAGTTTTGTTGATGTTTTATTGTGTGTAATTTATAGATTGAACTTTATCATAGATATGTACCGTATGTACATGAAAAACAAGTTATATATTTGGGTTCGCTACTATGCTAGTTTTGGCTATCGTGGTAGGTCATACCTCCCATGGATATAGAGGCACTATTCTACAGTATAATAACTATTTACATAGCATATACATTGTATTAATGATTATAAGTAATCTGATTTAAAGTGCTGGGGGGGCATTAAAGAGTTACACTTAGGGCATTAAAATGGCCACCACTGCCTCTGACACACACAATCACACAAAGGGGCAATTTGGAAACCCCAAAGCATGATTTTGGACTGGGATTTTGGGACAACCAAGAGGAAACCCCATAATGACACAGGGGAAACATGCAAACTCCACAGATATGGAGCAGGGGCATAGACTCGAGTCCTGTATGTACAACAGTGTATGATCACAGCACCACTGTGCTATATTGTAGTAAGTAAATACTATTTTAAAGTTTGTTTATTTAATTATTCTTATATTTAAGTAAGTGACTTTTATAGGCTGAAATCCTTTTTACATATTTTGATAAAAGTATCACAGAACTAAAAATGTAAGTGTTTAATGATTTTGGGACTGGATTTTTATGGGTGTCAAAAGCACATTATTTAGAGATGTTGTGTTTGAAGGCGTGCAAATAACTAACTAAATAAATAAATATCACTGAGAAGAGCTCCTCTAAAGTAATTTGCAGATAATATATGAAGATATGTTTTGACATATTTAATATGGCAGGATAATTGTTCACAATTTTTGCAGTCTTGATATTTTTAGTAATATACATATTGTCACATGACAAGGGAGGAAGGACGAAGTCCCTTATTCAAACAAAAAAACAGAACACAACAGAACAGAACTGAGGCTAGAAACAAACGGGACCACAAACGGTCAAAACAGGAGGACTCCACTGGGAACATGCGTAAGCAAACATATTGACATTAATGACTGGATTGGGGAGCACAAGACTGAGAAGCAATTTTATACAAAGAGTAACGCGGGAGCAAACAAGAGGCAACTAGCATGAATCACACAATGGCAGAAACAAGAGGTAAGACAAATGTGTAACAGGAGAAAACCAAAGTGGCAGGTAGGTAAGGCATGACACACATACCTGTATAGAGGTTAACAGTGTTGAGAGTAAGGTCTATGAAATATTTTGCAGTTCTTTCATGGTTAAAGTTAAAATTCTCAGGTGACAAACAATTTTTTGGCTAACGTCAACAACTGCATTTTGTTTAAGCTGACCCTAACACACAGTTCCAATTAATTGGAACTTCTAAAGCACTGCTACATAAATTAGCAAGTGCAACACGTACTTAATAAAAGGACACGGAAATAGGAAGGCAGTAGGAAGTGCTGCTTTTAGGGATCTTATACTGTCACCCTTGATGTAAGGCAAACATCTGACTCTTCAAGTAAAATCCAACAAAACAGCAAGCAGAAAGACAGCTCGGTGAATATGTTTGCAGCAGGTGGAATGAAACTAGAACAGAGAGGTGTCGGGTTGGGTGGTATGCCAGTCTGTCCCAGAGCACACACACTGAAACACAATGGCCAGTGCAGAAACACTTATTCAACCAAACCCCTTGTTTTTGGGCTGAGCGACAAAACCTGCATAGATACAGGGAGAACAAGCAAACTCCTTTCACACAAGTCTGGGATCAAACCCATAAAGGTATTAACATAGAATTCAACATAAGACAGTTCCATGAGGCACACAAGTATTTGCATAATAGCAGAAAATCAAGGAAAACTAAAAATGAGGCAGAAGGGTAAAATGTGACCCTTTTTATTATCAGTTCGGCAGGTACCTTTGTTAGTTCAACTGGAGAGCTGATAATCCACCACTTTATGAGCTCTGGGCCTGCCTTATTTAATGCCTGACTAATTCCCGGAATCCTTTATTGACCCAGTATGGAGGTCTTTGGAGGATGACAATGCCTTTGATCAGACTGAGATAGGAGAGAAGCATCATCCTACCACAGGTGACCTGGTTGTTCCACAGATTACATAAATGTTCTCCTTATAGACAAACAATAAACAATTGGGTAAAGTATTTAATTAGCTGATGGGTGGTGCGTGTGTGTTGTACCTGTGATCAGAAGGTTGCTGGTTTGAATCTCAGTGTTTCATCATCGGGCCATATAACACAGCCCTTGATCCCAATTGCTCTGGGTACCAGTCTTCCCCTGCCTTTTTAATTGTATGTTGTTGCACATAATAGTAGCTGACATTTTTTTTTGTACTACCAATTGATTAAAGCATGTTAATTCTATTCATGTAAAGATTTTTTGACTGTTAAACCAAGATTATTCACTTAGTATTCTTTTGATGTGACATTACTGCTTCAACAATATGGCAAAATGCACTTTGACAAGATATGTAATGTCACCTGATCCATAAAACAATGATGGGTAAAGTTTAGATTTCCTTCTAATATGTCCATTGGAGATGCTACATTAATTCCCTTTGTAAAACATTCACAATTGAGCTCAGCAGCTCTTCAGATTAGGCCAGTTCTTGACCTCCTACTATTTCTGCACATACGTGTCCTTTCACAATTCTGACATTATCTGCTATCAAGGCAAAATGATGTTCATGTTATCAGAAACTCTCCAGTCTGTTCAAAGATAAAATATCACACCTAAAACAGAAGATTCTTCTGAAGCACACACACAAATTGTAGCCAGCAATTTTCAAATTTATCTTCCCAAAATCCCAAACCAGAAATATGCCACAATTACTAATATATTTCGCAGCTATTAAAACAATTTAAATAATAATTTCACACGGCTAATGATTTAACCCAGACTAATCTATTCACAAAAGCTAATTAATTTGTACTGCCTCCGTCTCCTTGTACATTTTTGTGTCATATCAAATTCAGCAGAATCTAATTACAGCCTGAAGAGTGAGGTCTTCTCAAGGTGGTAGAAGCTTGCAGTTCCTGTTTTGAACAGTCACTCACTTAGAATATAATAATCACTCACAATAATAATAATAACAACAACAACAATAATAATAATAATACCATTCTCCCTATGCTCTTTTTAAAAAAATGTTTTCTACATTCTTGCAGGAGAGGAAATGTTCATACAAAAACTCGATGTTCATTGGATCTCTAAAACAACAATACACATCATACAGGTTATAAATCCCATGTATCATAGAAACATTGACCAGGCAAAATAGTCCCGTATAATATGAATGTACACATCCTATGTTGGCAACTCCACAAACGAGCGGAAAATAAATAATTCTGTGCAGAAGATCAGACTTTATAGTATACAGGGTTGTGGAATACCAAACCATTTTATCTGATAGTACAGTACATCTGCCAGTGTGACAAACAAAAAACAAAATATTGCCAAATGGCAGCAGGTGACTGTTGCTGTAAATACGGTCAGCACAACCAGCCAATCACATAAATAACAAAAAAAAAAAAACTCTAGCATAGCATAACTCTCATACACACACAAACAAACTAGTTTGTAATTATACCTTTGTGGGGACTTTCCATTCATTTTTAAGGGGAAAACTCTCATCCCAGCATGACCACCTTAACCCCTACCCAGCCCAGCATAAGCATAAGTAACCAAACAAAATACAAGACATTTTTTGATTCTTTTGATTGCTGTTACAGATCTTTGTAAGGACCTGAAATGGTCCCCAGAAAGTCAAAATAACATGTTGTTACCACATTGTGCTGTACATTTGGTCCCCACAATGTAATATAAACATAACACACACACACACACACACACACACACACACACACACATAAATACACAAAGACACACACACACTGCTGTTGGTGTCACCAGTGAGTTGCACGTAGATGGAAATGAACTGCTTAATGTTCACAAATGTAGCTTCATTCTCTGATGGAGCTCTTATTGCAATGTAGGTGTGGTCAATAGTGCTGACCACATTAGGATGGACATTGTTGCAGTCTGCACTGTACAGTAATGTTTTTGCCTGTACAGTATATCCACACTTGGGAAGCTCCATATCGGTCTAGTGGGCTGGGATATCCCTGATTCAGCCAGTTCCCCAGGGATTTTCCTGTTGCCAAAAATCCAAGTGTTGTCAGTACTTAAAGTTGGATAGGAACAGCATTGTTGGACATTCAAGGTTCAAGGCCAATTCATCACAAAATTCAGAATCATTCTTGACAGTCTAATATCCTCACTGGAAAAATACTTGTTGTAATCTCTAAATACTTGTTCCTTTTGTATTTGGCGCCACACGATGTCCTCCAACAAAGCTATTTGCCATTATAATACTCATGTGACATACTTACACACAGTATTTTTCTACTTATTACATTACTGTACAACGTGTCGGCTGCCTATGCTTACTTTTTTCAATACACTAATACACTTAGACGCACATTTCAATCTGAATTCTAGATGTCACTTTTTTCTGCCTCCTCCCAAACATTCGTATGACTGTTCTGGACCTTCCATAAATGTGCAAACCTTTACCAATGCAAACTCAGAATGTACTTTATAAATTCCAACATCTTTGTAGTAATGTGCATGCAAATGTTTCACGGCTATTTTGTTTGTACGGAGCCTTTATAAATGATCTCCCAGGGGAGGTTCCACTGCAACCCTGTACTAAATAAGCACTCCATGTCTGGCTGGGGTGTTGTTTATGTTTAAGATGTGATTCTGTAAAAAAAAAATATATAAATATGTTATTAGTTAATTATTAGTTTATAAAGTTCTTAAAAGTTTTTTAAAGAAATGTATGGTAGAAAGGAGATAAGAAACATCTTAGTTCAAATCTTATCTTTTCTAGAAGCCATTTTCAACCTGTTGCTCAATAACCTGTAACAAGTAACTTGTAACTGCAATCACAGCACAATCATAAAGCTATTTTTGAAATGGCTTGAACAACCATATGAATACTTTATAAGCCTCAAGCTTTTATATTTTAATGTTTCACTGTAAGGGGGGAAATATAAATATGTGTACAATAATGGGTAATCATTTTAGATGTCTAGTTTTTAAAGAGTTGCATTGGTTCAATATCTGATGTTAGCACACCAAAGATTTCGGTACATCATTATTTTGCTGACCTAGTTTACTTATGAAAGTAAGTGTTGAAATCTCAGATGGTCTGTTAAAAAAGCAGCAAACCAGCAAATTCTAATCCAATATGTTGCCCGATGACATGATACACACAATTACAAAGAAATCATGCAAGTGACACACAACACAAACTGCACTGTTGCCATTCTTCCTGGGGATTGACATCGGACAACTAGACAAGCAAAAGTTATGCAAAAAATCTGAAACTTACAGTACATATTGTTAGATTTCTGTCGCAGTTTGGTTCTTCTGTTAAGAAAAGCAACAATTAAACAAGAAGCCTTTGCATTTTTTCTGTTCTGTTAAAATGTATTTGCTGATTTTCAGCTATTCAGGAGAGAGGACACACAAGTGTTTGGGATCTTTTTGATTTCATTGTGTAAATCACACACACACATTTGTTTCTGGTCTGACTGGAACCTGTGACTGTGTAGCTGCAAGGCAACAGCGCTTGGTGATTTGTCTCTGTTCCACCTAGAAACCAGGACCAGTATTACAAAGTTAAGAAGAGGATCAAAAATGTGCCTTAAGTATAATAAAATGTTACACAGTAAGTACAAAGTTACACTTACGAATGTTGCAGTGGAATATATGGAGTCTGTATGTTTCAAATTTTTATTCCAATGGACAAAAATAATCCAATAATGCATCTCAGTAGTAAAAAGATAATATGAGAGAAAAACAATGCATGCATCTTAGTTGAATATTCAACATTTGTTTAGTCTAACCTATAGGGACTCTCGTTCTAGCTCCAACTAACTGATCACTTCCAGTTAGACAGATAGTGTGAGGTGTAGAGCTGGGTGGGGATTGGTGCAATTGGCTTTGGATGAACAGTGCTGTCATTTTACCTTCATACCCCCTCATGGAATTGGAATGCTGACATTTCAGGGACTGATCTGCTTGCCTCTCCCACCTACTTATACTGCCATAGCCATATCTGCTGGAACTTACATACTGCATTCACCTAACTGTTTGCACTACATCTAGTCTCCCCTACTTCCCCTACTCCTCCTGGGCTGTGCTGCCCAGAGACCCCAAATAATCAAGATATTCTGCCTACCCTGCTGCCTGAAACATCTCCACTACCTGTAGCATCTTTCCGACCTGCTTGCCCTTTTGCCCATCTCTCCTTCGTTCCCTCCTGTTGTACCACTCTTCATCCTGCCATCTGAAGCAGCACCAGCACCTGCCTGCCATCACCTGCTTGCCCCCCTGCTTTGAGACTCAAATGTTAAAACTGGGACAGAGTGAATTGGGACTTTGCCATCTTACTCATTTGACTTCCTCTGTCAGTCCCTGGAGGATGGGCTCCCCCTTTGAGTCCAGTTCCTCTCATGGTTCCTTCCTTCTAGGGATTTTTCCTTGCCACTGTCACCACTAGCTTGCTCACTGGGGACTTTGCTCATTGGGTTTCGGGAATGCTGCAAAGTGCTTTTAGACAATGTAATGTTGTGAATACACGCTATACAAATAAAACTGAATTGAATAAAATTTTTGTTAGCTTTATTGGTTTGTTTTGGAACATTTTTTTCATCAGATTCTGGCTAATGCCTTTCATATTTGCCTAAATTGTGCTCCCAGTATATTGGGTGCCCTGAAAATACAAACAAATAAATTAATAAATAACAAAATTCCAAAACAAGGCACACTGACAGCAAGATAAATAACATTTTCCTCAAACTCGACACACACTCCGAGTCTTCTGCCTGTGAGATTTTTCCTCTTTTACAAAAACTTTATACTGACAGGACTGGGTCTGCAGACTGTAAACTAGGCAGATGATATGGGTGGGCTGGATTTACGTGCAAAGTTACAAGGGAATAAACAAGGACGAGACTAAGCAGGTAAACATAACCTCAATGAAGACTGAGCACAGACGTCTTGACCCGAGAGATCACAGATTGTTCGACTGACCGCAGTTGTGGGTGATTACACACCGCGACCACATTACCACGATAACAATGTTACGTCGATTATTCATTCAAACAATGCTGCAGTCATGCACACTGCTCAAATGCTTATTTTAGTAAAACTCATTTTGATTAGGGTGAATTTGGAGGTTCTTTGTTTTCATGAAAATCTAATTTTTATAAACTAGGTCTGTTGTCTTGCTGTATATAAAATGACAAACACAGCTACTCCATAATGAAAGTGCACATATGAATAATGTTGCACAATTGGCAATATCACTGCATGACAGTGTATGACATACAGATAGAAAGAATTAACAGGTATGCACTTTTTTTACATGGTCATTATAATTGGTGAATTGTACTAAATAAACCAATCTCATGCATATACATTAGTATCATCAACATGCTTTTCACCTGATACAAAGAAAGAATTAATGCATTTTTTATATGTGGCATTTCCTTAGCCTTCTGCCTGTAGAAGAGCTTGCATTTGTCACCCAGAGTGGCACAGTAAATTCGGCATCTCTGTCAGATATCTGTACTACCTTCACCTAACCTTATTTTTCTTGTTACCAGAATCAATAAGACAATATGCAGCCCATTAAGTGTGAAAGATATGAAACTTTGCAAATCTTACAATTTTTCAGCAGAAAAGACTAGCAAAAGCTTAATGTTCCCACACAGTACAATGATTTTATAGCTTACTCTTTTTAAAACTTTGTTTATTAATTACCAGAACTGTCCCGTCCCAGAGCGCCGGGAGCGCAGACAAAGGCGCAGGAAGCCAGGAATCAGGGAACACGGGTTTAATCATGAGAAAGGAACGATGACAACAGGCTGACATTACAATGACCATACTGGGGAAACTACTGGCGAGCTAAATACAATGGACTAATGACAACAAGCAGGAACAGCTACAGGGATTCCACATGGAGTTGATGAGGGGGTGTGGCACACGGGAGGAGCGGATGATTTGGGGCAGGACAGGATCCCCCCCAATGGCACGCACTCCGGGACCTCAATATACCAGAGGACCGAGAACATAATGGCACCTGGGGAAACAAAAGAACAAAAACCTTAACGAGGCGCGGGGAACAGCATAGACACACAGAACTGGCACAAGGAGGACAACTCAAACAATAAACCAAGAACCACGGGGAACACAGATAAAAACAAAGGCACCAAAGACGGAAATACAGGACCAGGGAACCATAAAGGGGACGATGGAGGGACTACACCAGGGAATAAAGGCACGGAGGGAAGAAGAGGAAACACTGGCGGCACATAGGGACCAGCAGGGGATGTGGGCACAGAAGGATGGGAATGACACACGGGAGGCACAAAGAACCCAAAAGAGGATGAAGGTACAGAGGGACACGGAAGAGACACGGGGGGCACAAAGGGGCCAATCAGAGACGAAGATACAGAGGGACAGGGAGAAACCGCAGGGGGTACAAAAGGATTAGAGGGCACTGAGGGACAAGGAGGAAACACAGGGGGCACAGCGGGGAATGACATTGAAGCAGGACGGGGAGTGTACACAGGGGGCAAGGGAGCAAAGGCAGGGGTCGAAGGAGCAGCAGGCAATTGTGAGGCTGGAACTGGGGCTGACGGGGATACAGCGGGTGGCGAGGAAGTTGGTATAGGGGCTGGTGAAGGCAAGGAGGGAGCCATAGCCACGACAAGTGGGAGTGCAGCCTCAGCCCGCCCCAACGTATGTAACTGAGGAGCTGCTGGTGGGGAACCAACGCTCCATGGGTGAGGCCGGAGGCCTCCGTCGAGTGGGAGCATGGGGAAGCACAGGCGAACCAGGGAGTTGACACCAACATCAATGTCCCCTTCCTCTCCAGGAAACGTGCATTTGGCCGGAATCTGCCGTGATGAAGGGGCGGTGGTGTCAGTGACCCCCTGGAGGGGTCCAAGGACATGGTCAATGTGATCCCAGAGAGGTCCCACTCCAGCTCCTCCTCAGGCTCCATTATGGAGGGAGGAGCAGGGATCAGGTCCTCAGGCACCTCTTCGGGGATGGAGACTGAGGCCGAGGGAGCTGGGAATGGGGGGACTGAGGCCGAGGGAGCCGGGACTAGGGGGAGTTGGGGGTTCATAGGGCGGCGCGTTGGCCACCAAGATGTCAGCCATCTTGGGGCCTGGAGCCTGGGCCGGGACCAGTTCCTCGGGAGCGGCTGCCAGAGCAGGAGCCGCGGGGATCTCGGTGCTGCAGCTGCAGGAAGAACCGGAACCTATGGTGTAGCAGCCATAACCCCGGAGAGCACGGTGGCCTCAGGAGGTGGTGCAGGGGCCGCCGAGCCAGGAACCATAGACGGTGGCATCGGAGGTGCAGTGACCACAGGGCACTGGGCGAGAGCCACAGGGACCACCTCAGGTGGTGCAGCAGCAGGGACCGCCTCGGGTGCAGCAGCCGCCGACTCCAGGCCAGCAGGGGGCGCCGCAGGAACAGAAGCCATGGGTATCTCAGGGAATGGTGCAGCAGCCGCTGGCTCCAGCACTTTGGGGGGCACAGCAAAAACAGCTGGCACGGTAACCACTGGGGATGGCACCGCCTCATGCAGTGCAGCAGCAGGGACCTTCGAATTGGGAACCTCTGGCCGGGGTGTCACAGGTACCTCGGGGGGTGCCGAAGCAGGAGGCACAGGAGGCAATGCAGGGATCATCGGGCTAAGAACCACGGGCCCAGCCAGATCCTCAGGTGGTGGCACACAAACTTCCTGGGGAGCAGCCACCCCAGGCATGAGAACCACAGGATCCCAATCAGGGACTGGAACCACGGGGAGCGGATCAGGGACCACAGGAATCACGGGGAATGGCATGGCCTCGGGTGTTGTTAGCACAGGAACCACAAGGGATGACAAAGCAGGAGGCGCAGTGGGGACTTGGTGTGGGGACCTCGGGTGCCAGAGCAGGAACCGTGGGTGCGGGGACCTCCAGGGGCACAACCGGAATGGCTGGGTCTGGTGTCCCAGACAACAGGAGAGGGGCTACCAGAACCGCCATTATAGGTACCTCAGTGACTTAGCCCGTCCCGATAAAGGGGCACGAAGCTGCTGGTGTGGGCAATGGCTCCTCCCGATACGCAGCAGGACAAGTGGCGGAAACAGAGACGGCCCCGATGAAGATCACGTCTGGTGTGTCCTCTGGTCGGGTCCCCCGTCTCCTTCTCCTTCTCCTCGCTGGTGCTGCATGGCCAGGCACCTTGGAAGCCAGCTTCGATCACTATTCAGCATCCGGCCAGTACATGCTGGGGTCGCAGAACACGTAAGGGAACCCCAGAAAAATCGTCCCTCAGCTGGTGTGCTGATGAAGTGCCTGGTCTTGTTTTAGGAGTCCGGTCATTCTGCCCCATCCAAGAGCGATGGGAGCACAGACAAAGGCACAGGAAGCCAGGAATCAGGGAACACAGGTTTAATCACGAGAAAGGAACGATGACAACAGGAAAAAACATTGGCTGACAGTACAATGACCGAACTGGGGAAACAAACTGAAACGCGGCCTAAATACAATGGACTAATGACAACAAGCAGGAACAGCTGGTAAATACGGGGAGGAGGGGGCATGGCACACGGGAGGAACGGACAATTGGGGCAGGACAAGAACACATATGATATATTGAATTTTTACTATTTACTACTGTACAAAATTGTTGCATTAAAATGTATAGTTAAACAGAAATAATTAAAATATATTGCACAGTAAATAGATAAAAAATATGGTGTGGCTTTTATAGTCAGCATTGAAAAATGGTCAGACCACAAAGTGAGTGTATATAGTGTATATGATTAGACTTTTTATGCTTATATGATTGTTCATGTCAAGGTCCAGACTAGCAGTGGATGGGAAATCCTTCTTATCTTTCTTCCTCAAATTCTTCTTGTTCCTCCTGCACTGTTTACCATACAAAGTGTGTATTACAAAAGATGCCAATTACTCGTGCCTGTTCAGAACCACAACTAGCTGTCACATCTCTTCTTTTCATCCTGTCATGCTCTTCAGTTCACACATTAGGTAGGCTTGTCTGTTGTAAGATATTTTTGTATACTTTGCCTTTCTTTCAGCTTGTGCCATGCTGAAAGTGGTGTTAGTAGTGTGGGACAAGTTTAGACTTCAAGTGACATCCAGTCAGCAGCTGTGCAGGTAATTACCCTATGCCTTCAACTGGTATATTGAGGTACTCAAGCAGCTCAATGGTGGGTTGTAGTTTGTAATAGTTTTCAGTTCTTCATCCATTGACTGGGAGTGAAAACTTGGACTGAAAGTTATATGTGTAAATTCCCATCTTTCAGCAAGACATTGAATTAAGCACAACCCTTGTATATCTCAAGGTACTAGATAACAATTATAATGATGTACAAGTGTCATTGACCTAATAACAGAATAAGAGCACAAACATACAGGTTCCTATGTATAACGAAACACCACAACCACGTCAGAGAATTTCCTGCAGAAACAACTATAATAACTGGCTATCCCTAAGAAGTGTTTCAATTCACGCGGTGACTGTGGGACATGGAAGGAACTGATGACCTGGACCTTTATGTCCAGGGGCGTAACTACTCCACGTCCTGCCAATGTTCCTAAGTAACTAACTGTACATTGTTGCACTTTTCGAGGTTGAGGACAAGCGAGGCTTTCTGCAGTCTATTGAATACTTGTTCAAGTGAACGTATATGCTGGTTCCATGAATCTGAATATATAACAACGTCATCTAGGTAAGGTTTCACAGTTTGGGACATCACCGAGTATTCTATGCATTAATCTCTGAAAGGTAGCGGAGGCATTATGTAACCCGAAAGGCACGGTATACTGGAGAAACACGTCTGGGGTGGCAAAGTGGATATTTCGGAGGCATGGGGAGATAATAGCACTTGCCAGTATCCCTCGAGCAGATCTAATTTGGTCACAAATCTGGCAGATCCAATGGGATCCACACAATCCTCCATTCGTGCAAGCAGAATATTCGGGACCGGAATGTATCGGTTTGGGAACCAGCAGGCAGCGGGAAAACCAGGGACTGTGAGGAATTTTTCTAGTAATTAAGCAGTAACACATGACAACTGGAACTGCTTCTGAGGGTTAACCCAATACGGGTGCTACTTAATGGGAGGGTGGGCACTAACATCTATGTCGTGCTCAGCAGCTCAGATGCGCGAAGGAGTGTCCAAAAATAGAGACGGAAAATGTCTTACTAGGCACAAAATCTCATCTTGGGCGAACCGGTGCAGATGGCTGAGTCGGATTGACAGGGTCAACAGGGCTTCTGAATTAGAGAATCGAGCACAGGGCAAACAATTTCTACCAATATGTAAATTATCAGTTTCAGGTGCGGATTTATCAAAGTGGGTTTTCATTTTATCCTGAAAGGTGCCCAGGGATCTCTGAGCTAGCTTCCTGACTGCCAAAATACGAACACAGAGAACAAATACGAATTTGCACTCATCTTGGGGAGGAGGAGATACACAGAGAGACCTTCAGAGGGCTACGTATGGTGTGGCTTAACACTAATTCAGCCCGACTAAACCCAGTAGACTCCTGTACCGTATCACAAATAGCAAAGAAGAGGAGAGGCACCCCCTCCTCCAACTCCTTTTATGCGTCTAAACAAAACATGCAAAGCATATTCTTAAATGTCTGGTGGAACCTTTCCAGCACACCCTGACTTTCTAGGTGGTAGGCGCTGGAAATGGCAGGACAAACTGCCAATTCACTAATCACTTGAGCGAAAAATCTAGATGTGAAATTGGTTCCCTGATCTGATTGTACATACTTCGGGAGCCCAAAACTGGTAAAGAACTTAATCAAGTTTTTTATTATCACCAGTGTTCGAAGACTACGTATGGGAATGGCCTGAGGATAACGTGTCGCAGCACACATCAAAGGAAACAAGTAGTAGTTGCTTGAATTAGCTTTAGGTAACGGACCGGAAGTCTATTATTACCTGTTTGAAGGGTTCTCTGATGCCGAGAATTGGATTTATTGGGGCTGGAACAATAACCTGGTTTGGTTTACCAACTGCCTGGCAGACATAGCAAGACTTACAATACCATTTCACATCTGAAGTTATACCTGGCTAAAAGAAATATCTCAAAACATGGGACAAGGTCTCGTGAATACTGAGGTGAGCGAAACACAGATAATCGTGGGCTAGAGATAACACAAAATTGTGATACACACACATGGGACACCGTAGCGCATTCAAAGGCTGAGTCTGGAGGGGACCACTGTCGCATAAGAACCTCAGTGCAGTAATAATATGCTGTGGAGTGGTTTTTCAAATCAGGCTTTAACAGCAGTGGCACGACAGGTGTCCAAGGAGGAATCCTCCTTCTGAGCTAATATTAAAGCATCCTTAGTGGAAGGAACTTCAGGGGAGACATTAGGGTTAGCGGAAATTGGGTTCACAGAATCCGATTTTGAGGGGGTTGCTACTACTGGCTCAGACATGAATGTCTGGCAGATCAATGCCAGCGAGCTTGTGCTGCTGACCATGTATGAGCACACATTTCCACCGCAACATCATAATCACGGGGTTTGGAACTACCTCAGGTAGGGGAACGAGTCTCTCTCCCACAATATCATTCCCTAAGATGAATATAACACCTGGTACAGGTAACTGAGGCTGAACCGCCACACACACATATTACGAAAAATTGGGGATACACAAATAAACATTGTGCAGGGGAACCCCAGTCACACACAAATTTATTCCCTGAACCAAAATGTTGGTTCCACAGTAAGTATTATGCAGGGGAATAGCCCCTTCTACTGAGAACGACTGAGCAGCTCCTGTATCCCACAGGATAGTCATAGGATGCCTTGATATCACTGAGCGAGATAGAACCAGTGAATACGAAGGGCTTAAAAGCAACCTCAATATCACAGGATGATGGTGAAGTGCTGTCGGTGCAGGCAGCAACATTCACCTTTCTAGCTGCTGTAAGAGCTTTCTTGCTCTTTAGCGCAGGACAAACTGATATAATATGACTCACTTCATGGCAATAGAAGCATTCACACTTCTCCACGGGCAGTGGAGACGGTGCTGACGAGGGAGAAGCCACAACTGGACGAGAGTGAATTCTACAAGGTAGAGGAGTCAGGGTAAACGCAACTTTATGAGTCAGTATAAACTCAACAGTGAGGGTGGCAGCTTCAGTTAATGAAACAACAAGAAAAAAACAAAAGACCGGAGGGTATCTAGACACTGCCAAGACTTGAGGGTATCAAGACCAAGACCAAGACACACTTAGGCGAGACCAAGATCAAGGCTGGTCGAGACCAAGACCAAGACCGAAAACAGACTAGGGCTAGAATCGACATCAACTGTAGAGAAAAAATGCATTGCTGTAAAGTGTCATTACTCATTAAATCAAATTCATGTTCTTTTCAATTATATGGTCCATATGTATCTCATTTAAAATCTCTCAGATTTGTCATAGTTACGAGGCATGATGGAAAATAATATTCTCAGCAGTCCTCTCCTATAACCATTTTATCAGACCTCGTCAAGGGAAAGAGATGGGATGTACCAGAAAATGTTCATATTAAGTCTCTTATACCTGGGACAGAGGCCATGGGTAAGCTATTGTATGAACATGGCTATGTAATGATCCCATGCTTTGAATTAAAGAGAATAAGCCTCCAGATTGACTTGCACCTCCAAGACAAGTGCTTTCTAATGAATGTAAAATACATAATTTATTTGAATTATAATTAAGCTATAGACTAGCTGTATCCATTAACAGATAAACTGGAATTGTCCCACTGAAATCTTTACACTTCGATATCAATGTCACTAAAATTACATACCATATAGCATAGAATGAATGCTTGCTCAACACAATGCCCATAGACAGATGCTATATAAAATCAATGATGATTTATTATGTCAAATAATACCACTGTAAAAATTAAACAATACACCCACACAAACAAATACCAGATAGGTATACAAATACATTGTATAACCATATAGATATTTCAGTGTTGTAGTCAAGACAGCCTAAACTGGTCCAAGACAGACCAAGACAAGACCTAGACCACAAAAAATTAGTCTCGAGAACTACAGCACTAAATGGGGCCTAGGCCGAGGAGCGTCTGAGGCATCAGCTCAGTCTGCTTGTGGAGTCGTACCTGGTGGAGTCGTACCTGATGCTCAACTGCCCTAACTCCAGCTCTTTATAAGCCTCGACTTCCACAGCCCCAGAGATGGACAAGCTGAGCCTGGTACTATCTGTGCATATCTAAATATAAAATATGTGAGCATTTTTAACTTGGATACTATAGAGCAGAGGTCAATAACAGGTGGACCGCGCTCCAGGTCCAGACCCAGAAGCTGTCCACATGGACCTGAACCAATAGCTAAAACAGAAAGTTATGATTTAATACCTGACGGGGTGCTTCTATTTTAAATGGCGCAGCTTTTGTAGTCTTTTCGGTAGTGCTTTAGCACTATAACCGCCGTTTCCCACACCAATGAACACCAAGCAAGTAGTTGGTAGTTTGGCGTATGCAGCCCTTTGTTTGCTAAGGTGCAATTACTGTTAATAGCAGCAGTGAAGCTAACACCCGCAACCAAAAGGCCGTAATGTTCCTAACAGACTGGCTCCGGTGTCCTGAAATGGTAAAGCTGAAAAGTGTTCAAACACACATGTATTATATAACATGTTGGATAAATAGACATAATTTATTGGTGATTTCATGTTCATTGAAGTTTCCAATTTTTAACAACCGTTTAAAGTAATGTTATTTGTTATATAAATTAACTCCAGTGAAACAAAAACTGTACATTTTCAGGGTTGCCAAATCTCAAGCATCTGGCATGACACTCACGCAGGAAATCTTACTGCAAATTTACAGTATATTATTCCATTATAAACCTAAAATTAGTTGCATTAACAATGTATTTACACGGTTAAATACAGAAGTAGACTATTTACAAGGTAAGGACTGTGTTGTGATTTGGGTGCGGGTGATCAGGGAAGCAGGCGAGCGAGCCATAGATGCGGGTAAACGGGGTTTAATCACGGTAGACAACACAGACCAGGAGCAAACGACAACGGACATTACACTACAATGACATATCTGGGGAATACTGACTCAAACACGGACTAAATACACAGGACAGGCTGAACATAACAGGTAACAGGTGATTACGATTGGGAATTAACACAAGGTATAAAGAGGGGGGCATGGCACACAGGAGGATTGGACTGGACGAGCAGGTCATGACAGACTGTTACATATGTGTGCCAACACCTCAAATTGAAAATCTCATTCCAGCCAGCTGGCCGAAGTTGGTAGCCCAACGTTTTATTTGAAATGTAAAGTAAAATGCACTGTTTTCGCCTGAAACGGCTTGTCATTCTGTTTGCATTGTTACTCCGACAAATATAAAGTGAATGTGAGAAAGAGGGGATATTCAAGCTTTCCAGCTTTTATTTTATATTTCAGAAGTTAAGCACTTTGAACAATGCAAATCACTGTGTGTACTGTTTTGCAAAAAGTGTGAAGCTGACAATGTGCTTATAGCTGTGTCTGTCTGGGCTGGTGTTTTGCTCCTTGAGTGTCAGGTTTTGCTAATTGTGGGAAAGTTTTGTTTTTATTTTGTAAGCAATTGCAAAAAACTGTAAATATAGCTGCAACCTGATATCAGCTGAAATGAAATGTGCTCACAGCATCGTTGTGAAGTTGGCCCCCCATATGTTTCAGATTTCAACCAAACTGGTCTCAATCGTATGTGCCGGGTTTGTGCCAGATTGTGCCGTTAAAATTTTTG
>JAODKF010000103.1:11617644-11643082 GCA_026779585.1 Mormyrus proboscirostris
TGCCCCCCCCCCCCCCCAACTGTGACCGCGCTGCTGCAAAAAAGCATCACCTGAAGTGTTATGGGGGCACCTCTGGGGATTGCACAAGCTTACCGCTCTGGTTGATTGACATGCACGTGACGCAGCACCACAGACAGTGGTCTCCTGTCAAAGCAACTGCAAGCGTTTAGCAAAGCCAGTCGGCATGCAGCCACGGCACTCCGCCACTAACAGTGCAAGACTATTAAGATTATTGCAGCTGCAACCAACTTCCCAGCATCCATCCTGCTTTTAAAACTGCTCCCTTGACAATGCTGGGGATGGCTGGGTTCCTTCTTTTGACTCACTAGCCACAGCTATTGACCAGTTGTATTGGCACTGTGGGCTTCCAGGTTTAGGTTTTTCTCTCCCCTTTTCTGGAAGCAATTGCTCTTTTCATCTCGTCTTATGCTCCCTACTCTCTGCTTCCCCTTTCGTTGTGTGCAATAAACTTTCCTCTCCAGACATGCTGACAAATGTTGAAGATCCTTTTGTTCACACGTAAGACACAAATAATTATGAATGCAATGCTAAATATTTATCCACACTGCCTTGAAACTGACATAAAACAAAGGGATCTTTGAGATAGAGAATAATAAAAACAAGACAAAAGTGCAAGAAGGAAGCATTAAATTGTTAGTCAAGTAAGTCTTGCAATATTATATTTGCTTTATTTATTTTCTACGTCCAAAGGAAAAAAAATTCTTTATAAAAAAAATTATAATACAAGGTTTGAAAATAAAATTTGTTGAAATTATGGAATAGGGATAAGTTATGGTAAAAGAAGACTATTTTGTCAGATATTGAACCTGGAGTGTATTTGAATGGCTGTTATTTTAGTAAGGTCTGGAACTGGACAAAGACCTCATAACTGAGAGCATTGCTACTGTAGTCCATTGACTTTACATCTCCCAAAACAGAGAGTATCAAGTGCTTTAATGAACTTTTAATTTGTTTCTCTGCAGTACTCTTGGCAGCCAAATTAAGGCTTGTCTATTCATTCAGGGATGAATCTCCAGAGTTAAGTGGTGTTTAAAATTTGTTTTCACTTGTCTTTTCAATTTGTGTTTTACTTTTGTCATAGAAATTCAGAGGTCCTTTTTAATATATTACTAGGTTATTATGTTTGAACCCCACATGACACATGGAGAAAATGCAGTTTTCAACCCCCCAATCCTTGTTTATTTATACATGACTGCAGATATTTCGAGGTAGTGTACATTTTTATAATTTCCATCAGTTTCACTGGTTAAAACTGAGAACATGGACCCATGGATAAACAATTGTTTATAATATATTTTCCAAGCAAGCACTGGGGGCGGTCAAACACTGTCGAAAGGCGTAATTCACTGTATTACACGCTGAGGATCTTGAGCGACCTGCCTAACACCCTCCCCTCCCCCCAGGCAGTCTCAGTCTGCCTCAGAATATAAAGGATGGTGTACAGTACATCAAAACAGCGTTTATTTTGTCATTGTAATGAATCATGTGCAGGTCCAGTTGCGAAGTGACCCATTGTGATTTATTTTACCAATCACAAAGACAAAATCCAAACTCTGCATTATTAAATAGGCAAGACTCCAGTAAGCAAAACAGGGCAGAACAATAGCAAAACTGTAATCCATATAAGGTGTCTTCAATAATCCAGGGAGCAGTTAGCCAATCCGGATTGGCTCCCAGATCACAGGGTCAGACCATTGACAGTCATGATATCCATTGCAGTTCCTATTTAAATTTTTTTCTAAAATATAAATACATGAAATTAACTTAGGAAGGACAGCATGGAAATAAATATGCACATAATGTTTTACTCGCGCTCATATTCTGATATATCTGACTCTACCTCATGTACATAAAGTCAGTTACATTACATTGCATTAAGTTAAGAACTATGTGTGTTACTGATTTCTACGTCATTGGTTGAATATGTTGGGTCACACTGAAATGCTGTATAAAAAAATTATTGAAATCAGGTATCAATTTATTGTGGCAGCTCAGAAGGTAGCTCTATGATAGGGGTTGAACACATATCATAGTTTAGTGTGTCAGTAGAATTTAGTAGTTTTCACCATCCATAGTCTGAGCTACAGTACAGACTTCTTAGTGCAATAAGTTGCAAAGAAATAAAATTAGGGAAAAAAACTCTAAATGATTACGAATGTGCTTAGGTTCTAGTTTAAGCTAGTGCATAGAAGTTATTTTCCCTTGGGGCTGAGGAAGCCCTTTCTAATATAATATAAAATGAAATAATGATATGACAAAACTGAATAAGTACCTAATGAATCCAACAAGAAGGGAAGATACGTGGGCATTGTGCCCAGATCCTTTCAAATAGTCCAGTACAGAAACTGACTAAATGAAATGTTTTTGAGGCTAATGAATTAGGTAGCTTTTGGTAATCAGTTTTTCAATGGTCCAGTATTTTCAGTAGTTCTTGACAGATAACAACTTTCCACACCTCAAACTGTCTATTGTGCTCTCAGCTGGACAAGGTTCACTTGAGATGTGAGAGAGGAACTCTGCAGCAATAACTGCAAACCCCTGTCATTGTAAAAGAGCTGTCAGATCTACAAGAAGAGCGCTCACTTTCATCATATTCAAGGACGTCTTTGTTTCTTTTACTGTTGTGATACTCCTAACAAGGTGTCACCCAGAAACACAAGCTGTATTA
Organism: Mormyrus proboscirostris; assembly: GCA_026779585.1. NCBI lineage: Eukaryota > Metazoa > Chordata > Actinopteri > Osteoglossiformes > Mormyridae > Mormyrus > Mormyrus proboscirostris. Next base: position 11,620,334 of record JAODKF010000103.1, read on the forward strand.
AAGGCAGATGTGGCATTTTTGGGGTTTTACCCACATTGCTGGAATCTTTCTTCAATGATTCTTTTTTTCAAGTAGCCAGGTCTTTAATGCCATCGTGATTCATTAAAGTGACTGCAGGAACTATTCTTTAAACTTTGGCTAATACCAAATGATAAACAGAGCCCTTGGGTTCTAAGGCAGTTGACAAGGGCTATAGAACTTCTTGTCCCTGAGCCTGCAAATTTTAAAAGATTAAATATTTTAACTATAAAATTGTAAGTTTGTTATTTTTTTTTAGCTGCGGTTACAGTCATAACAAGGAAATGCACTACTCTGGAAATGAGAAAATGAGTTAACAAAAAAAGTTTCATGTGAGGGAGAAAAGGTATAACAAAATATGCAAATCAGAACATGTGTATGGAGAAAATGCCAGGTCAGGAACAGCAAAAAAGCAGAGTGGAGGTTTTATGATGTTACTAGCATAGTAACATCGATGAATGAATGGAAATATGATGTAGTTAAGGGTTTGAGTGAATGAACAGGGACTGAATGAGCCCTCACTGAATCTCAGGCCATCCAGGCAAATAAGCTGTACATAACTAAAACAACTCTTCCACTAAGCTTTCCCTTAAATTAGATTAACTTTATCTACCGGCAACGGGTTTATCCAAAATTTGCAAAGACAAATAGTATTCTTTAACTTGTAGTTTTTGTCAGATTCCCAATTCCTATAACCAAAAATGAAATACTATTCAATGCACCACCAACTACTTTTATCTCAGAAAAAGCTGTGACTAGACTGCAGTGTATTGTAGAATTGGACTGAAATGCCCGATTTATTAAAAGTCAAGTCACACATTTAGTGCTAAACTCCAGGTCAGTAGCTCTTTTTGAAACTTTCCTCAGTCTAATGTAATATTTGGCCACTTTATGTCCAAATTGTACCTTGCTGGAGTGCAGCTCCGCCTCCTTCTCCTTCTTATTTGACAGCAAACATTATGAGGCAATGGACATACAATTATAGTGTTAGTTATTATCATATAGTGTTTGTTATTGATGTATATTAAAGCTGTTAGGTTATGTTAAGGTATGTTAGAATAGGAGGTATACTCAATAGTGCATTATGAATGCATTACAAAGGTGCACTGAATGTTCTATGAATGTATAATGAATGCATGATGAAGGTTCAGTTAATGTAAAGCTTTATCATATACTCTTTATTGTAGAAGAATATTGCCAGAGTTGCTGGTGTCTGACCCCATTCAGTGGAAGAAAAATACTTTCCAAGGTGTTCAACTAAAAATATGTATGTCTTGCTGGATCATCGCCTTCTTAATGATCATCAAAAACTCACAGTGGGTTTGACATAGTTCTGATGGCATGAAGGTCAGATTTCAAGTTCTCTGGATGACAAACTTTGTACGGCTCACTGCTCTCAAAGACAGTGTCAGATAGCAGCTTGGTAAAGGGTACAAACAGCATATATCCCCATATCCATCCATTTTCCTACCTGCTTGTCTAGTACAGGGTCACAGAGAGCAGAAGCCACAAGGCCGAGGTACACCCTAAATATCCTATCTCTCACAAACACACACACACACATCTTTGTGGGGACCACCCATTCATTTATAGGGGAAAAACTTTAATCCCAGCAATGACACACTTAGCCCCTACCCAGCCCCAACTTTAACCATTAGTAACCAAACAAAATACAAGTTTTAGTTTTTTGATTGCAGTCACAGATTTACTTAATCTAGTTTCTCTTATGGGGACCAAAAAAAGTCCCCACAACATGAAAATAACAGAATCAGAATCAGAAAAACTTTATTGATCCCGGAGGAAATTGCTCATGTTACTACTAACTGGTCACACAGAGACACAGGACAAGAACATAAAAGAAAAAAAAAAATATAACACATTGTTACATAATATTGTGGGAGATATGGTCCTCACACTGTAATATATATATAACCCACACGGAGTATACATACATGTAGCAGAAGTGCAGCGGAAGTGGAGGCATTACTGAGAAGAGACCCAGACAAGATCTGAATTTGTTGTATCATCCTCAGGACGCTGATTCTGGGCTCTTTGGGCAGCGTTTGCAATTTTATCTGCATCACCCCTTGTCTCTCAGTCACGAAGTGTTCTCTATCATGATACACCAATCAGTGCACTCACAAAGTTTACACAGGGTAGCTCCCTGTTAAAATTCCCCTCTTGGTCCATTTTACTTTTTTTTTCATTGTCAACACACCTGGGAGTGACAGCTCATTACATAGAGGCCATCAAAAGGTTACTGTGTTTCGTGTCAATATTCTATATTGCATTGCCTACTCTTGAAATTTCGAGGGAATACATATAGAAAAAGAGGACGGGACCACTGAAGGAAGCGTCTAGAGTAGATGCCATCATATTTCCCCCTTGGTGGTAGTGAACGGACAGGAACGTTTATAATGTGCTCCTCATACATTAATGTATGATTCATAGACAGGGATGAGATATGAATCAATGCATCAGCAGTCTTCCAGTAAATCAAGGCAGTTTTGAAGTGTTATCTTACCACTGACAGACAGGAGTCTGATAGCCTTGGGGAAACCATGAGGGAATGTCAAGGGGGCATATCTGCCAGCCTTCTATCTGGAAACCGAACATTTCTCCAATGGTGGTGCATGTGCAAGCTGCAATGTAAAGGTGCAGATCCATAAGTACTGATGAGCTATCACTGATGTCTTACCACAGGTGGCCCGACAGAAAAAGCTCACGTCAATCAGGTCTGACATCCAGGCCTTAATTCACATCTCAGGAGAGGAAAGGTTAACTTTACATCATATGTTACAAGCAAGAGAAAAGTTCACTTAAGTTAGAGTATGCAGCAACAAGACAAAGTTCTATATCTGACAGTATTAATTATGCAGCTTATTTCAGTCCAGCAAGACAGCACTCCAAGTGTTAATTGAACTTGTAACACTTACTTCTGATGGGATGTAAATAGAGTCCTATGTGGTGGAAATGTAAGGTGGGAATAAAAACAAGACAGCCATTTTGGACAAAGAGACAAAAAAATGGGTGTAAAGACATGGAAAGGGCTACATTTGGGAATAGCAATTGGGAAATTAATGCATTTTCCGGAGGGCAAGGAAAAACAACTTTATGTGACATAACATTTTGAAACACAGCAATTGTGAACTGAATGAACATGGTCACCACCTGACTTTGCCCTGTCCTGGGACAAATACCTTCATTAAAGATTCTTTTCAGTCTTAAACTAACATTGGTAAATTTGTGTCTGTTTTTCACTCCTACGGGTGCTTCTATGAAAATGGATATCACAAATAAAAATGCCTCTGTAAACCTAATAAAACTGTACAGTGAATGTACACTGCACTTTACAATACAACGTGATACAACTGTGTCAGCATATGGTAAAATGCAAGAGAGTTTCTAAAAAAAAATCTCTACCATGCCCAGAATCAATACTGAATTATTTAAATAGTGAGTGATTTAAGAAGATGCTAATCAAAAGAATTTTGGAAGTGGATTTTTTTATATAGCTCCAAGGTACTTTGTCTCCATAGTGAACTGGTCATTTTGATGTCAGTGTGTGAATGGGTGATGTACAGGAATGCTGTGCAGGATGACATCTGTCTCATAGGTATGGATCATAACCCTACATGAATAAATACTTAAATGGGTAAACTGGACATAATGACTATTGAATTGTTATATGGATGATGGGTACATGAATGAAAATAGGTGCATCAAACATTTAATCAACAGAAATGATGAATGGTAGGTTTAAACTAAAATGTATGCTCAGTGATGCAATCGATGACAAGTAATGATATAGATACTGAAAATGAATGATGATTCCCATTACTGCAACCAGTATACATGAAAATATACACGAAGAGTAAATACACATTATAAACCATATTCATTGTTTTTAGTTTTTTATAATTAATATTCATGCATTTAGCCATGTTTGAGAACGCAAAGGAGTAGCTGTATGATAGATGGGGGTAGACATTCACGAGGGGGAAGAAGCTGGATGAAAAACCCATTTCCCTCCAGATGACAATTGCTCTTAACATAAAAGTCATTTTCTCTCTCTTCCCTACGGCACCAACTAGAGGTCGAAGGCTCAGTGTTTCATACCTTAGTCCTGATCCCAGACCTGCTCTCTCTCTGTCTCACTCTTAGTGTCTCAAGCCAAAATTGCTGTCCCCAGTCGCCTTCCTATTCCTTGTGAAATCTGAACAAATTCCCCATTGTAGCTTCAAGCCCTTTGTTGCATGAGTCCCCTCACAATCCCACAAGAAGAAAATCATGCTGTAAAATCTTGCATTAACTAGAATCCTTAAGCCAATGCCTTCTCAGAACACATTGCTTGAGCATTGTTTTTTATATTAGCAAAATGAAAATGTAGCACTGCAAGAAATTTAATGTATGACCAGCAAGAGATTAACATTCTCTGCACCTCAGAATATTTAAAAGCACAATCAAAGGAAAGCACATTAGTGAACAGGGACTCGATAATGGACATAAAAGCAGCAAGTATAATTATGATACTTAGCTTCACCATTAAAATCCAGGTAAGAACTATGCCTTGTGGAGCTGGTCACAAAGCATGCATGGCTTTGATTTTCATTATTATTATTTTTTTTTCTTGGGTGGAAAGATAAGGTCTGTAAGTCTTTCTGGGGTGACTAAGTCAATTCAGTATGGATGTTTCACTCTTTTTCATGTTAAGGTGTAATTTCATGTGGATGATCTTATGACAAGTGTGGAAGTCACGTATTTCATCTGTCTCTTGGCTAGAGGGAAAAAAAGAGTATCTTAAAAAAAAAAAAAAACACCCATTTTTTTTTGTGACTGCAGACTTTTGAAATGAAAGTTCTCTTTTTCCCCTCAAGTGTGTGACCTTGGCAGAAATTTTCCATTCTGTGCTTAGTCAGAACAGTAACAAGTCTCACAATGATCAAGGCAATGGGAATAAAAAGAAAAAGAAAAAAAAAGATAAATCCATTACCTACGCATGTGCGTATATACAAGGAATGCTAATTTCCTACACTGCGGCTTGTGCTTACCTTCAATGCTCTCAGGGCTTTATCTCCTTGTCTTGTTGTGTTTTGAGTTTGTCTCACTGACATTAACATTTATGTTTAGTTTCATTGGGATTCCACCAAAAAGATACACAGTAACAATTTGTCTCTCTGTCTTCCTGCATGGCCATCTGGCTGTTTGTCTGTGTTTTTTTGGCAGGTTGTTCTAAAAATTTCTGATTCAAGTGTATTCATACCATTTTCTAAATATATCCATAAAGAATTATACAATATCTGTAATGCTTGTACTCATAATTAGAACAATTGTGGTGATGCCAGAACAAATCATTACAGACAATATATACTTTATTAGGAAATCACTTTGCAAAATGCATTAAAGGGGACAGAGATAGAAGGGACACTATCTGGTGCGGTGACTTCTTTTTTTAAGGAGAAGGGTTCCAGACCCTACCTTCTGCTCTGCGTGCCCCATAATGGACTGGCACCAAAGCTAAGGTGGCTTGTTCTCCCTTGTTTAGGTTCCAGGCTCACAGTGTACTGGATAGCAGGCTGAAGAGGGAAGGATGGATAGATAGGGAAAGGACAATGCAGCATTTTAACGATTTACAGGTCATACAGCTAGGTTTCATGTTTTATAGTCTCTTATCAACCTTCACAAATTCATTGACATCACAAATTTAACATAAATAAGGCTATGTTACCACATCTGTTCCAACCCCCTTTACTTTCTAAATGGATGTCACCCTTTTTTTTTGAAGACTAACTTTGTTTAATTTTGTCTTTATTTGTTTGTGTAATTGTTACAAGGCCACAGTTAGTGATAACTGAAGAGAATTTAAAAAGGCCCCATAAATGTCACTGGCTTAATGTTTTCATTAATTGAGCTGACCTTATTAGAATAATGTGACCCATAGTTTGTTAATCACAAGTAAAACATACCGATAGAGTATGCAGTATGCACTATGCAGAACCTTGAAATAAAATGCCAAGAGGTTTACTCCTTTAAATTTCCTCTGCTTACTAGGTTATCTGCAGCAGTATAGTCTTAGTTTGTCTAAAGCTTTTCTTCCTACCAACCTTAAACTTCTCTGAATAATATATATGGGCTGAATTCCCAATACCCCCAACCATGTTATCTCTACTTCCTGGCATAAGCTCACTGTGACCATGCATTTAATAAATGGTTATGGAAGCATAATTACGTGTTAATCTATTACAGGTGATTATTTGAAATTTTGAAGTTAACATAATAAAACTGAAACAGCAAGATTTATATTGCAAATGTTTTCCATTAAAAATGTATATAGAATATATTTAGTATTTTCATGGAACAATTAATATATTCATGTATATTGTCTGTCATCTGAAAGCCTGAGTAACAAGTTGTTCCACATTCAAAATGGCTGCAGTTTCTAATAGCTGAACTAATTTCACAGAGAAATGGTGCTAATATCTGATGTTACTATTGTCATTATATAACTAGTTTTACTGACAGTTACTACTGAAGTACAAATCATGAACAAATATAGTAATGAATGAAATACATTAACCGTTATGACAGATTAATGATGAACAAACAAGAGATCACTATGTAACTAATACTTAGTTTATGGTTAATTAATATACTATCTGGACAAAAGTATTGAGACACCTGACCATTACACCTACAGGAACTTATGACTTCCCATTCAAAATCTATTGCCATCAATATTAAGTTGGTCCCCCTTTCGTAGCTATATAACAGCTGCCACTCTTCTGGGAAGGCTTTCCACAAGACTTTGGAGTGTGTCTGTGGGATTTTTTGCCCATTCATCCAGAAGAGCATTTGTGAGTTTAGGCACTGATGTTGTATTTGAAGGTCGGGCTCACAATCTCTGTTCTAGTTCATCCCAAAGGTGTTTGATGGGGTTGAGGTCAGGGCTCTGTGCAGGCCAGTCAAGTTCTTCGATACAAAACTCACCCGACCATATCTTAATTGGCCTTGCTTTATTTACTGGGTCACAGTCATGTTGTAATAGAAAAGGCCCTTCCCTAAACTGTTCCCACAAAGTTGGAAGCATAGAATTGTCCAAAATGTCCTGGTATGCTGAAGCATTTAGAGTTCTCTTCACTGGAATTAAGGAGCTTAGCCCAACTTCTGAAAACCTACCTAATACCATTATCCCTCCTCCACCAAACTTTACAGGTGACACAATGCAGTCAGGCAGGTAATGTTCTCCTGGCATCTGCCAAACCCAGACTCATCCATCAGACTGTTAGACGTATCCACTGTTCCAGTATCCAATTGGGGCGTGCTTTACACCATTCCATCTGACGCTTGGTGATGTGAGGCTTGCATGCTGCTGCTCGTCCATGGAAGCCCATTCCATGAAGCTACCGCCTCAGTTTTTGTGCTGGGGTTAATGCCAGAGGAAGTCTGGAACTTGAATCAACAGAGCATTGGTGACTTCTATGCACTATGTGCCTCAGGACTCAGCTCTGTTAATTTACATGGTCTGTCACATTATTGCTGAGTTTCTGTTGATCCTAAACGCTTCCACTTAGCAATCATGCCACTTGCAGTTGATGGTGCAATATCTATCAGGCAAGAAATTACATGAACTGCCTTATTGCAAAGGTGGCATGCTATTACAGTGCCACATTGGATTTCACTGAACTCTTCAGAATGACCCACTCTTTCACAAATGTTTATAAGCCTGACTGCATGGCTAGGTGCTTGATTTTATACGTTTGTGGTAATGGGTTTGGATGAAACAATGATTAACAATGTGTCCCAATACTTTTGTCCATATAGTGCATATTAATTAACATAAATTAACAGTGTACTTCTACATTATTTATGTCCTCTTAACTAGAGTGAGATCTTTTTGCTTCACCAGCAAACTATTTACAGTTGACACTCTGTACCTGAAAAGAATTTACATCATGCAACATGAGGGACATGTACACTACATGGCAAAAGGTCTGTACTGGTTACTTAATTTTGAATGTCACAAAATAAAGCCCGGTCATTCTGTCTTGGTCCGGAAATGCAGGAGGCCAGAGCAGGCACTGGGGCAATTAAACAAGAGTTTTATTAATGGAAAACAGGGCAACAAAAAGAGCACATAGGGTTGAACAGAAGGCACTACTAGCAAGAGAGAAACTGGCACACACAAAAGGGCACTGGGGCCCACAGGACTGAAGGATGCTTCAGACAAGGCATGTGAGGGAGCAGACAAAAGGAACCTGGGGTGACGCACATGAGGGCTGTAGTGAGAGGTAAGACTAAACAAGCATCAGGTATATATGGCTCATTAGAGCCACACCAGGGAGAGAACGTGGTAAAGAGGTGAAGAGGGTGACAACATGTACACATTTTGATTATGTGTTCATCATCAAAAGTTGTATTTATACATTGTAGTGATTTTCCTTACATGGTACACAACTGGAAAGTCAATTTGTTCCAATTAATGTGGAAAGTACTGATATTAAGGGACACATTCATTGATATTTTAAGCTTTTTTTGAAGAATGAGCAGCTATAGTATGTTTATGCTACGTGTATATATTGAGTATGCTTTCGTAATAAATGCACATTCATTGACATAATATGTCTAAAATTAATCCTTATGAACTCATCAAATTCTTAGAACTGCCTGAATTCCTGTGGTATTCTGAAGCCATATATACTATTAGTGAAAAGTTTTTCCACATACTGACTGACATTTTGTACATTTGCATGTCACTCAGTTAACATTTACTAATTATTCACTCAATATTCTTTGCTAATGGATACATTTACATTATGTTCACCATTTGAGTACATTTATTAGCAAGAAAATGACATTATCTTTGATTCATCAAAATGAATGGGATGAAACAGTTAACTAGTGCATTTGATGTTAAATGGCAGCCTAGAATTTGACTGTGTCATCACCACGCAACAAGTCTACATCAGGCTGGTGGAAAAATGTTTTGACCTAATGTAGCCCAAATCTAAGCCACATTGTTTTAGCCCTAAAATCAGCAGTTGTTGCTTGTGACCTGAAAAGTCATGGAATTTAAGCAATTATGTGTGGAGTGGGCTTTAACTCCTGTCAGTGCTGTGAGCAACTGATAAATATAGAAAGTGTTTTGTTGCAATCATTGCAGCAAAAGGTAGCAGAATGAGATATTGAGGAGAAGAGGAAAACTGATTTTTTCATTGCAGGGTTATTATTGCTCCATATATTTCTAAATAAATGTTTTAACTATCAAAATCTTTCCCCTCCCCCTTTATTCTGTTGAAGATATAATAAAATCGTGACAAATATGGAATAAAGGGAAAAATCCAACAGGGACAAATATGCTTTCATGGTACTGAATGTCATAATGATGCGATTATTTCGGTAAGGATGGATGGAACAGACAGATCCACAAGAATGGTACATTATTACACTGAATTTCACACTTTCTGGATCAAACATATCTTGTATGCTGGTATTGTAAAAACTGTATATTGTATTAATCTGATTTTGTAAACTGCACTGCCAAAGGAAAACATCTGCAATGATCATTCCGCTTGAACACTGGAAATAAGTCAGCTGGGAGAATACTAACTGAAGACACTCTCCTATAATCTGAAGATTACAGGTTCAAGTCCCAGGAGGAGCTCCTGCTGTAGTACTCTTGAGGATGGTGCTTAACCTGTGTTGGCCCAGTAAAATTGCCTATCAGTAAAAATGTCTTCTGATAATAGTAGCGGCTAACTGTGTGTTGTGTTGTTTGGAGGAACTGAAAAATTTTTGATGGTCACCACAGCACTTTTCTATGAACAAATTAAAGGGAAAAAAAACTGTTTTAACCTTTCAAACCTGCTGAAAACTGAAAATAAACTTTTTTTCCACGAAGAAACAACGATGCAAAAAAAATACTATAAATAAAACAAAGTGCCTGAGGCTTTAACATTAGCCATATGAATGTCTATATCAATTAAAAAATAAATGCTTGTCTGTGTACACATTGTGAATACAATGCCTAGATGTCCAGATGTACCACCCTCATGCGCTGCCCTGCCCCAGAGCAAACCTGGTAGGCCACCTCGGACATTCAATACACCACAATACATAGTACCAATCGACAGTTCAAACGTTTTAGGCAGAGTTTCTTGATGCACTTAGGCATTGTAGAGTTCCTCTGGTGCCCAAAACAACTAAACATCTTATCAAGCAGCTACTTGTCTATTATGGAGGCACTCTGATCTGGTAGCAAATATGCCTTGGGGCAGTTCATTAAGTAATTCATGGCGACAAGAATGGAGCAGTTTCTGGTATCACTGATCAGAAATTGACCATAAAATGTGGACTGCCACTCACTCCATGGGGTCTCCAACCAGAATGGGGCACATAAGTGTTCAGTTGGACCTGTCCAGGTGATGCAAGTGACATACAGCCCAGTTAAATCACTAGCTCAGGGTCTGTTTCCTGGGATCACTGCAGATCCCCTTTGTCAATTCCACCAGGTCATCCCAGAAGATGGTTATATTAGGTAACCACTGTCTCAACTTCCTGTCTGACCTGGGAGAGCAATGCCCCAATACTGATTCTAGTGTCAGGGTCTGCAGAAACTTGTAGCACAGAGTCAGGGAATGCTAAGAGTCACTTGTCACACTGAAGCTCTATCTGGTTAATGTACTGAAGCAATGCAAACATGCAACCTAGCCTGCTCCTGCACAAAGCTCTTCCTTGCCATGCTGCACCACCTTAACTTTCCCCCAGTACCAAGGCTTCTAGAAGTCTTTCTCTGGATGGTCTCCCATCCAGAAGATTGGGAACTGCCCCCTCTGATAACCTCACAACTTTAGACCTCTCTTGCTTGTTAGTCCCTGTACTTCCTTGTGAAATGCACCAGGTTGCTAGGTTACTGGTTAAGATAAATGCTTTATTGTCATTGTAAGTACAATGAGATTTTAGTTTGGAACGCACCAGCAGATGCACAGTATGTTTGCAATTAAATAGATTCTGAGGCATAAAGAATCCATGAAGTATGTATGTACAGACACTGTATATATAGACAATACATCTAAATGCACATAAATATGGATATTGCACATGTAGGGTATTGCATGAAAATGTTCAAGATCATTGCTGTGAGTTCAGAATTGTGATAGATGTGGAGTAGGGGTAAGCGGAACCATGACTGATCCCTGGAGGAATGAACTCTTGGCCATATAATGTACAGCACCCGTTGAAGTGAACACATCCATTTCTACGATGCATAGACCTCAGATTTTCAAAGAAATGTACAGTACTGAAGGTCATGCCCACAGTATGACAAAGGCAGTGCCTCTCCAACAGTGTGCTGCCATTGTTGTCCACCTTACTTATGTCTGACTGTCTAAGCCTAGGAGCAGTCCTGTCTTGATGATCATTATGTATCATGTAGTCATGGATCATGTCGCCCTAACGCAGGAATCCAAGGCCAAATGGCAGTCAAGGACCATGAACTCCAAGCTACCCCAAATCACCAAGACAGTACCCTAAACCAAACCAAACCCAAACCAAACCCAAGGATGTCAAGGATGCTACAGAGCCCACTGCAGATGGCAATGCTGATGACCAAGAAGTGAAGTGAGCACTGCTCTGCTTAAATAAGGTTGGGGTCTAATTGAACCCAACCCAGAGCAAGCTCAGTCTCCCTAATGCTTAATCAGAGGCAGGTATGACACTTTTATCTTTTCGCTACTCAAACAGAAACCAAACAAGCCAGCAACCACAACCAACAACGGGTAATGCTCATGCGTGCATGGATGAAACATGGTTATTTATATTTCAGTGACACATTTGGCATGCAGGAAAAAAACCTCAAGGCAAAAATGAACTAAACACATAAACTGGAAGTAAGACGTAGACGTAGCGTTTTCTGTGCTGTTTAAATGGAAAACGTTATGATTATCACCTGAACGGAGCTATTTCAACGCCACCACGTAGTGCTAATGTGCAAGCGCCTGAAATGCTACTAGATACCTACCTTTCAAAAAACATATCAGCGATGTAGCGCCAACGTACATGTGCTGATTGGGGTTTTATTCCATATATATCGGCTTTCATTCCACATATATCAAAGATGATTAAATATTCCCTGTTTGGCATGCCATAATATATATATATACTACCTTAACCAACCTTAACCTCTACCCAACCCTTAGCTTAACCAGAGATTTTTGGCATTTTTTTTTCTTCTCTGATCTGATTGCGTTCACAGATCTGTCAGGACCTGAAATTTTAATGTAATATAATACATTGTATATTACAATGACTGTAATATAAACATAATCCACACACACTAGTGTTGTAGTCAAGACCACCTAAACTAAGACTTGAGGGTACCAAGACCAAGACACACTAAGGCGAGACCAAGACCAAGGCTGGTCGAGACCAAGACCAAGACCAAAAACAGACTAGGGCTAGAATTGACATCACATTACTCAGATCAACTGTAGAGAAAAAAGGCATTGCTGTCAAGTCTCATTACTCGCTGTAACATTTTTAAAATAGATCTATCAGACTGGTTGCATTTGAATTGCGGCGCGAAATAAATAATGATACTGTTCTGTGAGGACGTGCTATTTTCTCTTTTGTTCCCCATCCCATCAAGACCGCTATGTCCGAGACCAAGACAAGACCGAGACCACAAAAAAAGAACTACGGCACTAACACACACACACACACACACACACACACACATATAGAAAGGAGCCAGAAAAGGTGGTTTGGGCGTCTATCTAGGATGCCTCCTGGATCCCTCCATGGGAAGGTATTCCTGGCATATTCACCTGGGAAGAGACCCTGGGGCAGACCAAGGATGCGCTGGAGAGATTGTATCTCTTGACTCTGCTTGACTCCCGCCCCCGTGACCGGGACCTGGAGAAGTGATGCCAAATGGATGGATGGATGGGTGAGTGGATGACTGGTTTATTTGTTCTATTTTCAAGTTTATCTTATCACACACATCTGTTCATCACCATATACACAGGTGTATCCAACATGTATAAGTCATGTGTATTTTTCGAATCATGAAAAAAATGATGCAAAGCAGAAAGGCCTTGAGCAAACTCTGAAACAGTTCATTTTCTGTTCTGAAACTGCTGCTGTCTATTACTGGCCTTGTACATAACCTCCTATGCTCACACATGGACAGCAAATGGTATGGTGGATAAAGACACATATGTAACCTGAAGCCTGTTGCTTACTGTTGTAATGCCCTTCAGCAGGTTGCTTGCAATTTCTCAGTTGCTTTGACATATTTCTCAAATGACAATTAATATTTGCAAAACAAGTATAATCCCCACACCATGATGTCACTTGTGCACAACTTCCAAATGTTTTAGTACATGTATGTAAATGGTCTTATACAATTGTCATCATTTGGCATAATTTTAAGTCACTTTAGACTTCTCAGTCAAAGCGAATTATGTCATTTCATGACATTGTTGTATTTTTGGTTCCCACAATACATGATTTTATTGCCATTTCATTGTCCTTGTCTTGCCATTGCCATTTTCGGGATTTTGTGTTTTCCATGTGCATATGAGCCCTTTCTTTTGCCACTTCACTTTACATACTGCAATGCACTGTTGAAATTGGTGTCTTTGATATAAACAAAAGTCAGTCTATCAGTGACAGAAAGTGGGAAATGGCTGTCATTCAGAATTGTGGAGCTCTTTCATACATTTCATTTTAATGGCACTGACTAATTCATGGGTAAACTTATTTGGCTTTCAGACATGGGTTAATTGTTTTGGGTGAATTACGGCCTTCTACAGCTTAACCATAGTGCTGTGTCATACTGTACAGTATGCATGAACTGCTTTGAGAAATGTTGTTAGTCAAGAGAATGTTAAGTATGTATCATGAAATGTGCCAAAGCAATTAAGAAAAACCATAATATGAACTGTTCCAGCAAAATACTTAGCAACAAAAATGGTTAGAGCCTTGGCTAGTCACACAAACGCAAAAAAGAAAGAAAAACAAGCTCAGTGAAAAAATGAGCTTCAGCTATCAAATCAGCTATGTCAATTAGCATTTTGTATTGTTAGCATGTCACTTTGTTTTTTATTGCCTTTGCCTTCACTTTTGAGTATTTTTTATTTTGTTGCTGCATTTCTGTCAAAAACAAACAAGCATTTCTGATATTACAGAGAAAAAAAAATGCAACATGTTGGTAATAATTGTTAAAGGCTGAATATGTAAATAGATATGCACTACTGTTTAAAGTTTTATGTGTTCATCTGCATAAAAATAAAAATAAAATGAAAAGTACAATGCAGGTATTTTGATATAGAGATACGGTTGCACTGGGCTTGTTGAGTATAGTGAGCTCCACTTGCCTAAGGGGGTCTATGGGATACTGACAGAATCAGTCAGCAGTCCTGAGAATCAAGCTAAATATGAGATCAATTCTACAGATTCCAACTTTACTGTTATACACTATTTTATTCTATATAGATTATTTAATGGTTACAGTGCATGCATTTTCTTCCACATAATTGTAGATCACTTTTTTGACATATTTTGAACATGATAAATGTAAGTATAGATTACTTTTATATCACAACCTGCTTCTTATTCCCATTTTAATCTCAGGAGGTATATTTTTATAAATGAATGTTAAAATGTAACTGAAAAACCTTCTGTACAACTACAGGAAAAATCAAGAAGAAAAATTAGATTCCATTCTGTAAATCAGAATAGCTAGACTTAAGCATGTGGAGATCCATTCTAATTTATGTTAGTTGAAATATAGAGAATGAATGAATGACTGAACAAACAAACAAGCAAACAATAAGGCCAACAACATCAAAAAAAAATAGTTTTAAATCAGATATTACTGCAAGAACAAAGACCGAGAAGAAGTTCTCTATATCTGAATATGGTCAAAAATGCACTTGATAACAAGTGTTATGACAATACCTGCAAAGCAATTACTGGGGGTACTGTACTGTCAAGCTTAGTAACGCAATGCAATGACTATTAAATTCATTAATTTACATTCTTACAATATTAGGGTGGCCCACAAACCAGGGCAAAGGGCTCATATTTCTAGAATCATTCCATTACAAAGCTTCCTTTTGTCCATATTGGCCTAATTATGAAACATTTAGTGGTTGCTCCATCCTGAATATTTTATTTTGTGTTGTTAATATTTACGTAGTTATGCATGGGGTTTTTAACTGCCAAATGATTACTATACACCAATAAAACGTTTATAAACAAAATATTTTAGTATTAAGGTAGAGTTTTAATTTTATTTCTAGTTCATTCAAGGTCGACAGAAGGTCTTAGAAGCATCTGGTAATGACTATCGCCTATATAAAAAATATAAAACTTTAGTGATGGAGAATATGACGCCTCATGAACCATTTGCTATATTTTTTAACCCCACTAAATGGTGCTCCCTGTTCAAAAAAGGGGCACAAAGCATGCCCAAAAGCAAACCACGAGCACCATCTAGTGGGGTCAAAAAGAACAGTATATGGTTCATGAAGTGTCATTTTGTCCATCAGTAGAAAACTTCACAGGTGACAAGCTGTTACAATAACAGCGTGCTACTTCTACATAGGTATTACTAAACAAATACGGTTTCATCTAGTTTAAAATCCGATACAGATAACTGGTTGCTCAGAAAGCCAATCTGTCACAGCAAGACTACAATGTGGACGTGCTGCAGTTAGTCCAGTTCAATCACGCGGATATCACAAACGGTTTTATATATTTTCCATGTTGTAGACTTACAAGTGTGGAACAGTTTGCTGTTTAATTCAGATGACATCAAATCTGCCAAATGAAGTTACCTCTTAATGTAGATTATTTTGTTTGTTTGTTATAAATATTACAAAGACTAAAACTAGCCTTGTGGAGAACTGAACTGCTTGATCTTCATTTATTGCCGTCTATAAAGCATGTGACTGTACACATTTGTACACTTCACTCTAGCTTCTGGCTTTGAGGACATGCTTATTCAGGCAAGAACACAAATAACCATAATGTAAAATAAACATCCAGTAAAATATTTATTTGTAAAACAAATTAAATTTAAAATTAATTTGAAAGCACAAAAGAGCAAATTGACAGCACAGAAAAATAAATGATGTATACATTTTATGGATTATGCCGAGCTGGATTAAGTACTTTGTGAGAACATAAAACTGAATTGTGTGCTGTACATACCATTCATGTAACTGTCATAGTTCTTACTGTTATGTCATGGAAAATGTTGGTCATAGTGAAAATGAGAAATAAATAGACCCTGCACTGGGCAAACCTGTAGAGAAAGTGGAAGAATGGATGGGTGAATACAGTATTAAAAAAATAATTAAATTAAATTAAATACTTGGACATTACGACATATACAAAGCAATACAAGTATCCACCTGACTGGTGGAGAAAGAATGTCCAAAACTGTTTGCAAGTGGAATATACAACAAATGAATAAGTGTAGTTTCAGAGTTATGTGTCACAACTAGGAGAATTTGGTTAAAAACACATTTCTTGGTTACTCCAATTGATCCACCCATTAATTCTAAAAATTGTACAAGTTAAGGAGTGTAGGAAGATTGCAGATTAGATGTGCAGGGCAAGTGAGAGGGCTGCCTGGGGAATATAATGCTGTCGCTTCCTACAACCCCCTTTCTAGTCAATTATTTAAATTATTCCATGTGTCTTGAGCCTTTTATACTAAAAAATGAAGAGTATTACGAGTTAATAGATCTACTTTGAGGGTTTAGCAACAGGCACAAAGGGGATATGATCTCTGAAACAGGTGATCTGTGACATTCCATTATATGAGGACACGCCGTTTCATTATTTGAGGAAAAATACTGGGGTGGTGCAGTGGTTAACACTGATGCCTCACACTTCTGGGACCATGGTTTGAATGTCTACCATTGCTCCGTGTGTGGAGTTCGCATGATCTCCTCTCTGTCGTCATGGGGTTTCCTCAGGTTTCCCCCCATAGTCCAAAAAAGTAATATGAATTGGGGTTGTCAAATTATCCATAGGTGTACATGTGTGTGTGGATGGTGTGAGTGTACCCTGCAAGGGGTTGGTGCCCCATCCTAGGCTGTTCCCTGCCTTGTTCCCATATGGTCCAGACCCCTGCCATGACCCTGAATAGAACAAAGGGAAAATACTATTTAGTTTCTAATTGCATTCATACAATACCAGTAAATGTAGTGGTTTATGAAGAATGGTGATGAGAGAGCCTTGGTTAAGTGAAACA
The DNA here is from genome assembly GCA_026779585.1 of Mormyrus proboscirostris. NCBI lineage: Eukaryota > Metazoa > Chordata > Actinopteri > Osteoglossiformes > Mormyridae > Mormyrus > Mormyrus proboscirostris. The sequence goes on from JAODKF010000103.1 coordinate 11,637,618, forward strand.
TGTACCACAACAAGGGTACATAGAGGACTGAGAAATACATGGAGAGAGAATTTTAAAAAATTAGGTGTTATCATTGATATGAGTAAGTTTACAGTCAATTCAAGGACCGAAAATTGAACCAAAAATATGGGAGCAGAGCCAAAACAAGAACCTTGGATAAAATTTTTAATGAACAGAGAGATAGCATCTCTCAAAACAATAAACATGTTAATGAATAGTACATAAATGTGAAATCTCACTTCATTTTCACAGAGGTTGATTATATGGCAGCAATAATCTCAAGTGAATGGCCTCAGATTTCAAAGTGAGTAGCAGAAAGTACAAAGATTTGTGCCTTTAGACCTGCCTGCAGTTGATCTTAAGTGTAATGCCATATTTTTTAAACAAATGGTCATTAATGTATGATAACAGGCAACACTAAATCTATTGAAATATGTAAATAAGAAGTGACTTTAGGCAGTACATACACCCCCGAATGTGAAGCCAGTCCGTTTTATGAGATGAAACAATTTAAAGCCACCAGGTAAGCTAACTACTGGTTTTTGGACTTTTGGAGGACACCTGCATGGTGTAATTCAAGTCCCCAAAACTACAACAGAAGCATCAAGTCTGCCGAATCCTGCCGAATTCAGCTGATAAAAAACTTGATAATAATTAATGGCATTTTTAATTGTCACAAAAATTTTCTACCCTTACTAAACTGTTCTACCTCAAATAAGAAGTTATGACCGGAAAGACAGAACTAAAAATACAGGAGGTGTCAGTTGTTGTCAGAGTGTGTGTAGGGGCAGACTAACTTCTCTGGGGACCCTAGGCTGACCTGGGTAGGGGGCCATTGGGGTTATTTTTGGAGCTGAAAGGAGTGGGGATTAAAAACAATGGAATATCAATAATATGGTAATCAAAGTACAGAACTTACTGATCAGGCTGGGGGTGGGAGTGTTTTCGATAAAATCCACCAATCCAGGGAAGGGTGTATCGCACCAGTGAATTGATCGGCCAAATTTAAGCAGTTTCACTCTTCCCTCTGTTGCTAAGGTTAACCCTGAAGTTTTGCATATTTTCATTTAATTGTGTGTTCTCTCCTCTATTCATGATTCATTTGCCACTCTAGTATCAAAGACACTGGACAATGTTAGTTCAGAAACTTGAGTAACAGTGACATTTTAGCCCTACTGAGACAATATATTTGTATATTTTTAAGAAAATTATGAGATTTAAATAAATGCTCATTAATAAGTGTTAATATTTGTTTTATACATACAATATATTAGGCTTAGTCCCCATTACTTTGTTCTGTACCCGAGATATTCAGTCCATATATAGAGGTTTTGTTTTTTGCCAAGTAAATGGAGTGCAATTTTAAGTACTGGACCTAAAAATATGCTTATATACAGTAATGGAGGGTGAGAAGGAAATACAAGGCAAAAACTAAACAGAAGAGAGATCATACAGATGAAATTCCTTGAGCTTGACTCATCTCAATTTCATACACTGTTAGGATGTTTTAACAAAGCAAGAGCTCAATGGTCAAGAAGGCTTCAGGCTAGAGCTTTTCAAAAATGCTTTTCATTTTTAGTTTAATAATAGTGATGGGAAACAATATATAAGCAGCAACAGGTCTAGTTACTAATCAAAACTGCCTGATCAGGGTTCCTCTGATTCTACCTCTTAGTCAGTCTCCAATGTGATTATTTATTTAGTTTGTAAACTAAAAGCTTGCCCAACAGGAAGAGTCTACTTAATGAACTGTTTTTTTAAACCCTTAGATGTTCTGACATAGCCTATTCCCGTAAATAAGTAAAAGGCAATAAAATTAGATACCGCATATAGGCAATTTAGGCCACAAGATATTAAGACTGGTATAGGCGTGTTCCACTGGCGAGCTTGCTGTCCTGCATTATTGAGGATGCGTTGCTTGTCCCTTTTCTTCAGCTTTCAATGAAAAGAAGAAAGGAATACTTACCTTTGTGCAGCTTTAGATGAGACCTTTGATCACTTTCAAACATAGGGCATTATGTTACTGAAACATAATGCCTGTCATAAATGGATAGTTTTATATATGTTTCTACACATAAAAGCAATATATTATAATGATTAATTCTTTTCCTGTATTTCTGAATGTGGTTTTACCTGCAGAGATATACAGAAAATTGTATTACAGCCAATTGCACTGTTTCCATTATCCATACTACATGGAATTACTTCCATCCCATCAGTGCCAGGAACCATTTGATGTACTTTTCGGGTTGGACAAAGAGAATCCTACAACAAGTCACTTCTCCTCACCTGAATATTTAGCCTCCAACTAGGAGAGTTCCCCGTTGGTATCTTTTGCTGCCGACTGTAGGTGGTGCTCCCAATTTCCTTAACCTCCTATGAAATTTCCCAAAACAGCTTGCCATAGTCAATGAAACCAACATATTAGGAACCTCTAAGTTTCACTGATTAAGCCTTGTATTCCTACAATGGTTAATTTTATTAATTTATTAGCCTACCGGATTTTTTCTCATGTTTCTGCTTAAAAATTATTATTCTTATTATTTCCATTTGTAAAACTCCAGTGGTTGTCTACAATTGTGCAATAGATTCAATGTAGTGGTCTATTGTTCAATATTCTCAAAAGTTGCAGACTTATTATGTTGTTTGCTTGTTATTTTATTTTTTTATTTGTCAGGTAGGTAAATATTCTAGAATATAATTGCCAGTATTACTGTACATTACCCATCCTCCAATTGTTTCGCAATTTGTGGTAAAGTTTTGAAGCCCTTACAATGTATCTTGGGACTTAGCATCAAATACTGCCATATACAAATGCATAACAAATATACTAGATAAGTACGGATTAATGTTCTACTGGTTTTAGTGCATATAATGGGTGCAGCATGTGGTTTAGTGGGCTACGCTTCTGTGCTTGCTATCCAAAGGTCACCAGTTCAAGCCTTGCCTTGGCAGAATAATCATGTCTGTGGATCCTCGAGAAGGATCCTTGATCCCGGGCTCCATGGGCACTGCTACGGGTGGCCGCCCTTCACTGCCAAGTTTGCTGTCACCCACATATGTGTCATGGAGAGCAGGATGGGGAAGGCAAAAAGACCTTGGACCCCCAGAGGTTTTTTGTCTCCCTACTTGGGAGTTTTTGGTTCCTCTCCATTGTCATCTGGATTTCTTTCTTTTATTTTTTTGTCTTTCCATTTCCCTGTTTTTGCATTGTTCTTACTTTATGATGTTGTACTGTATCACAACACACCCATAATAAAATGCCTTGGGGCAACTCTGTTGTGAAAGGCGCTATATAACAACACATTGAATTGAATTTCCTCACAGGGATCAATAAAGTATCATCATTTTATAGCAAAAAGAGAAATTTAAACTCTTTCCGGTCATAACTTCTTATGCAATGCCCCCCTCCCCCCACCCCGAGTTCAGCAGTGTTGGAATGCACTGATGTCAATCCATTGGGGATGAAAGTTTTACATCAGTCAGTATGCATGCTGGCTGTGAGATTTGGGTTGCTGGTTGTGATAGCTGATTCACTCTTCCAATCAGCAGTTGGCTATCTTGAACACCACTGTGTGAATGAAATGGGGGAGAGCACATCAGCTGCCCTCAGTTTCTTGGCAGGCATGTAGTCCTTGTGAACAGCCAAATCAGATATAGAATTGGAAAGCTAATCAGACTGAAAATCTGAGGGGTAAAATATGAGATGCACTTTACAGTTCAGTTTTGTTGTGCAATGAGCCATTCGCTGCCAGTGGTAGGAAAGCTAGGATATACATGGAGATGTATTTGGCTGAAGATAAATGAGAAAAGGAAGAAGCATGCAAACACTAAAACACAGACACTTGGGAAGATTCCATTCAGCTGCAGATACAATACATTTGTTCTTCTGTATATATCTGTTACTTCTATGCAGGTAGACACTCTAACCATATAAAAAAGAATCGATAGAAGGAGAAGGGAAGGAACAGAGAAGTTGGAAGATTGTTGAGTACATCAAAGCTGTAAGTTTTCTGCTTTGTAGAAGTGACTTCAACAAATCATGGTGAAATCAAACCAGGAATAGTTGAAAGAACATTTACAGATTTTAAAAGTTAAATGCATTGTTTGGCATACATGTTTATGTACTGCAAGGCTCATCTCCATTACTGCAATTGAGGATTGTTATTTATATGTTCCTTCAGACACTGGGCTGTTAATAAATAGTTTCATTCTGAAGATATGACTTTCTCATTCTTACATTAGATGGGAGATGATGTTACATCATGTTAAATACATATACTTTGTAGATGTTAACACTGATTATGTAAGCAATTTGTTCCATATATACTGCTAATAAACAATAAAGTTAGATGTGCTTTTGTCCAATAGAAGTGGAGATGAGATTGTTGCCATGGCATAAATGTAATAAAAGCATTTACTGCATCGTAAAGGCTTCCATTCCTCTTTTCCTATCTGCTGTCTGCACTGCTTTCCTTCTGGCTTGAAATTTAATTCTGAAATCAATTGCTTTAAGTGTGAGGTAGAAAAGAAGATCTCTGCCATTAAAGTAATTCGTAATCAGCTCTGAAGTCTTTAGATGTTGCAGAACACACATTTACTGGGTATGTAGATGACTGTTAAATTTAGAAAATGATTTAGTGACAGAGGTCATATAGGCCTAATTTACTCTGCAGCAATCTTAATCCCTAAAAACATGTGAAAGAATGTGACAGAAAATGGCATCTTGTGTGCTCAGAACAGTCTCAAAAAATCTTATGGGCAGTGGTATTGGTACCCATCCATGCTCTCGTAGCTTTTAACTTGGCCATGCTTAGTTTGACGTTCTTCCTTTCCTTCTCAGACCACCCTCTGCTTTTCTCTCCCTTTTCCATGTTCAGACTGATGCACACCAAGACACAAAACAGGAGCTATGTTGCCCGGGGCTTTATGCCCCTGGTAGGGTCACCCAAGGCAAACAGGTCCGGGTGAGGAACCAGACGAAGTGCGGCTCAAAGGACCACCTATGATGAAAAAAATATTGGATACACGTTTTCCCTTGCCCGGACGCGGGTCACTGGGGCCCTCCCCGGAGCCAGGCCTGGGGGTGGGGCTCGATGGCGAGCGCCTGGTGGCCAGGCCTATACTCATGGGGCCTGGCCGGGCACAGCCCGAACAAGGTACGTGGGTCCCCCTTCCAATGGGCTCACCACCCATAGGAGGGGCCATAGAGGTCGGGTGCGATGCAAGTTGAGCAGTGGCCAAGGGCGGGGACCCTGGCGGTCCGATCCTCGGCTACAGAAGCTAGCTATTGGGACATGGAATGTTACCTCTCTGAAGGGGAAGGAGCCTGAGCTGAAGCATGATGTTGTGAAGTTCCGGTAAGATATAGTCAGGCTCACCACGACACACGGCTTGGGCTCTGGAACCAGTCTCCTCGAAGGGGGTTGGACCCTCTTCCACTCTGGAGTTGCCTGCGGGGAGAG
>JAODKF010000103.1:11648586-11661953 GCA_026779585.1 Mormyrus proboscirostris
AAGGAACCTAAGGATTCAGCTTGCACTACATTATCAGGAAGACTATTCCATACTCCGACTACACGCTGTGTAAAGAATGTAAAAGAGTTAACAATGACTCCAGGTATAGTTAAAATTTAACACTACTCAACACTTTAAAGAGTTATATCTTATCAACACTTGTGTTGGGTGTCAGAAATCAAATCTCCGAGTGTTATTTTTCAACTCTATAGGACTGACTCCTATTTTAACCCTGTTATGATGTTAATTTTAACATTTTAATTATATATATATATATTATGAATATATAACCAAAAATATACATATACATATAATACATACATATAATTACATACTATCTTGCACAATAATAACAACAACAATATCACATACATTTTTTTTCTTTTATTAAACAAGTGCACCACATTCAGTAAATAAAACAATAATTCATACAGGAGTTATCTGAGAATTATGCCATTTTATGAACTGTAGAATGAACAAAACTGCTATAACTGATTATTTTAAATAAACTGTCATTACTCAAATGTCTGTACAAATGGTCTTGAGTGTGCGTAGATTCTGTTCTTAGCTAAGAACAAATTAAGATAAGAAAACTTTGGCGAATGTCAGAATCTTTATAAAAAAGTGCGTATGTGGGGTTTAAGAACAAATTTGTTTGCAACAACGGTTGGTGAATGAGGCCCATTGTCCTTTAGCCCATTAAACAGACAAGAGAGCGTGAGCTTGGGGGTCACAGGACAGCCAGTTTCTGGCAACTCTGGAGCAACTAGGGAGCAAGAGCCTTGGTGGAACTTGGTGAGATTTGAACCGACGACATTCTGATCACGAGCACATGATAACTTGTAAGTCACATGCCACCCCTATTAATAAAACAGTGCTGTTTTTTTCAAAATAGTGATGCTAAATGATCTGGCAATTTATATATAATAATAACCATGGGTATGTAAATGGTTTGATTTTCAAGGAGCTTGCATGTCTAGTCACCAGACAGAGACTGCATCATAGACACATTAGACAGCAGTACCAGCACTTGACCAGCAGTTGAGTTTGATAGTGGGTTTGCATGAGGCCGGGTGACATGGGACCAGCAGTGTGCCTATACTGCCAACTCTGTTGTCCGTTTGATCAGATATTATAATCATTGCAATACAGTCACATGAAAAAATCAAATTAAGGACGTGTAAAACAATAAGCAACATAAAATAGTAAGAGTGTAACTAAAAATGATTAGGGTGGATTGTGCTGGAGTCTGTCACAGACAGCATGGGGCTGGGGAAGACCCTGGATGGGAATCTATCATTGCAGCCCCCTTACAAACATACAAAATCAAAGTATGGGTAATTTATAGACACTGATTAGTTAAAGGGCTACCCACTGAAGCACTGTAGCACCCAGCTTTTGGGTATCATTACCGGCTTATCATAGCATGTATGTCTGGTGGGATTATTGGCACAGTACTATAATACATGCATAATTTCTTGTATACAGTATCTAAAATTTTCCAAACAATTTGCCTTTATGATCTGAAAGTATACTGAGACTTGCTTTCTTCTGTTTTATACACACTTGTATACATAAGTCAATGACAGTATAACAATTTTAAAATAAGAAATGTGGCTTTTACTGACCTGCCTCAAAACATTTATGGATGTGTTCTCTGATATGGGTTAAAAATATAAAAGTTGAATCCTGGCATAGCACGACTGCAAACTTAGTGTGCCATGAGATTTTGTATAAATATATATCAAAATCTGTTTTAAAGTTTGTGTAAAGAAAGTTTTGTAGCTGAAGTGAGGCAAACACATAAATAAAATAAATGCAGTCTGTTTTCTTAGCCCAGTTCCTCACCATACATGCTTTAACTTACCATTGGCACTTTACTTGAGAGCACCCTGTTAGCACCTCCGACACTGCTATGTTTCAAATTGGAAATCTAGGGCCCACTACATAATTCAGGATATTTCATCCCTTGTAAACACAGGGGGTTGAATAAGACGTGATTGGTCTAGCTTAGAAATATAGGAAAACAGTTTCTACAGATAGGTCTGGACCTAACATCATTGTCACATGCCAGTGAGCACAAGGGTTGCATGCACTTAGGAGACACTGTATCCTTTTCCCAAGAAGTGTCATTGTACTCTAAGATTTTCAGTTTATAATATAATTATATATTAATATTGTAGCATGTCTACAAACTATTAAGTAACATAGGTAGTCCTCCAATCAATAAAATGAAAGGATGTAATGATTTTAAGCAATTTTTAGTTTTTGTTTTGTTTAATATTTGATATTTAAGGAATTCCACCTTATAGTTTACAATAATTTGTTAGGGATGGGCATGGTGGCTCAGTGAGTAATACCAATGCCTCACACTTACAGAGTAGGGGGTTCAAATTTTGCTTTCATTCCATGTGTGGAGCTTGTATGTTCCTGGTGGGTCCTCTTTCAGTATAGATACATACAGTTAGGCTAATTGACATCTTTACATTGTGTATAAGTCTAGTGCCCTGTGATGGACTGGAATTCTATCTCTTACTTTATGCTGTTTGCCTGCCTCCAGGGGACTATAGCCAACATAAGTGCTTAAAAGATGGAAGAAATTATTTTGAAATTTTAAAACGATAATGTCTTTGTCACGCCCAGCCACCTGCTGCCTGCTCGCACGAGCCTGGCTCGTCTGTCCTGCCCTGCTCGCCGGTCCAGCCCGTCCTGCCCTGCTCGCCGGTCCAGCCCATGCCGCCACCTGCTGCTGCAGCTCTGGAAACTCGGACTCCGGCCCCCAAGGAGGTCCCGGACGATCAACACTCGGCTCCTCCCTCTGGTGAGGAGGAGGAGCTCGAGTGGGACCCCTCGGGGGCCTTCTTCTGGACTCCCACACCCAGGCCCTTCCAGGACCAACGCCTAGTGGGACCCCGCCTGTCAGTGTCCCGCAAAGGGAGGGGACACAGGCATCGGGCCCGGGTCCCGCCCGCCCTGCCCTCTTGCTCGCCCTCGTGCGCCTTAGCTGGGGCTCCGGGGCTGCCTGTGGTCCCTGCGGCTCGGGGTCGGCGGTCGCCTCCAGGTGCCATGGTGCTGGTCCTCGGGCCTGCCTCCGGTGCTGTGTCGGTCACCTCCGGCTGCGCCGTCGCCTGCCGCGGCTTCCCCCTCCTGCCTGCCTTCCCTGGTGTTCCCTCCTGCTCCCTCCGTGTCCCCTCTGTCTCACCCTCGTCCTGTTCCCTTGGCCCCTGTGTGGTTCCCTCTAGCTCCCTTCTCCCTCTCCCCTCCGGCCGCCGCCCGTCTGGGCTCTCTCGGGCTCCCTTTTGTCCCCCGTTCGTTCTTGTTTGATCTCCCCTGTCTGCTCCTCGTCCCTTCATCCCACCTGTCTCTGCTCCTCGTCCCTCTGTTCCTCCTGTGCCTCCCGTGTTCACTCCCGGCCCTTTTGTTCCGCCTGCTTGTGTTCCCCCTCTGTCTCACTTCCTGATCTGTCTGTCTGCGTTCCCCATCCTTTGTCAACTCCTGTCTTGGCTTTTGCCCTTGTCCCAGTTCTGTGTCTCTGTCCTGTTCCCGGTCTCCCGTTAATGGTTTTTGGTTTTGTCTTCCAGGTCTTGCCCTCATCTCGTCCGTCTCCTCCCCTCGGGCGCGCCTGGTGTGCGCGCCTTTTGGGGGGGGTTATATCACGGCCAGCTCCGTCCGATCCTCCTGTGTGCCACGCCTACCTCGTTAACTCGTGTTTATGCCCAATTGTTTCCACCTGTTGCTCGTTGAGTTCAGCTTGTCATGTGTATTTAGTCCATGTCTCAGTCGGTATTCCCCAGACTTGTCATTGTAATGTCTTGCGCGTGTTACCTGTGTCCATTAATGCCCTTGGTACCCGTTCACCTGCCTGCCAGCCAGCCTGCTTGCTTGCTCGCCTGCTTGCTCGCCTGCTCATCCCCGGCGTTAGGTGACAGTCATCAACGTTTACCATGTGCTTCTAAGTTGATGGCTGAGCCTTTGACATGCTCAATACATTCAATACATTTGTTATATATGTAATTTATATTTATCTATATTGTGATTATTTTTGGCCTTTTCACACCACACAACACTAAAACTTCTGGCTTATAGAAAATGTGAAGGATCCACCATATGTTTCGTTGTAACTTATCCTGACAGCATGTTCAAACCATTCCACTAACTGCTTATGTTTCTTCTCACTCAAAGTATATAAAAATAGTTTGAGTTCTTTTCCATACATATTGTATATATCTTAGGATACTGCTTAAAGATAGCACTTTCTATTCCTGTTGAAGTGAAACTAAATTGCCCCTCTAATGTCAGACACTTTACTATGTTTATTTATGCTATGGAAAAACGCAATTTGGCTCTATGGTTAGTCATCCTCAGGAAGAGCTTTAAAATTATGTTATTGTGCCCACAGTTATTATTTTTTATGCACAGATACTTGCTTCTTTTGGCCAAGATCACATAACTAGTAATGCTAATTACTCTGTTTGTGAAAGGAAGCCCTTGACCCGACTCATAGCTTAGCCTTGGACACAGTCGTGATTAGAGATTTCTTTTAAGGTGGGGGCATTAGAGGGGCTAACCTTATTAGCCAATGATATGTTTTAAATCAATGGGAGCACTCTATGGGCCAATCTGCCTTCAGCTGGGGCCAGTGCCCCTCTGGTCCTGCCCCTGTATACACCTCTTTTTGAAAAGCTCCATTTCCTATTGCACAGAAACCTTTTAAAGTATCTGAGTCAGCAAATTCATAAGAGCTTGGAGGGGTCCTTGTATACGACGGCTGGCTTATTTTTCTGGGTGGAGGATAGTTTGTCCAGTCATTACTGTGACTTCATGCCTAATCCTCACTACCACGCTGCAATGCTTTTGGGAGGTGTGTCCCTGTTTTCATTAAATATGAGTGATTTTTCAGGAAATGAATTCATGTTCTGCATTTTCAAATTATACTAGGAAGTGCAGTGAATCCAGCCATCCAACTAGTTTCATTAATTGGTTTAGGATTACTGTGACTGTAATATCATCATAAAATGTATCTGACATGCCTTAAATGTGGCTCGCAGGATCCTCATTGCTGAGGACCCAAACAGGGGACGTCCAATTAACACCTGGCAGTGGCAGATAGACGGCCATTTCTGGAGGGTGGGGCTAGACCGTGTGTCATCGTGGGGGGTGCCAACGGGCAGCCATGCTCCCCAAACTATCCTGACCTGACCTTAAATATGGACAAATGTTCAAATAGCAGTAAACTGCTGTTACTGTGACAGAAAGCATACTGTTGCAGGAAAATTACTGATTATTGGTATTCTAAAGATATTCTGTGCTTCCATGTCCCATCACTCAACAGTGTAGCAGAGAGATAGTTCTGTTACACCACCAAAATACACAATGTTGATCTGGGAAAGCTATTTGCCGAAGCAATGCCTTGAACCATTATGATTACCTGATTACTTCCTGTCACCTTACGGCTTATTTAATTCCGACTCCCTGACAATCGCTGCATCATTTTTCATCCTTTCCCATTCTTGTGTGCAACACAGGTCAAAACAGAAAAGTATCTCTTTGCCAAGTGTTAAAAAAGGGATATATTAAAAAGCATATACAGCGCTCACAGAAAGTCTTGAGACACTTGCTTAACCTAAATATCAGAAATTAACAATATTAATTAAATAATGGAATGTTATTGGGTATATATATTAATATTGAAGTTTAGTATTGTGTTGCTGGGATCCCATTTTTAACACCAATCTGGCACTGGGCTGACCGAGGTATCGTGAACGTAGCTTGTCAGAACAGAACACACTCTTCATTGTAGTCTTTAACAGGACTGTAACTAACACTCAACAAGCATCAAATACACAGACCGTAAGCATAAGGTGGTCAGATGCCAAACTGTAAGGTACACATGTTGGGAAGGCAAGTATAATAATATAATAAGGGCTATTTACAAATGCCCTCGAGCATGCTGGGATATGCTGACCCAGCCCATGCTACAGTATTGTCTCGCTGTAGCCAATGACCACAATTGCAAGTGATAGCGAAATGGCAAGAACAGATTTGAATGAGTCGGTCAAAAAAAAAATGATGATACTTAATGTCACGACTCGTGAGGCAGGCAAGCAGGTAAGGAGGCACGAGTCCTAGGGTTGACGGGGAAAACGGGGTTTAATCGGGTAACACGGCAGACAGGCACGAACATCAGCGACGATACAACAATCCAATGACAGATCTCACATACTGGGGAAAGACGCGGACTAAATACACAAGCTTAAACAGGGATTAACAGGACACAGGTGATCACAATCGGGGCAGGAACACAAGGTAACGAGGTGGGCGTGGCACACGGGAGGATCGAACGGAGCGGATCATGACACTTAAAGTGTAAGAGAAAAAGTCACACATATTAATGGAAATGAAATTAGTAATTAGTAGTATATTATCAAAATATGTAATATACTATAGAGTGACTATTGTTAATGACTAATCCTTCCAATTGCTTATCCTGGACAGAGTTGCAGAAATGAATAATTTATTAGATTTTTAAAAATGAGCAGTTCGGTTTATAACAGGCATACACAGAAAAACTGATAAAATACTTATATATTTTCAAATATGCATGTAATAACAACACATAAGGAACTCATATGAAAAGATTATCACAGCTTGAGTGGCAAATATTTTAGCTGCCCTGGTTTTAGATTCAGTAAATCATAAAACTACCGTACAGAAAACATTGTTCAAGACAGAACAAAATAGATGATATAAAACCATCTATGCTTAACTGTAAATGTCACCACAGTATGCAAAATGTTACTCCGCCACATGTATCAATGAACCAGTCAGGTATAGTTCTACCTTTTTCTTCTTTCATCGATGACACAGTCAATACAAATTTGAAGAAGAAAGTTTGAATTTTACTGATGTCTTTATGGGTTCCATGCTTGTCCACTGTGCTTTAAAATCCTGGCAGCAGAGATTCTTAATACAGTAGATCATATAGAGGTTAGAGAGTTGACTGGTTGAGCTGACGTATCACATTGTTATCTCACCAGCAACCAAGAGAAAACATTTACGTAGTGGCTGCATCTAATAAAATATGCGCACGAAGACAGACATTTTATTTTTAATAATTAACTTTACTTTTCAATAAATATAAAAGAATCTGTGGTCAAAGGCGTGAAATTGGAAGCACTAAAAATTGATTAGAATTTGCTGCTTAAATAAAGGATTATTGTAGCAATTCATAATAAATTTTAAGGCATTTATTCACTTTTTACAACAGTAGTTGGATTTGGTGAAATGACTGTGTTAGATCCCCTGGATAGTTTTTGGTGGGTATCTGCATAACGCCCTGTCTTTGTTTCACTGTCTGTTTTATTTTGCTTTCTTCTTTGATCTCTCCATGTCCTTTGCCATTTCCCCATTTGATTAATCTCTGCTCATATCCATCACCCAGCTCATCCAGTCAACACCCTTTGCAGAATATATAAAGGCTGTTTGTTCCCTTCTTCAATAGCTTGGAAGCCATTTTGTCAAAGTTTTCCTTGTTTGTGGCTTAGTTTGTATGAACCCCTGGGTTCCTGTTTCAATTCTTCAGTCAATTCCCTAACACTAAGAGCCTGTATCACGAGGCAGGATTTCTCACTTAGCCAGGTTACTTGTAGGATTTAAGGTAATTTGTGCAGAATTTAAATGATGAAGTCCATTTAAACTAGGCTATCAGAAAAAGTCCATTTAAACTGGGGTACCTTAAATGACACAAGTTATCTACTTATGCAAGAAATCCGGCTTGGTGGTGCAGGCCCCTGGACTGGGCTAGTTTGAGATTCCCTGTACATGACCCATGCAGGAGGACATATCTGTTTGAAACAATAGGTAAGAAGTGCATGCCGTCCACCGTATTCATGGTTTGGGGTAATTAGGGTAGATAGGAAGCTATATTTTAATTTGTTAGCAGGCTACATTTAATTTTTATTTTATAGTTAATTCCAATTTGCTTTTATTGATTTTGTTTCTTGGGCATCACTTGTGGCCTTTACCTATGTCTGGGTTTATTCCTCCTTTATTCCTCTGTGTTTTGTGTGACTTGAACATATTGTAAAGGAACGTAGACTCAGTAGTCACATTTTGTAAATAAATACGGTGCACTATCCCCCCATCTGTCTTTCTCTTCCTCCTACTGATGAGGCGTTGCCCCTGCCGAGCTTACCTTAGACCGAAATAATGCAACCTGATCCATGGAGAACCAGTCTAGTTGCAGGTTTTTGGGTTGCCTCTCAATCAGCCAATCACTGTGAGTCCCTCTCTAATTGACCAGGTTTTCTACCTGTTAGTTATTTTATTGCTGGCAGGTGACCCTCTGAGAACTCTAGTATTTGGACTGCTCACTACATGATAGTCAGCCAAAGCAGCTGAGCAGGACTCAGGCACAAAGTGCAAAAGGATACAGCTGAAGACAATATGCAACAATAAGTTACATGACTAGGGAAGGTTAGGAAACCAGCAAACCAAGAGTCAGACCCAAAAAAAAAACCTAAACAAAACCTGAGTGATAAGAACTGATTTGTGGGACATGAAAAACAAAATCTCAAGACTTAATGTGTGGGTGATTATACATAAAGATCATCTGGAGGTGCGCAGGTCACTGCATAGGGTTGGTAACTAGTGAAATGGATTCTAGATCGCATACGAGTCACAGTTACCATCAATGTATTTTACTTGAGATTTCAATATGGAACAGTTAAATAATGAAATGCATGAAAATGAATAAATAAATATGTCAATATAAAGCATTCTTTATGTGGTGTGTTGGGAGTGGTGCTGTAGCTCACCTGAAAATACTTATAAAATATGGTCCTAATTGTTTTCTTGTGATTTATCATCTGTTCTCTTTCTAAGGAAAGTGTAAGTTTAGTAGTTAATGGCCAGATTTCATTTGTAAAAAAAAAAAAGCGATCAATGTATGTATGCAACCATAAATCTGATAAAGCAAAAAAAAAAATTTGACATACAGAAAGAAAGTTACATGTTTGGCATTGAGTATGACAGCACCCTTGACAGATGACAATACTGACACTTTATAACAAGACCTGAAGAAGTAAGTTAATTGAATATGTCTGATATGTATGAATAGGTTTCCTCCTATAGCACAATTTCATTTAGGTGAATTGGTGAGAGATGCGCTTGTTTGAATTGGTATATGCCCTGCAAGGGACTGACATGATGCCCTATGCTTCCTGTGATATACTCCATGTAACCATGTAATGGAAAAGCAGTTACACTATGGATAGGCCACATAGTATGAAAACGAAGATCATGCAACAGGTTAGTATGTCAGGATATTGTTACTCATTTAAAGGTAACACCAGAGCTATGTCTAAGAACTTATATGAATAATAGATTGCTAAGCATTATAAAAGAGAGGACATAGTCTTTACACTTTTATACTCATGCAATAAATTATTTAAAAGCATATGAAGACTGATTTTAATTGCAGAGTAAACCAATTTTTTAAAAAAAATATGAAGTTTTTACCAAACAACTGAAATTTTAATGCAGCACTTGAGGGTGTTGTGAAAAAAATATCTAAATTTGAAATTTTGTTTACAAATAGATTCAAACAAATTTCACATTTTAAGAAGTGAAACACACAGCTCCAAGGATGAATCTATTGGAGAAGAAAAAAAAATCCTTATGAGACTGCCATGCACACCAGCAAATTTAATTGTGTTTGATCTGCTTAAAAGAGTGGGCCTTCCATCTGGATGCAAATGCTGCAACTGAAGGGATGTCTCTCACATCCCTTACACCAGATTTTAATGTCTAAAGTAGTTTTATTAATTCTAGGAATTAGAATATAATCATATAGTACACCTCCATTATAGATGCTAATAAGTTCATTTAGTTAAATTAGGGGCAAGCCCTTTGGTGCATTACAAATTATAAACATGTACAATTATAATGTGAACTGGACCAGAATCCACATAAAATTTATTTAATTTTATATAATCTGATTATAAGGTCTAAATCTTGCTTATATGTCATGATGCATACTGAATACATTGTATGAATCAAGTTGGTTGATTATAGACTTAAAAAGAGAAGTTAAAATGCATAATTGTAGTTTTTATGTAATATTTCTAAAATGTTGATATTACAGCATTAAATGTCAGATGTTAAAAATATACCTCTGAATGCATTACACAACATGCATTTCAAGACATGCAAAGTGCTGTACAGAACTACATAGTGAGGAGCCACTTAAATCACCACCACTGTGTGTAACACCCACCTGGATGATGCAACAACAACCATTCTGCACTATGCTTACTACACTGTAGCAAAGGTGGCGAACGGGCAGGAGAGAATTCACCAATTAGATATAGGGGATGGGGGCAGATTTGATAGAGCCACAGTGGGTAATTTTAGCTAGGTCAGGACCTTGGTTTCACATGTCATCCAAAAGATAGAGCCATTTTTACAGCACAGTGTCCCCCTCATTACACTGGGACATTAGAAAGTGCACAGACCACAGGGTGGGCTCCCCCTGCTGGCTATAGTATCCCCATCCCTGCACTGGGGCATTAGGATCCACACAAACTACTTGGTGGGCTCCCCCTGCTGGCCACAGTGTCCCCATCACTGCACTAGGGCATTCGGATCCACACAGACCACATAACCATTAGGATCCACACAGACCAGAATAAACAACACTAAGAACAAGACAGCTAACAGTGCTAACAGCGAGGAAGACTGCTGTAAAAATCTGGTATTTTTTTTCTTCTTCTTTATTACACTTCAATAGCAACCTAAATTTAACATTAAATTGAGTACACTTAGTAAATTTATCACACTTCTACTTCTAAATTTGAATAGAAAATGTAGAGTATAATTTCTTGATGAGTTGCATATTTCTACAGCATGATTTTTCCCCCTTTCTTCACACACAAAAATATATTACAGAGGGCTCAGATTGCCTAACTCCTAATGTGTTAATGATATTCTACAACAAGAATAATTAGTCTCTTACAATTACTGTTTGATAAACTCATCTCGCTTATTCATTAAAACAAAAATATTCTTTCAGATGCCTTCATTCAACAGCAGCAGATATGATTATGTAGACAATTGTATGGATTTATGTATTGGTCACATGTGTAATAGGATAAGGGATAGAGGGCAATTAGTTAAAGTGTTTCACTGAGAAATTAAGCCTTGTTCAAGCCAAAGAGCAAAATTATTATGTTTGAGTTTTTCTTTGAAGTTAAATGATTTTTCTCTAAAACTGCTGAATTAAAATGTTCTTCCAAATGTCTTGTATTTAATATTAATTATTTTTTAGATTCCCATTCATTTTCTGTAACTGCTTCTCCTATTTAGGGTTGTGACGTCCCTGGTCTATTTGTGCAAGCCAAGAAACAGCCCAGGATGGGGTGCCAACCCATTACAAGGCACATTCGCACACAAACACCTATGGGCAATCTGGTAATTCCAGGTAACCTCAGTATGGTTATGGACCTTGTGATTGGGGGACATGCAAACTCCACTCACATAGAGTTATGGTGGAGACTTGAGTCCTGGTCCCAGAGGTGTAATTGCTAAACACTGCACCACAAAACACCCCCTTTTGAAATTCCTAATATATCTATTGGGAATTGGAAAATACAAGTATTAGGGAAACACCTTTTCTTTTTTTGTTGCTAAACAGGTATGTGTGCCACAAATCTTTCATAAAAAAAAAAGCAAAACAGGCATAATCCTTTAAAATCCTTAAAACCGTTAAAGTTATTGTTAAAAATATTACTATGAAATAAACTATGGAAATGAATAGTACAGACATCATTACAAATTAATTGATGCAATTTATTAAAAATATGTTAAACATAAAAACATTTTTTTTTAAAAAAGGTGCCTGAAATATTGTAAATGGGTATCAAAGCACATGTTGCAACAAGTAGATCATTTTTTGAGCAGTTGCAAGCTATATGCAGGCCAATAATTTAGGACTTATTCAAAAAAAATCACTTGAACACTAATGTGGGTCTGGTGAGAATATAATGCTTCAGTGTGAAATGTCAGGAGTGTAATGCCTGTTTAAATACTTGATATGATCATACAGTATTGCTAGCTATAATTTCCCTAGTGTTCAATTCCCCGCGTAGCCGTTTATTATCTGAAATATGCAGCTCAGCTTCACTAAGCTTGTTTAACTTGTGGGAGTAAGCTCCCCTTCAGATTTTTTTTAATTTTTTTACAGAAAAACTCAAGTTTAAAACAGGGCTATATATGACGTCCCCGAATAGGAACTTTGGTTACTTTTTCCAACTGTATTATTTTTGTCAATAAAATTTCATTTTAAAAAGTAAACTATAAAAATGTACAAAAACCTGTTCATCCATCTAACTTTCAATTATTTACCTAGTACAGGCATATAATGAGCTTCTTACCCACTCCGAGAAGCACAGGATGAAAGGCAGAGGTTCACCCTGGATGAGGTACCAGTCTATCATAGTACAGCACATACACATACACAATGGGCAATTTAGAGACGTCAATCTGTCTGTTGGAAGTTCACAGAGAAACCCATTTCAACTTGGAGGACTGTGAAAATTTTACACCCATAGAGTGGGGTAGAATTTTGCCCTCCAAACTCTGGTGCTGGAGGTTACCCAATGACGCACAATGCCATTGATAATTCATAGTTAAAAAATATACATAATATGTAAGATATGTGTATCTTTGTAGCTAGTCTCTATCATAGAGGCTAATATTCAATAAATATAATGTGCTCATATAATTGACTTGGTTGAGTCTTTTTAAAATTTGAATAGTTTTTTTTTAGATATTATTGGTGTGATTGTGGTACCGTGGCTCAGTTCTGTGGCTTGTCACGTCTAGGGTTGAATGTTTGAATCTTGTCTCTGGCTCTATGTATGTGGAAATCTGACATTCCTCCTTTATTTGTGTGGATCTCTTCCCAAACACCAAGACCTTCTGCTTAAGTGAACTTATGTCTCTAAATGAACCATAGTGTAAAATTGTGAGTGTGTATGTTGCGGAATGCCAGGTAGGATTTTAAGCTCCAGACTCTAAGTGACACTGTACAAGACAATTTATCTGTTAATACAGTATTTGCTTTTTCTCATTATTACCCCATGGCAATACTGTTTCTGTAATTAATGAGACATGACATCCTGTTTTGTTCCACATAAATCTTTGGTAGAATATTAGTGGTGAACAAGCCAGGTGTTCTTGTTCTTGTCGTGTATAAGACTAAGAATGACATTTCACTTTAAGGAAGGTGCTTGTATTGTTGCATTGTTGTTTTCATTTGTCTTATCATTACAAACCAAAACTCTTACACAAACAAAAAATGCACACAC
>JAODKF010000103.1:11662073-11677154 GCA_026779585.1 Mormyrus proboscirostris
CTAATATATATAATACACATGTATATTGGATTGGATGCCAGTCCATCACAGGACTGCTACATAAAATACTAAATTTCATGGACTATTTTCCTTGTCAGATATGTTTTAAAAGAAACTTAATAAGGAATATGAAATTTTTAAATGCCCTCATTCCAAAAGGAAATCATCTGCTGACCTGAAAATAATAAACATTTTATTAACTCTTGACAGAAATGGGCAGATAAATGAGTTCAAGTCAGAACTTGATTATGGGTAATTATAGATGTTTGCCCCATGTCCTCAATCAAAAGCAAATGTCTAGAAAGTAATAGCACAGCTTGGTGGGGGTGGGGGGTAGTTCTAGGACTTTCTTCTATTTCAGCATTAAACACCGACATCACTTTGGACAGTTTTAAGCAATTTATCTGCTATTGCAAATTACAAAATCAAATTCATAGTGTACTCATGAATCCTGCTACATAAATACCTTTCCATATGTTCTGTATCTAGCCATTAATTATAAATAGAGATCAAATATTTTTGCATTTCTGCACACCATTAACTGTGAGTTTTGAAAGAAACATGGTGACTTGGAGACATGGTGGTGCAGTGGTTAGCACTGTTGCTTCACACCTCTGGGACCTGGGCTTGAGTCTCTGCCTGGGTTATGTGTGTGGAGTTTGCATGTTCTCCCTGTGTCATCGGGGGGTTTCCTCCGGGTACTCTGGTTTCCCCCCACAGTCCAAAGATATGCTGAGGCTAGTTGGACTAAATAAATTGCCCGTAGGTGTGCATGAGTGAGTGAATGGCAACAGTGTGTGAGTGTGCCCTGTGATAGGCTGTCCCCCTGTCCAGGGTTGTTCCCTGCCTCATGCCCATTGCTTCCAGGATAGGCTCCAGACCCCCCATGACCCAATAGGATGAAGCGGGTTGGAAAATGAATGAATAAATGAAGGATTTAAGTGAATCTACTGACTACCACTATTTTTCAAGATGTTCATGAAAACTTAATTTATTTAACTTCAGCAGGGCAGAAATAATAAATCAGACTGTCTATGTCATTTACTGGTTATAGGTAATCATTTGAATCTTTCTTTCAAAACACTTTGTAATGTAGAACTGTTTCCTGCTGAAATGATAAATCAGGATTTATGTTACACCTGCCAGATCTGGATAGCTTCTGGTTAAAAGCGTATTACCTTATTTACCTCGCTTACCTTAGTAAATGAGCTTGGTGTTAAACTTTATGAAGACCGGTCACATTTCCAGTTGATTCTTAGACACCTTTCTTTCATTTAATGAAAAGAGTGAAAGTCAGAAAATGCAATCTATGAATGATGCAAAAAGTCATCCTATGCATTCATTATCTTGACTGCATTATTGCATTCCTCAGCTATCTGGCTGGTATAGAATGCAGCTGCAGAAGTTGTTATAACACCTAGAATGGACATATTAATCCCACATTTACCTCCTTGTACTGTCTTCCCATCAAATGTAAAGCAGAATATAAAATTACGCCTTTCAGTGTATCTAGGGAATACACTTCTCTCATCACATTTCATTTACACCACACTTTCCAAAACAGCCAAACACTTTACAGAACCAAAAGTGAGTCACTTCATCCACCACCACTGTGTAGCACCTGGATGATGCAACGGCAGACATTCTGCACCAGTACACACACCACACAGTAGTTTAGGTGGTAAAGGAGCAGGAGAAAATTGACAAGTTAGATAGAGGGGATGATTAAAAGGTCAGATCTGAAAGGACCATTGTTATTTTAACCAGGACATCAGGGTACCAACCCCTACTCTTTCAAAAGATGCCTAGGGATCTTTCATGACCTTAGACAGACTGCACTCACCCGTTGACCACTTGACCAGCTCTTCCAGCAAGTACCCAGTTTTCCATCCAAGTACCAGCCAGGCCATTAAAAAAATTATCATTCATTATGTGTTTCCTTCTCTGTCCCTTAGGCCTCTCCTAGGTCTTGAGGTAAATACCATCAATTCGGTTCAGGTAGCTATTCTGAAACAGCATCTACAGTATGGTTCCATAAGTTAGTATAATCTACAGCAGTAACAGTTGTCTACATGCTATGTATTATTCATTTGTCAATGCTGAAACATTATTTGAATAGATACATATAATTTTCAATTCAAATAGCACTTTGGTTTCTAGTGGAAGTCTTAATTGTTACAGTATATTAATAGCTATATTTCTCAACCATGTCTAATGAATAATAAATTTGCCTATAGTGATTCATAACTAGCTAGATATCAATTGATTAGTTAAGAGGCTGCATCTCTTGTTGCTAGTTATTTGTTTAAAAATCTTGACAGCCATAGCATTTTCCATTAAACTTCTAAATGTCAGATCCAACATATCTGCGTAGTCTTATAGAGTGGCTTTGATTGCCTTATTAATAAAGGTAATAAGGAATGCAGCAAGTAAAATAAGCACAAACTGATTAATCTGTTTCTTATATCTGTGTAATATCTCATATTAGATTGATTATATTTAACTTGATTGTCATAAAGTGATATATACAGCTTGGGAAGAAATTAAGGCCACAAAAAAAATGTTTAGTTTCACTCATTTCTCAATTCATGGGTATTCTTCTGTGTAAAATATACATTTTTTGCAAATTCCAGCCTGGCACTTCACTGCTTCTCATTAATGAAGGGCTTCATCCTTGCTATATGGGACTTCAGTCCTGCTTCTAAGAATCTGTTATGAACTTGCCCTAGCAGTGCATTTCACAACATTGAATGTTTTCCATTCTTTTTGTAGGTTACTTGATGTTATCCTCCGATTCATGAGGCACTGTTGGGTAAGTTGACGGTCATCTCTGGCATTAGAAAGCCACTTCTACACTCCATCTGGCTGGATTCCGGTGGTTCCTGTTTCACTTTGTTTTTGTGAACTCGTGAGCGTGGAAGCAACCTGTCTTGCAGTATAGCCTTCTGCCAGCAGAACCAGGATTAAACCAGGATTTAACAATGCAGACATTTTAAAAATATGAAGTGGTCTCCTATTTTTTTTTCCATAGCTGTATGACATGGTATTCATGGCATGGCTCAGATCAGTGCTTCCCAATGCAGTCGTCTGAGAAGCCCAGACTGTCCACAGTTTTGCTCCTTCCCAGCTCCTTGACAGACACTCCACAATTTTGGGACCAAAAGCAAAGGCTTCTGCTTCTCCGTCCAAACATTAGCAGGGTCAACATTCAACATTCATATTTAACACATTTAGCAGATACTTTTGTCCAAAGTGAAAAACAACTGATGCAAACAGCACATTGCAAGCTGTCAAGGAGTCAATTAAGCATAAGCACAGCTAGGCTGAGCTTCCAATGAATGTCCAGGTTCAAATGTAACCAATATTAGAGCAGGAGCTGCATTTCAACTTGTAAACAAGCAAGACCCTAATAAAGGTATTCAGAAACTATAAGTACATAATAAGATCATAATATTCAGGGAAAGTAAAGAATCAGGCTAGTAGAGAAATTCATGGATCAGATACTGTAGGTCTTAAGGCATTTTTTGAAGGTGCAGAGGCCTTCTGATGACCAGATATGCTTCAGCAGCTCATTGCATTATCAGGGTCCCACACAAAAGTGTGGTGGAAGGAACTCCAAACAGAGTTGGTTCTCTGGCAAGAGGGGCAGGATGGGACAAAGGTCTTCAGGAGCCTTTTGATGGATGTAAGGCTGGAGGCCTTGCAGGCCCCATAGGCCTGAGCTCTGGCAAGCCTGTAATGCTCCACCCAGTGTCTTGAAGCAGAGGTCCACCGGCTCCAACAAGACTGGACCCAAGTCACCCGATCACCACATCAAAAGGGGCACCTCACCCCGACTGGGTAGCCAGAACCCTGCAGCCAAAATCCAGTGACAAGACCTGATTGCGTCAAGATACAGACACGCCCTACACTCGCTAACTCACACCAATACAGGGGGTATTACTTCAGACTAACATTAGGGACACATACACGCATGTTTGGTCTCGTTTTAAAGGTCACAATACGATGGGCACAATACTCTCAACCTTAATGCAGTATGTTATCCCATAAGAGTAATATAGAAAGTAAGAATAAATCCACCAAAGTGGAGGATCTTATCACCTAGTAGAACAAAATAATAATCACATTCCTCCTGAAACAATTTCATTGGCTGAGGGCCTGAGAATTGATAAGATCAGCAGTTCTCCAGGACACACACACAAGATCAAAGCAGGCCCTAATAATAATCAATCATAACCTTTGGTACAGTATGTCACTTGGTTTGGAATACTTAAGGAAGAGCTCCAGAGTAGCACAGGGAGACACTCTGTAATCTGAGCTCCCACATAATGCTGTATGAATCTACATCTGTAATCAGATATTTTCTGCAGTTACTATGTGTCCACTCAGCTATGGAATTATTGCATTGTTTTGATTGGATGATATAGCTTAAGACTTGTGGACACATGTTAAAATAACCTTAATGTTATATTTGGTTAAATTGATGTGATGTATATTAATTGTGAATAAACTATGTTTTGATTACTTCTTGGCTGTCTGACTTTGCTAACTTGCATGTTTCTCAGAGACTGGGGTTATTCTAACACTGTCTTGCAGCCTCTGACTTGACCCTGTTTCTCCGAGACCTGATGTGACTGCCCAAGTTGAGTCACGGTGAATACCGGTTCAGCCTCTGAAGCGCGCACATGCTGAGTTACGGTAAAAGACCGGCTCAGCCTCTGATGCGCGCACATGCTGAATTACGGCAAACACCGGCTTAACCTCTGTGGCCCTCGCTAGCTCTGATTTGGCAAGTTTCAGCTGAGCCTCTGAGGCGTTATGGGTCATCAGGTCCTGACGGGTATCTAGGCTGGCATTATATTACATTGTAGTGATTTCCCAACTTCTAAACCGAGTCTACATAGCAGATCCACGGATCGCTCTATTGGCCAAGGCAAATCTGGTGTGCCCCACTGTCTGGGATTAGTGGGAGTTCAGCAATAGAAGGCACAGCCTAGGAGTAATCTAAATAACAAAATTGTCATGACTAAAATTACTAAAATTGTAATAACGAACTTTAATTAAATTGGAGTCAGATAAAATTTGGTCTTTAACTAAAACAAGTAAGTAATTTTACAGGAGTGCTCGGAAGGACCCACACGCATTCCAAGCCTTCGGCTGTCCAATTGGATTCTGCCATTGGGCCAGTGGATGGTTCCCCTACATGGACATGGGTGTCTGTTCATTGAAAAGTCTGTACAAAGGAATTAAACTTGGCATGACAGTGTTTACACTAGATTAATATCTGATGTGCTACTGTGTTTTAAATCATCTGCGGAAGTCTGGTAGCACAAGCTGGTAGACATGCTGGTGGAAAGTCGCAATAGTCTAGCTGTAAGGTAACTAGTATCTGGACAAGCAGCTGAGCTGCAAACAAAAAAGGCCTGATCCTTTCATGAGGATCATCATCATTCTTTGGGCATTCAGTGGCAGCTCAGCCCAGCTGCACTTACAGTAAGCCTAGCTGACTCCTTGATGGCATGTATTTTTGCAATGTGCTATTTACTTCACTTATGCATCGCTTTGGACAAAAGTAGCCGCTAAATATGTAAATATAAACATATTTATGGGTGGGAGGAGTCTCCAATGATCAAGCATCGCTTACACTGGAGGTCCTTGATGGGGGGTGGGGGGGCAGGACTCAGGGATGTACTGGCCTTCTGGTTGGAGAAAAAACATTTATTATACCACATCGTGATACAGCTGGTCAAGATACTCTTAATGGTTCACTAGTAAAAGTTGGTTGAGGATCTGAGATGCTAGAAGTCCTCAGAGATATGCATTTCCAGGAGCATGAAGCTGGAGACAAACTCTATTCAGTCCCATTTATGTAAATGGGGGCATGTCATCAGCTTCAAGCTCATGAAAACCAGTCTCAGGAAGTCCTCCATAGTCTTCCTGGTGTTGAGGGCCAAGTTGCAGCCAGGTGTTGAGCCTCCTCCCTGTAGGCTTTCCTAATGGCCCCATTGATTAGATCCATTTTTTTGATGTCATCTATGAAGTTGATGGTAATATCAGTTTCTGATATTTTGATAGGTAAAGTAGGAATAGAGCAGAGGGCTCAGGATACAGCCTTGTGGAATTCCATTATTCCACAATCAGTTGTATTACATTGCCAATGTATCGTTCTCTCTTGGGAAGATTGCAATGTTATACCCTCACTCTTTTTGTCATAGTAAGTTATGTCAAAAGAGCAGCTGAGTCAGCAACAGCCAGGTAACAGGTGGTGTATGACAAATTACTTAAATTGTCATTCATTTTAAAGAGCTGATGTTAGGAAGACATGCCTAACAACTATAAAAATCAAGGTAAATTTGCCTTGACAGAATGAATATGGTATGAAAATATTAATCCTTAGTTTGGGTGTAATTTAAGTTATTCACATTTATTTTAGCTTTCAGTTACAGTCAGTGTAATACCAGCTCAACTTTGTGTTACCCTGCCAAGTTTCAGGCATCCGTTTTACATTTGTGAAATTTCTACTCAGACTTTGAGAAGCATCAGTCATAGTACCTTAATTTCACAAGCAGAATTACTGAAGTCATATCGGCTGTTACACCACCTGGGGTGACATTCTGGTACTAGCATTCCAGCTCAGCATTCACACAACTCTCTGTATTATTCTGTAACATTTTCAAATCATTCTTAAATTACGCTACAAAATAGTTTCTGTGCAACTATAATAATTATGCAAACTTAGCTTGGAGAAAGATCCTCTCATTTTGTTTGTTTGTTTATTTTTTTTCACCCCTCCTCTCCAAAGAGCGAATTCAGTTGATATTGCTAGTATTGTTATAGTGGGAATTCATGTAATTTAAAGTTACCTTCTACAGATTCCATGAAATAAGAATAATGGACCAAACATGGAGAGTTAGGAACTGATAGAATAACAGAAAGAATTTTCTTGTTATGTACCGGCAACTATTGCTAATTATTCATTCACAGAAGCTTAACTCAATTTCAAAACACTTTTAGCATGTGACCCATCCTCATTCATTATACAATAGATGCCATAAACAATGCATCAGCAGTCAATAAATATCAACAAATTGCTAATTATATTTTGACTGTCTGAAAAAATGCATTCACTGGAACAACATTTATATTTATACAGCAATCAGTCTTGAAAATTCCGTTAAATTACTTTAAATGTCAAACATATATATAAATATTTATATATATAAACACATATATAAATATAAAACACACAAATATTAATTAAATCTTAGCAACCTGAGAGAATTCAGCAATTAAAACAGTACAACATACATAGGACAAACATTTCAGCAGAATATATGGGCAGTCTCTTGGTTAAGAATGTCAAACTTACAAACGTCTCTTACTTACCAATGGACAGTCCTGTGCAAGTTCAATTTCTTCAAAGAAGAAATAGCTCATAATTCAATTCAGACAGTTTACAATGAACTAGTTCACATTCATAGTTCACAATTTTGAATTCTGAACTAAGTTCACATCCCAAAAACTAGTACATGTTCCTGTCTTCCGATTGTTTAATGAGCTGCTCATAATTCAAAGTGAAATTGTTGATCAGCAGTTAAATATCACTAGCATCACCTACCATTAGAATGGTAAAAGGACTGCATTTATATAGTGCTTTTCTACTCTTACAGTATGTGTATTCAAAACACTATACAATATGTGCCTCACATTCACCCATGCATACCACACATTCATACATCGGTGGCGGAGGCTGCCATGCAAGGCCAATGTGCACACCGGGAGCAATTTGGGGTTCAGTGTCTTGCTCAAGGACACTTTGATAGGATCAGGAGGAACCAAGGCTCGCACCTGCAACCCACTGGTTGCCAAACAATACCACTACCTCCTGCACCACCATTAGACAGCTGTTGAAGTCTACTTTATTGGTATAAACAAATCATTAGTGATATAACTAGTGCATTGACACTGATCAAGACAAGGGACCCATGAGAAAATCAAGATCTGCAGCATTGTGCCAACCTATGGAGCCCACTGTCCCAAAATTGGTATTTCTAATAATGGTAATATCTTATTGCTATGCAGTGTGCACATTGTTTCCCCACATGGTCCAAAGACATGAAGCTAATCAATTTTGTATCTACAAATTTAATGTAATATGTCAATGAGTCTTTGTGAATTCCTAGTGATGGACAGGGCATCCTGTAGAGTGTACCCCTGCCTTGTTTGTGCTGCCTGAGACATGCTCCAGCTTGCCCCCCCCCTTGTTTTCAAAGAGATTTCTATCAAATTAAAAAAATAAAAATTCTGTTACAATGTTAGAACAGCAAAAGGGTAATACAAACAGCTTTCAGCCATCAGTGAGAGACAGCAAACAGACATTTCCTGGTTGTTTGTGCATTTCTGTTTTTACTTTATCATTTTATCACAGATTGTTTTGACACGGAGGTGCTGAATGTACCACCTCAGATATCATGAAAGGGACTTTAGATTTACAAGCAGTGCAGAACAGAAAAAGCACCTTAAACCAAGAAACTGGAATTTTCATACCCTGGACAGCTACTGCAGTAAATTCAACATATGATCAGCACAGGGGCACATCTGTGCACGATCAACACTCAACAGCATTCAATGGTGATGGTACTTGACTTCAAAAGATGGACCATCATTAATGCTGTTATATAAAGGACCTTCAGAAATGTATGAAGTTAAAGCTTGATAATTAGTAATGCTGTAGCATGTTTTGAGGTACAAGCTAACAAAACTGTATACAACCATCAATACAGACATTCATGATGCAGTCATGTTATTAATTCCATTGAGTTATTACTAGCAAATAGATTACAATGTTACAGATACGATAACATGTTATTGATCTTACTCGGCCCCTGTCTTTGCTACACTGCACGGTAGATGACATTGTACAGATTGTTGTGTAACATGTGATTAATACCTGCAGAAAAGACGATTTCTGTATTCTGAGTGATTTCACAATCAGTATTTTTTTTATTAGAATGTGGATCACTCATCATCAGCCTACACAGCAGAATGGACTGTGACAATTGCAAACACAGCCACTGTGTCACACCGGCATTTAGTCAAGTCTCTGTCCAGTCATGCCCAGTCTGGCCATGATAAACTTCGCTGTCTTACTAGCTCACCAGCTCGTTATGAATTTGTTTCCATGGTTAAGTACTGTATAATAGATCCTAGTTCTCAGTAACCTCTGAGTCCACTATTGTGTATTTACACCATGCTGAGAATTCATTACTAAGCTGCTCTGTTCTTATGTATGACTGTATGAAAAATCTGCTGGTTTTTGATCTTTTGTGGTTTGGATGTGATATATTTCTCTGCTTTGTCCTTGTCTATATTTAACTACGATTTTGGATTACAAGTTGGATTTAGATATAAACCTTGTGCTTTCACATTTTCATCCTCTCGCCATGCCATTATATAAAAGTACATAATTAAAATTCCATATGATAAAGATGTAATCTCCAAATTGTAACAATAGAGGAATGTAAACTGCAAAAGATTTTGTGGTTAGAGTCGATTTGAAAATAAAGGTACTAACCCTCAGAAAAGTTATTGAAGTTCTTCCTTATAGAATGGGCTGTCTATTAGCAGAATTTGTCATCATCATGTCTGTGCATTTTGGTTAAATTTTCGGTAGTAATGGAAATTTAAAACATTTCATTCTTCTGGAAGCCAGCAGTGATGATGAGACTCTTTTTGTTACTTTTATCCCTTATAAAGCTCAATTGAGTATTCCTTATTTTACCTATACTATCACCATTACATGATCATGTAGATCACAATTTCTGCATGCACAGTTTTAATTGGGATATTCTTCATTCAAGTTAGCAGTTCCATAAGATAGCAGGCAGATGTATGGTCTACCGAAGAGCTCATTCTATCACCAGTCTACTTTTTTGTCTCCCTGTTCCACACCACAATCCCAGTTGTTTCCTTTACCATGATGTGAGGCTTGTTTCCTGCATTTGTTTCCCTCTGTTTTTTTTTCTTTGCATATTTCCATCCACAAGCCACATGGCTTACCATTTCAGATTTTGTTCAATCATAGTGTTTACCTTTTACTTTATATATGCGATATTCATTTTCTCTGCAACACAACATAACACAACAATGTACCTTTCTACACAAGAGAATTATCAGTTTTATGGCACAAAATAAGTAAATACATACATAAGCAAACCAATAAATAAATAAAAAATAAATAAATAGACTTACTAACATTGCCATGGGCAGGGTTAAAGATCCAAACACAAATACTAATACCACCACCAGTAATTAGGTGCTCTTGAGAATGTTATTTTTGTTTTAAAGCACAAAAAACCATCTATAAAAAACACTCTTAGGCTGATATATGATGGACATTCAGCTAGGCGTGTCAGACAAGTGGGGAGGATGTCAAGCAATTTGTATATAGGTTGAGACATAAACAGCATAAGGACAGGTAATGAGGAGGAAACCACACACATGCCACATCAGCAACAATACAGGCTATCCTCAAGAACTTTCCTCAAGGCTATCCTCAAGAACAGGGATACTCAGATGTGTATGCTAGCTTCATCCCCAGGTGTAATTTTGGTTATATGCAACAAATGATTTCATAATGATCCTAATAGTCCCAGGTGAGATGCCCAGGAAAAGTTCAATAGTAATATATACCTTATAGGGGCTTAATATATTGCACATTAAATCCTGGATCAGTATCACCCAACCTATAATTGTTTTAGGCAATACATTTAGTTATAAATTTAGCGGAAATACATTTCGCAAAACAGGTCAAACGCCGAATTGTAAGATACACACACAGTGGGAGATTTATGCAAAGCTAAGAGCGTGCGAGGATCGCAGAGGGGGGGGGGGGGTCACTGCAAAATCTACCAAAGGCCCCCCTGTTGCCAAGCCAACAAATTTTACCGAGTAACCCTTTTGATAACAGATTTATCAGATTTAGATTGATAACACAAAATTTCCAACAGTGTTACTGACCACTGTACATATAAGCCTAGATGGAATCACCTACCACACACCTAGGTCACAGTAAACTTCTTTACTGTACAAAGAGTAGATTGTAAAATAACAATAAAAAGTATAGTATCGTAAAAATGTAAACCAGTAATATACATGTTTATTACCATTATCCAGTATTATGTGCTGTACACATAATGTGTCAAAGTTACGTTTCCCTCACCCGGACTAGGATCACCAGGGCTCCACCCTGGAGCCAGGACTGGGGGAGAGGCCCATTGATGAGCACCTGGTGGCCGGGCCTTACGTCTGGGAACATCTGGCAGAGGCTCCTGTTCGCCGGAGCTTTAACTCGCACCTCCGGTAGAATTCCAACTGCATACTGAGGGAGGTTGGGGACATTGAGTCTGAAAGGACACTGTTCCGAACCTCCATTGTGGAAGCAGTTGTACAGAGCTGTGGCTGCAGGGTGGTCGGTGCCAGTCGTGGCGGTAACCCCTGTACCATATGGTGGACACCAGAAGTGAGGGGGGCTGTTAAGCTGAAGAAGGAGGCTTACCGGGAATTATTAGCCGCGGCTCGGGCGGTCAGAGAAGCAAAAACCCGGGCATGGGAGGAGTTCAGTGAGGCCATGGAAAGTGACTTTCGGTCTGCCTCAAAAAGGTTCTGGCAAACCATCCGGAATTTCAGGAGGGGGAAGCAGCTCCTAGTTCCTACTATTTATAGTGGGGAGGGGGTGCTGTTGACCTCACCTGGGGACATCACAGGGAGGTGGAACGAATACTTTGAGGACCTCCTCAACCCTGCCTCAGATACATCTATGCACACTACCATTGAGACATCTGGGTGCTGGGGGGGCTGGGTAGTTAAAGAGCTACGTGGTGGCTGAGCCCCGGGGGTGGACGACATGGGGGTGGCTGACACGCCTTCACAACAGTGCGTGGAGGTCAGGGACAGTGCCGCTGGATTGGCAGAGTGGTGGTCCCCTTATTAAGAAAGGGGACCAGAGGGTGTGTTCCAACTACAGGGGGATCACACTTCTCAGCATTCCTGGGAAAGTCTATTCCGGGGTACTGGAGAGGAGGGTGAGATCGATAGTCGAATCTTGGATTCAGGAGGAACAATGCAGTTTTCGTCCTGGCCGTAGAATACTGGACCAGCTTTATACCCTTGCAAGGGTACTGGAGACCTGGGAGTTTGCCTATCCGGTCTACATACTGTATGTTTTGTGGATTTGGAAAAGGCTTACGACCGGGTTTCCCAAGGTGCTCTGTGGGGGGTATATGGGGTCCAGGGTCCACTGTTGTGGGCAATTTGGTCCCTGTATGAATGGAGCAGAAGCTTGAGCACATTGCCGGTAATAAGTCGGACGTGTTCCCAGTGTGGGTTGGGCTCCACCAGAGTTGACCTTTGTCATCGGCCTTGTTTATAATATTTATGGACAGGATTTCTAGGTACACCCAGGGTGTTGAGGGTGTCCAGTTTGATGGCCTCAGGATTGCCTCGCTGCTTTTTGCAGACAATGTCGTCCTGTTGGCTTCATTAGCTGGGGATCTCCAGCGTGCTCTGGGCTGGTTCGCAGCCGAGTGTGAAGTGGCAGGGATGAGGATTAGCACCTCCGAGACCATGGTTCTCAGCCGGAAACGGGTGGATTGCCCTCTTCAGGTCAGGGAAGATGTACCGCCTCAAGTGGAGGAGTTTAAGTATCTCGAGGTCTTGTTCTTGAGTGAGGATAGGTGAGATCGGGAGCTGGATAGACGAATCCAGCGTCTACAATTTTGCGTCTACAATTTTGCAGGCACTTCACCGGTTCGTCGTGGCTAAGAAAGAACTGAGCTGAAAAGCAAAGCTCTCGATCTATTAATCCATCTTCATCCCTACCCTCACCTATAGTCATGAGCTTTGGGTAATGACTGAAAGAATGAGATCGTGAATACATGTAGCCGAAATGAGGTTTCTCCACTGGGTGTCTGGGCTCTTCCTTAAGGATAGGGTGAGAAGTTTGGACATCCAGGAGGGCCTCAGAGTAGAACCGCTGCTCCTTCGGGTCAAAAGGTGCCAGTTGAGGTGGTTTGGACACCTGGTGCGGATGCCTCCTGGGCGGCTACCCGGAGAGGTTTTCCGTGCATGTCCTACAGGGGGGAGGCCCCGGTGCAGACCCAGGACTCGCTGGAGGGATTATTTCTCTTGGCCTGCCTGGGGACGCCTCGGCGTCCCCTCTGAGGAACTGGTAGAGTTAGCTGGGGAGAGGGAGGTCTGGGTCTCTCTCCTGAAGCTGCTATGACCCGAACCCCCCATGACCCGAACCCTGGATAAGCGGCAGATAATGGATGGATGGACAATTGTATGTGCTAGACTTTTATACAACTGGCAGTGCAGTAGGTTTGTTTACACCAGCAGACCTACAACAATGAGGCTGGACCTGGCCAGACTCCGAGATCAAGATGTTTCCACACAGTTTGTGTGAGGGTGCAACTGCCAGTTCTAATGGGAGGCCTTCCGTGAAAAGACCCTGAAGGCTGTTGCGAGTTGTGTTGGTATTGTCGGTGTTATCACAAGGAGGTATTTCATCTCACAGGGCACCTTGGATATTATCGAGCAGGGGTTTCAGCACATGGCTTGATGACAACTTCGGTCTGTTTCAGGAAATGAGAAGGATGGCTGTGAGGGCAGTTAAGGGGAATCTGTGAGCATACCCAGACTGTACACTGGTACTGTGAGTGCTGTGCCGAACCACTGCCTTCTTCCCAGTTGATTCTGGGGTTCATCTGGGGTGTGTTTTGCTCCTATTCTGTTCAGTGCTTGCAAGGACTGGGTGTTTGGCAGGGTCGTGGGGTCCAGCAGGCACATTACCTGCATTGTAAGGAAGTGTCAGTTACGGCACTATGGCTATGTGGTGCGATTCCCTCAAAGGGAATTGCTGAGGATCTGAGCGTCTGGACTAGGCCAAGGGGACACCTATGTAACGCCTGGCTGCGGCAGATAGATGGCAAATTCTGTAGGGAGGGATTGGACCACATGTCCAGGATCCTGAGGTGTTTCAACATGTAGTGGATACGATAACACACTGTACCAGTGCATGCTTCCTACCCTGACCTGATGATTTTCTGGAATTATCATTTTATGTCATATAGTATGATAGGAAGAGCATAGGCAAAAATAAGGATTTGAATGACTTTGACATTGGCTAAATTGTGATGGGTAGACGGCTGGGTCAGAGCAACTCCCACATACCAGGCCTTGTGGGGTGTGTTCCTGAGATGCAGATATACAACTGGGTATTTATGTGCCATTTATCTGGGGAAGAGGTGGCACCAGGAAGCACTATGGAAAGAAAGTAAGCCGGTGGAGGGAGTGTGATGTTCTGGTCAATGTTCTGCTGGGAAACCTTGGGTCCTGGGTCCTGGCATTCACATGGTTGTTACTTTGACATGTATTACATCCCTAAATGTTGTTGCAGACCAAGTACGCCCCTTCATAGAAAGGGTATTCCCTGATAGTACTGCCCTCTTTCAGCAGGATAATATGTCCTGTGTAGGAATTATTAGCTCAGGTAATTTTAATATCTCCACCAATATGTTCTGACATTAATTAAAATTTAATGAATTGTGATTTAATGTTGATTATTAACCAATTGTTATGCCGAATGATTGGCTTCTTCAAACTCAATTGCTGTATCCCTGTGAGTCCGTTAATGCGAGACTTAAATGGGATTGACTAATTATCAGTATCGCTCAGTAACCTGGGTTAGAAGGCTCGTCCACCGAGCTGCATCACCAGGTAATGTAAACGGTTGGTAGCGAGACTCCCCTCACGGCCAATGAGAGTCTTGCGATATTTTAGGCGAGTTTGAGATTTCAGAGCATAGTAGCTAGATCGCACAGAGGCGGGGACTATAGTGAGCACTCAATGAACGGAGGCTGAAGGTGTGTAAAAGACATGCATTTATTCCTAACTAACATGAGACAGACATTACACCAAACATAAACAACAACACGAAATGACAGAATAGCAACAAACAATGTAATTATGAAAATGCAATGACCGGATTTAAATGAGTAACTGTAAAAGGGAAATACTGTT
>JAODKF010000103.1:11686488-11699648 GCA_026779585.1 Mormyrus proboscirostris
ATCAGTTGCTCAAACCCAGTTGTGTGAATTCCTCAGTTGATCGGTCCTGTACGTTCTACTCTAAGCATGGAGTTGCAGCGAAACGCTGCATGCCTAAAGGCCCTCTGGATAAAATTAGCCAGCCCTGTGCTAATCAATACTTTGCAATCTGAGAATTGTCCCTATTGCTCACTACAAACAGTTACCGTACTTATGACCAGAGACCCACACAACAATTACGTTTCAAACTTCACATTATATGTGATAGTAGAGCTAAATTATTATTAGGTATTAAAGATTATTATGTTTCTTACTTACACAGTGACTATACCCATATTATGCTGCATTTTCCACCATCGCTGACATATTTACCCGGAAGTACACTTCTAACTGCAGCTCGCGAAAGACACTTTTTTTTTTTTTTTTTGGTCCGGCAAGGCAGGATTTTAGTCTGGGTGCTTTATTGTGCCAACACTTATTTTGCCAAGTGGAGCATCGGATTAAACTCCTCTTGTAACTTTATTAACCATTTTAGATTATTGCGGCATTTAGCCGGAGCCAAAGGGGAAATTAACTAAAATGGGAGCGATAAGGAGAGAAAGAGAGGATGGTGAGAAAGAGGAGAGGGAAAAAGAGAGAAAGAGAAGAGCGACAGAAGAAAGAAGAAGAAAAAAGGGCGTGGTCAGATAGAGAGAGAAAAACAGGGAAAGAAAAATAATACGTGACAACTTAAGAAAAAGTAGAGCAAAAAAGATAGAGTAACAAAAGGTCAGCTTCTGCATCCTAGTACTGGACATTGTATCATCACACCAGCTGCTGTATCTGAAAAACAAGATCCAGGTGTATACACAAAAAGTATACATACTGTACAAAAAAACCAATGGTACCATTATCACAAAGAATAAGCTTGTGTCAGTATCTGCTTCTGGAATCCGCAATGAGTAAATTTCCCCAGTGTGGGATCAATAAAGTCCTATGCTATTTTAATGACATAAGCAGACCAACAGGAACACGGTCTGGATATCGCTGCACCAGTATCTGCATCTGAGAAGAAAGGCCACTCACACACACACGCACACGCACACACACAAACAAACAAGAAGGAGAGGGATAACATAGGGCAAGAAGGCCCTGAGCTATCTTGTATGTGCGTGTGCGTGCGTGCGTGTGCGTGCGTGTCTATTTGTGTGCGCATATGTGTATGTGCATGTGGGTGGATGTGAATAAGGATGTATGTGTGTGCATATATATGTGTGTGTGCACATGTTTGTATGTTTGTGCGCTGTGAGTGTATGTATGAGTGTGCAGATTAACTTGGAATGATTCCCAATGAGTGTGTGAGATCACAACAACCCCACCCCGGGGGGCCCCCAGACGGCCAGGAGAGCCCCGAGCAATCATGGACCCAGCCGCCCCACAGCAGCCAGGCACCCGGGCCTCCCGCCACCAGAGGGCTGCGCGTTCGGCTAAGGAGGCAGAGGCGGGAGGCACCGGGGCCCCCCACTGGCAAGCACGAACCAGGAGCCCACGGATAGAGCTTGGAGCCCGGGCCACCCGCGCTGCCCGCGGGGGCCCCAGGGAGACCTGCACCCCCCCAAGAACCCCGGGGGACCAGGGAGATACCCTGAGAGTCACCAGGCACGCCCTCCCCCAAGCCCAGACTCCCCAAAATTCTCCCACCTCAAATCCCCTCACCTCAAATCCATCCACGTGCTCCCCCATTCCAGGACAAACATGCAGACACACAGAACCATGCATACACACATACACACACTCAGTCACACACTCTCAGTCACACCTGCTTGTCTTTCAGGCTTGGCAGCAGATGCCCAGTGGACGGCCTCAGAGGATGTTCCCCACCCCCCCAGACTGCGGGTGAGCGGATACCCCACCGGAGACCGGCAGCACCCCATAGATGTCAGCACCCACCGCCCGCGCCACACCCAGGACCCCCCCACCCGGTCGGCCCCTCATCCACCTTGATCATTGATGGAGTTCATGTCTGTGAAGTGAAGTGTCGTTAAAATATGGGGGAGCATATGGGGAAAGTACACCTACCGCCCCCCCAAGCCATAAGTGTCTAAAGTGGAGTTAAAATAGAAAGGAAGGGAGCTGCGCAGTCCAGCTGCGGGCTGCCGAAGCAGCTGACCCAGGACCTGCACAGCTCCCCTCGCCCTCCAAGGCCCTATGTGAAAGAGTGGTGTGACATTGATGTATGTCTAAAATGTAGTTAAAATAATGAGGGGGAGGGAGTGAGTGGCTAATCATCCCCCACTTCCCTTTGTGTGGTGCAGTGTGATGTCTTGGTGTGGTGTCTAACGTGTAATTAAAAGAGATGGGGGGTGAATAGCTGATTACCTATGTGTGGTGCAGGTGGATGCGGGCTGGGAGGGGGAGTGTATGGTGATAGGTGATAGCGCCGCAGGGCAGCGGGCATCAGGCAAGGCACACCCGGACCCGCGGCGCCAACACCCAGGAACTACGCAACTTAATGACAGTGTTTGCGAATGTTCATTTGAACTACGGTTGTGAGAAAAACCAGCATCATTTAACTGCATCGTACTATGTAAGTCCGTAGTATTGTTACCTCTGTAGTTTGAACTATGTGTGGCAGTATGACTTTTGGGTAGCTGTGTCTTTAAATCTGCAGGGCAATTATGCTAGGTTGAGGTAGCACCCTATAAAAGTGGCAGCGGTTGGCTGGGGATCTAACGCTGACAAGGTGTTCTGGTTATTTGACTTAACCAGAACAGGTGTTCTTGGTTATTTGTAGTGGGTTGTTCCGAGTCTGTCTTGGCAGTGGCAAGTCACTTTCGTGGCTGGTTGAATTTATTGTTTGTTTTGTAGATCTGAATACGGCGGCTTTATTGGAAGTTACTGCTTGGTAGGTAGTGGTGGGTATGTTTTACTCCATTCTGCTTTAGCTAACTGGTGTTCAAGCATTGGGTATGTATTGCTATAGGTGGTGCTGGCGCATTGTATAATGGGCTTATTTGTTAAATTTGCCCATAAGTTCAACCAGTTAGTGATCATGTGTTAACTTGTTTTGCCTGGTATCATCCTTTGCAGGCATCGTGGATGGAGTTGGGAAGATCATGAACCCCTTTTAAGAGCTGCTGTTCCGCCTGCTTTATCATAGCTGCAGTCTGGATTGCCTACCCTACAGTTGCTGCTGCTTTGCCTCTTTAGTTGTATTGTGAATGTGGGACTGGTGGATTGTAATTCCCTGTTTAACTGGTTCCTCCAGGTTTTATTGTTTTAAAGTGAGTGTGTTTATTTGTGTGTCACGATTGTTCTGGGTGGGTACGCCACTAGGGAGGGAGGGAGTTTTGTGGTGGCGTGGTGTGCAGCAGCAGGGTACCAGTGTGTGTGCATATGAGTTGTAGTGCTTTTTTTTCCAGGATGCTATCTTCTGACTGCTTAACCTCCTATCCTGCGTGGACCAGCCCAGAGGTTCTTGTAGTGTGGATAGCTTTTTAATTGTGGTTTATTAATAAAAGATTTGTAAGTGGAGTCACGTCTTCTGCTGCCCTGTATAACGGACCTGAGTGCCTTTTTTATAGGAGTTTTATTTAGTTTAGGAACTATTTCCCGGGGCACAATTCCCAGGGTGGCGTAGTCGGTATCTCAAGGGGTAGTTCCCTAAAATTCTTAACCTATCTCCGCGACATATGGACATAGTTAGCAACAATAGTTTTGGGGAAACACACCCCCAGTAATTATCATTATCAATGTTATTCCCTGCACCATTCTCTGTGAGTGGTAGTCTTGCCTTCCCCTTAGCTGTTCTCAGTTCCTTGGTTTTAACCTTCATGATCCTTTGTTTTTCTGTTTACGTTTGTTTTGGTTAATAAAGGCCCTTTTCAGTTTACCCTATGGCTACCAGTGAGTTGTCCCCTCTTTGGACCTACCAAAAAACTTTTCCTCTGCTATGTCCTGTAAGGTTGCCTGTTTTGGACATTCTCTTTCTGTAACCTTGCTAAACCACTCCTTCAAAATTGGATCTTCCTTCTGCAATCTGGATATGTCCTCTGGAATCTGCATACCTAGACTGCAAGTTGTGGCAAACTAGGTGGACTCGACTCACCTGAGCCTCTAACCTTTTCCATTCTCCTCTCCCTTTTAGATTTCCTCCTCGTTGTACCCCCTTCAATAACCTCTTCGGCAAAGGGAAACTCTCTCAAACTGTCCCTCATACTCTGAGCTCCGGTAACCACATTACAAGATTTCCCTTGAGAGACAAGGTCACGTAACATGGGAAGATCCTGTCCTAACACAACCAGGAAAGGCAGTTGGGGTGCTAAAGCCACAGATAAAAGTCTGCCCATTAACAGTTAAAAATACCTCTACTGTCTGGTATTCTTTTACATCTCCATGAACATAACACACTTTCACCTTACCCTGAGTACTGCCTTCAACATCATCAGACTGTCCACCACCAAAGTCTACAAACTGCCTGTATCTACCAAAGCTATTTACCAGTACTGGAACCAGGTGTTCTGAACTCTGGTAATCTGACCACGGGCTCAGTGGTCTGGGCACATACCATATAGCACTGCTGTTCGCTTTTCTAACTTGACAATAAGGCTTAGCATAACCCTTCTACCCACAGTAGTAACACCACATTTCCTGCATATGGGGTCTACTTATTAGCCTAGCCCCTACATCAACTTTAGATGGAAAAACACCTTCATCACTGCCACCAGGCTTACTTCTGGATGTTTCAGTCCATTGCTTTGGGCCGCTACCCCCAGCTCCTCTCCGTGCAGAGGTATAAGTCTCCGCCAGCTCTGCTGCTTCTGCCATTTTAGGATCCTGCTCCTTAATCCATATTGCCATCTCAGGACTGATCATCTTCATGAATTGCTCCAGAATGAGGAGCTCACAGATCTGTTCCACTGTCTGGTGTTCAGATTTAACCCATTTTTAAAAAAGTTCTTTAAGCTCTGCATACAGCTCTCGTGGAGTTTCTCCAGGCAGCATACTCTGTGACCGAAACCGTTGTCTATAGGTTTCTGAGTTGATCTTATATTTTTGAAGAATGGCTTCCTTGACTCTCCCATAGTCACATGTGTCATTAATGTCCATTGCCACATATGCACTAGGTGCTCTTCCTGTCAAAAGGGGGACCAAGCGAATAGCCCAATCATCTTCTGGCCACTGGCACACCATGGAAATCTGTTCAAAGGTCATCAAGAAATGTTTAACATCATCTTCAGTAAGGGGGTGAAGTTTGGCTTCTTTACACCTTTCACGCTGGAGGCTCCTTGGAATCATCACCGGTTGGTTGGTGCCCTCTGTATTCACATCCCCATCATCTACACTGCCACTTCTGATATGACCTTGTAGCCTGCCCCTGTGTCTTCATGCATGGAACGGGTAAGCCACTTTACATGATGCAAAACATCTTTTTCAAAAAATTTAGGAATTAAATTCTGGCATGAACATAGAGGCCTACTCTAGTTTGAGTCCTGCTGGTTTTGGATCTGCCACACTCTTGACTTATTTGTGCTTATTTTGTCTGGGCAGTTTTGCCCCAATTCATTATCGTTATCACAGCCATTTGTTTCCCAGTCTTTTGAGATGTTTACCACCTTAATTGGGTCCGAGAGCAACATGTTAGCAATATGCAAAGTTCTTATCAAGTGTCTAGACAAGCTATTGGATTGTAGTGCCAATGTTCTCAAGTCCCACTGTTTTTTTTTGGGGGGGGGGCATTTTATCTATCAAATTGTATGTTTGCATAAATGTGTGTGTATGTTTAAGGTGTCTGTGCTCATTTACATTCTTCAGAACTATCTATGAAGAAGGATTCACATTATGATTGATCACTCCAGCTGTACACATGTAAATATTATTTGTCTTCCTCACGGTTGAGCAATTAGTTGTTTCACATATGTTTTTGAACTGTTATTTTAATGTTATACATTTTATTTAAATATTATAAATGCTCTCGTATCTCTGACAAGGATAAATCGTTGGAAGCATCATTTGACCACTCCGATGAAAGACATGTATGACACACAGTGCATTGTTAGTATTATTTAAATGGCGCTTGAATCTGTAAGCTATTGTTTTCACAGGTTTCCTCTGGGCACTCCATCTGTAGGTATGGTAATAAGTGAATCAGTGGGTCTGAATTGGCCGTAGTGGGATCGTATGCCCCATAGCAAATTGGCATCCAGTATATGGGGTGCCTTGCCCTGTACTATCTAGAATAGACTTCAAGCTCACTTGTGTAATGTCATGTGTGTGCAAAATTTTGAGACTTGCTTTGGACTGAATAGCATTTGATAAGTTGGTTCTTCTGTCACCCACAGTCAAGGAAATAATTCTTTTAAGAAATTATATTACCAGAACAAAATTATGCTTTTGCGTTCACAAGTCAACAATTAAGTTTTTTTAAATTGGCAAGTCTCATGGAAAATGAAAAGATATTGTCCTGAAGCAGTCCTGTTTCTGTCTAAATCTTTCTCCTTTCAGGATGAAAGACATGGAGGTTGTGTAGAAAAGTGGTGTAAACAAAGCAGTTCATAAAAGAAAGCATTCCAGTAGAATTGGAAAACAAAACTGCTTGTTATGCGGTTGATCAGGCCACCTAACCTCGCATCAACTCTACATTTACTGGAGGTGAAAAAAATACATACTATACTAATATTATCAGGAAAACACAATGAGCAGGTTGATGGGAAATGACCCAAAGTCACATGACGTCACCTGACAAACAACCCAAGATGTAAAGTGCATCAGCTATGTATTGCGGACCAGATGTATCAGCAATACATAGCCCAAAAAAAGAAATGTATATTATATATGATGGTGTAATAAAGAAAAGGGAAATGATGAAAGAATCAAGGTGATTATATATTAATATCTGTATTGCTGTCACTTTTTAGGTTGGAATTATGGGTAAATGCACTCTCTCCATTTCAAATTCAAAGAGAGATTGATTTTTTAATAGGTATAAGCGTAAATTGATCTAGTGGGGAGAGACCATGGCGAGACACAAAGAAGCAGTGTGGTTTTCTAATAGATTTTCTGCAGTTTCATATGTCACACTTTCTATATGGTGCTATCATGATCATAAGAGTCATTGGCTGCTTAAAAATAAAAGCTGCTTTGAAAAGGATTCTGGGTAGAATCACTGAATGCTTCCTTCAAACCTAATATTCTATGCTAGAAAAGCTTTTGATAATACATTAAGACGGATTGCTCTTTAAAAGGCATGATAAAGTTTTCTGGTATCAATATTCAATGATATTTTAAAAATCCTGTAACCTTATATAATAAGAGAAAAAATATCTTTTGTCCTTTTGTCCAGTTCTTCTAATGAGGCCTATGATGAACCTTGCAACCTATAACCTACCACAGGTGCAGAATGACTATCTCCATTGCTCACTTTTCTACAAAAGTTAACCCCCACTGCCGTGATATTTTTGTCAGGTGTGACATTGGTAATGGGGTTAAGGTGTATGAGGATCACATCCATTTTCCAAAAACTGATTCTATCAGAGATATAGCACAATACTCAGCTGAACCTTTACAGTATGTGGCTCTTCAATGATTGCATTCTAGAGCTGTGAAAACAGAAAAAACAGTCACTTTAAAAATACACATGTGAGTACATAGTTTATTTATGTTGTACCTTTCAAGAAAAAAATGTCACAAATTAGTTCATAGGAAAACAAAGATATTCAAGCATCAGTAGAAGGCTTGTCTGTACTAATCAGTTTTCAGATGCTGCATGTGCATTTTTCAAACACTTATCCAGTATTCCCTAGAAAGCATGCCAGTCCAACTCGGGGCACACGCTTGTGCAAACTGAATGGAACTACAGTGTGCAATTTTTAATAACGTTTCTTTACCTGATGCCAATAAAACAAATAACGTCTGCATGTGCGGGATTGTTTCATTTTTTGGGAAAAAAAATACATGTGTAACACTTATACAGCATTAAATGTACTAAACAAGTCAAACTTTGGATTGCCAGTAACTTGATTTGTTTTCCAAGACAAGCAAAATTTTAAATTAAATTTCAACTTGATAAACGAGCGAGGTCATGCAATATGAGTATTATGTATACACTTTGTCTGCCTAGTGTCATGTCACATCATCACAACTAAGCCGATGGTTCTTCTCTCTCTCTCTCTCTCGCTGCAGGATTGTGGGTAACAGTCTCCCATGCTCGGTCTCAGTCAGCGTACCTCACCCATATAGTCAAAATTTAGTAGAAAAGCACCACCCAAATAAGGGCGTAGCAGTGCGAGCCATGAATCTGTTTAACCACTATGTAATGTCCACATTTCTGCGAAATCGAAAAGGAGGCAAAAGCAGCTATCATTGGATAGGTTCATTGTTAAAGTCGCACAAAAAGAAAGAGATTCCAGTACGCCAACAGAAACCAGCGATTCCGTTAGTTATAGTGAAAATCGTCCTATAAAATAACCCTCCTTTCCTCTCTCTTGTCTCCCTCACACCATCCATGATTCTTTTCAAAGTTAAATTGCAGGTTAATTTGTTTTATGCATTTTTACTTCATATTTTTATTTATCATTTTATATGAATAATTTTGGGTTGTGGAATGAATCATCTGAGTTTCTATTATTTTGAATAGGAAAATTCAGAATCAGAATCGTATGTGCAGGTGCTGGAAGATGAAGTGAAGGGCCATGTTGACAGCATCGTCTACAGATCTGTTGGTTCTGTAGGCAAACTGCATGGGGTCCAGCAGGTGGTCAGTGGTGACTTTGAGGTGGTGGAGTACGAGGCGCTCAAAGGACTTCATAACTACAGGCGTCAGAGCAATGGGTCTGTAGTCATTTAGTCCTGTTAACTTTTTTTGACATAGGGATGATGGCATGTGGCATGACTCCAGTGAGGTGTTGAAGATTTCTGTGAACACTGGAGTCAACTGGTCAGCACAGAGTTTCAAGGTGAACAGGGAGATGGAGTCTGGATCTGCAGGTTTCCGGGGGTTCTTCTTCTTGAACACCTTGTTCGCTTATAGATACGAGTGTTTTGGATTACGAGCACCTTTCCGGAACGAATTATGCTCGCAATCCAAGGTTTTACTGCATTTAATTCTGTTTAATAGTGGCAGTACCAAGTGCCAAGGCTGAACTTCAATTCATTCTGAATTTGTTGGTTGTGGTCAAGCTAGATGTTAAGGCTGAGAGTGTGCTTAAATTTCCTGATGGAGGAAAGACAAGGCATGTTTGGAGTATCCCAGCCTTCTACCCTATGCTGCCTGATCTAAGTTAAGGATAACTGAGTAATTCGGGGATGGATATGATATGAATTCATGAGGTACAAAATCTCCAGTAGTACCCTGGCCTAACCCTATGCCTATATAAGGCTGACCAGAATAAGCACTCTGGAGAAGAACAGCTAGTCTGATGTCTAATAATATTCTATATTTTTGAATTATAGCCCATAGATATTTTTCTACTATTTCTTGATGTCACCATATCTCATGACACACCCTTATGTCTTGTTAGGTATGCATGACCCATTTGAACCAGTTCTTGTTTCTTGGTTCATGCCTTTTACATTCCAGTTTATTGCCATTGCTATTTTATTGTCTATATGAAAACACAATTTCAGAGTGCATTTATTATTTATTATTCTATGTGCTCATTTCCCCCACCTTAGCTGTCCTGTAGCAGGAAGGGCACATCTGACTCTGCACATTCTGTGTTGTTAGGTGTTCAGGTAATAAACTTTGCAGGGGTGATCATGGTCAAGTCACTCCTTACTATTTTATCGCTTCCATAAAAATTAGCACGCGGTGGAACGGCTGCCAAGTAGAGATGGGCCACTTTAGACATGCCGTGCTTGCGGTCTTAATGAGGTAATGTTTCCTTAATGCCTTGATGGAAGCAGTGATAACGACTGTGTGAATTACTGATCAGTGGGACTCTTCTGGACTGTGATTTTCTCAGAAATACACACACAGCATCAAAATGTAGTTAGTTTCTATTATTGTGTTGCAAGCTATTCACTTCATTAATGATATTTGCTGTGAGGGATGCAGCACCCGACTTTGTGATATTTCACTGCAGCTCATCACCACAACAGAAAAGAACTTTTGTACTAATAAATCTCAAATCTGTAACACGAAAGAAACATTTTCTGTATAACTTGAACACACACATTGTGTCTTGCTTTTTTACACAGTTCTGAATATCTGACTTTTATTAAAAGCTAAAACAAGGCAATTAATTTTGCCGCGCTTATCATTTTAAACCCTTTAATGCCTTTTTGACTGATGTTGCATTTTCTTCATGTGTCAGACATGGACTGCATTTGGAACAAGATTACAGGCAAGAGAATCCTGCGTTTGTGTTTTACATTGGCATTTGACAGGGAACGAGATGGAGTTTTTGTATGCTTGTTACAGTAAATATGCTCAAAACGCATCCATGTTTATAATATACAAATTATTTCAGGATTTGGTTATACTCCGTGTTGACAATAGATCCGTCCACATGAATATAACATACTTGTATTGCTGATATCATGATAACAGTTTTACATTTTACATTGTGATTAACATTAAAGCATCTAGTTTTCAAACTTCTGTGTTGTAGTTGTCACCTTTTGACATTACAGCCGGCACCTTTCTGAGAGCTGTCTAAACTGCACAGCCAGTTCTGTGGAGTGACAAATCAGGCTTCTACGTCTAGCAGTCTGATGGATGGGTCTGGGTTTG
Organism: Mormyrus proboscirostris; assembly: GCA_026779585.1. NCBI lineage: Eukaryota > Metazoa > Chordata > Actinopteri > Osteoglossiformes > Mormyridae > Mormyrus > Mormyrus proboscirostris. The sequence goes on from JAODKF010000103.1 coordinate 11,697,179, forward strand.
GCGGATGCCAGGAGAAAGTTACCTGCCTGACTGCATTGTGCCAACTGTACAGTTTCTTGGAAGAGGGATAATGGTATGGGGTTATTTTTCAGGGGTTGGGGTAGGCCCCTTATATGCAGTGTAAGGAACTAATCCTTCAGCATACCAAGACATTTCGGACAATTCTATGCTTCCTACTTTGTGGGAATAGTTTTGGGAAGGCCCTTTTCTGTTGCAGCATGACTGCCACAGTGCATAAAGCAGGGTCCATTAAGACATGCTTGGGTGAGTAATTTGTGGAAGAACTTGACTGGTCTGCATAGAGCCCTGACCTCAACCCCATCAAACACCTTAGGACAAACTAGAATGGAGATTGCGAGCCAGGTCTTCATGTCCAACATCAGCACTTGACGTCACAGATGCTCTTCTGGATGAATGGGCAAAAGATCTCACGCACAGGCTCCGAAATCTCGTGGAAAACCTCCCCAGAACAGTGGAAGCTGTTATAGTTGGGGAGACTAACTCCATAATGATGCCTATGGATTTAGAATGGGATGTCTTGTATACACATGCACACACAAACACATGTCAGGTAAACATATCTTTATGGGGATCGCTTATTCATTTCTATGGAAAAATACTAATGCTAACTCTGACGACCTTAACCTCTACCTAGCCCTAAACATAAGTAACCAAGCAAAGTTCAAGAGTTTTTGCATTTTTAGTTTTTTCATTGCAGTCACAGATTTTTATTAAATTGAGTTTTCCCTTATGGGGACCAGGAAAAAAACATGTATTCATCACGTTGTGGGGACAATTTGTCCCCATAAGGTAAGGTATACCCGCTCACACACACATACATATATATACTGTGCTATGATATGAATGCATGGAACAGTTCACATTGTATTGTGCATTATTCTGACATGTACAGCCATTTATTCCAGCTTAATGAGATGATAATAAACTGATACTTTGGATAATAAACAAACCAGGCAGCACTAGCGGCATCAGTAAGGAGAATTTAAAATCTCAAACGGCTTTCAATGTCAATCCTCCCAGCACCTTTTGGATGGTTAAATGAGGAAGAATCTCCATTCCTCTGTATTTAAAATAGAGCAATTACAGTGGGATCCACTGAATCACATGCCCTCATCTAGCAGATATAAATTTACACTATGTTTCAGCCCCCAAATTAATGTGAGCGCTATTTTACCAGGTTCTATTACTGAAGCGCTGAACCTTGCGTCTTTGTCAACGGCACACTGCATTGGATAAGTGCTGGAAATAAAGAACAACATGCAAACGTAAAGTTAGGTCTGGGATGAGAGAAGGCGATACCTTTGGTAATCTGGGAACCAGAACAGCCTTCTCCCTATGGCATCCAGTGTCGAAGCATACAATGGTTTTCCAGCTAAAGACAGTTGTAAAAAAATGTAGACAAATCGCAACACAGAACCCTGTGGTAGGAATCCCATCAATCACGATGACCACATATCCCCACTAGAGAAACTTTTTTCTTCCCCATCTACACTCACTTTTTTCTCCTCAAACATGTTCTCCTTTAATCTTTCATTCTCAAAGAAGCTTGGCTTGTGATATTTTGAATTTATATGTATAAAAATGTTCCATGTAATTTCTTTAATTAACTTTTGAGGTCAACGGGCTCCTTTCGATGAAGCTGTGCTTGAAATATTTCAAAGGCAGATTGGTGGGACCTTGTGGTGTGCTCCTCTCAGTCACTTTCATGTTGCTGAGAATATTATTAAGGGGATTAATTACTAACCATTTCCTGGAAAATATATTCAGAGAACACATTGTCTGATCATTCATACTACATGTCAGTCTATGTAAATGTGTTCTTTGGAGTCAAAATTGTGAAGGAACAGTTTGATGTTCTACGCCTTGTCTGCATTCAAACTATGATACATGATATTGCTGATGAAATGCTTTAAAAAGGCAGAATTTGCATTGTTTTACAGTCTTCTGTCATAAATAACAATTCAACATGAACTCGGTATTCATAAGGTGTACTCTAAAAGCTAATAGGATACAAAAGTTTGATATGCTGGAGCTCAAATACCATAATAAAAAAACTGATAGAACCAAGATGCAAACACAAAATCCACAAAACGCTCCAGAATTTTGTTTCTGTACAGTCTATCAATATATAGAAATTATTTACACCAGTACACCCAGCAAAGGCACACTTACAGAACACTTGGTACGATGCAGATGACTAGATTAAATTTGTAGTTAAAGTTTAAAAAGCCTTCATATTTTATGGTAAGTGGTGATAGTTACTATATTTTTATGCAATTGTTTTCTGATTTGATTGCCGATTCCTCCCAATCACTTTTTTGCATATTAACACTTTTCATAAAGGTTGGATCCCGATCCGGGGTTATTCCCTGCCTTGTGAAATTAGCTTCTGGAGTCACAACCCTGACAAGTGGGTTCAGAAAAAGGATGGATGGATGGATGGATGGAT
>JAODKF010000103.1:11702080-11712426 GCA_026779585.1 Mormyrus proboscirostris
GTTCGAACACACCCATGTAAAGCGCCCTGGGACAACTCTGTTGTGAAGGGTGCTATATAAAAATAAACTGAATTGAATTGAACTCGTGACCATAGGTGAGGGTAGGAACGTAGATTGACTGGTAAATCGAGAGCTTTGCCTTTTGGCTCAGCTCTTTATTCACCATGACAGACTGATGCAGTGCCCGCATCACAGCTGACGTCACACAGATCCGCCTGTCGATCTCCTGCTCCATCGTTCCCTCACTTGTGAACAAGACCCCAAGATACTTAAACTCCTCCACTTAGGGGAGGACCCCATCCCCGACCTGGAGAGAGCATTCTACCCTTTTCCGGCTGAGGACCATAGTTTCAGATTTGAAGGTGTTGATTCTCATCCCAGCTGCTTCACACTCGGCTGCAAACTGTCCCAACGAGAGCCAATGAGACCAACAGAACCACATCATCTGCAAAAAGCAGAGACCTAATCTTGTGGTCACCAAACCCAACACCCTCAACGCCCTGGCTGTGCCTAGAAATTCTGTCCATAAAAACTTTGAACAGAATCGGTGACAAAAGGTAGCCCTGACGGAGTCCAACTCACCGGAAACGAGTCTGACTTATTGCCGCCCATGCGGACCAGACTCTGGCACCAGTCACACAGAGACCAAACAGCCCATAAAAGGAAGCCCAGCACCCTATACTCCTGGAGCACCCCCCACAGGACTCCCAGAGGGACATGGTTGAATACCTTCTCTAAGTCCACAAAACACATGTAGACCGGTTGGGCAGACTCCCATGAACCCTCCAAAACCCTGCGGAGAGTATAGAGCTGGTTCACTGTTCCACGACCAGGGCGAAAACCACACTGCTCCTCCTGAATCCGAGGTTCGACAATCCAGCGGGCCCTCTTCTCCAGGACCCCTGAATAGACCTTACCAGGGAGGCTGAGGAGTGCAATCCCCCTAGATTTGGAGCACACCCTCCAGTCCCCCAGTCCAGAGGCACTGTCTCCAATGTCCACGTGATGCTGCAGATGCGTGTCAACCAGGACAGCCCCACAGCATCCAGAGCCTTAAGGAACTCTGGGCGGATCTCATCTACCCCCATGGCCCACCCACCGAGGAGCTTTTTAACCACCTCAGTGACCTCCGCCCCAGAGATAGGGGAGTCCACACCTAAGTCCCCATACTCTGCTTCCACATTGGAAGATGTGTCGGTGGGATTGAGGAGGTCTTCGAAGTACTTCCTCCACCAAACAAAAATGTCCCGAGTTGAGGTCAGCAGCACCCCATCCCCACCATCAACAGTGTTGATGTTGCACCGCTTTCCCGCCCTGAGCTGCTGGATGGTAGACCAGAATCTCCTCAAAGCTATCTGGAAGTCGTTTTCCATGGCCTTGCCAAACTCCTCCCACACCCGAGTTTTTGCCTCAGCGACTGCTGAAGCCGCATCCCTCTTGGACCGCCGGTAGCTGTCAGCTGCCTCTGGAGTCCCACAGGCCAAAAATGCCTGATAGGACTCCTTCTTCAGCTTAACGGCATGCCTCATCACCGGTGTCCACCGGCGGATTCAGGGATTGCCACCACGACAGGCACCGACCACCTTAAGGCCACAGCTCCGGTCAGCCGCCTCCACAATGGAAGCACAGAACATGGCCCATTCGGGACATGGGAGAAGTTTTTCCAGAGGTAATTCCATCAGACAGGGGACTCCGCACGAGGTAGTGATCAGTTGACAGCTCCGCCCCTCTCTTCACCCGAGTGTTCAAGACATGTGGCGGCAAGTCCGACGACACGACTACAAAGTTGATCATCGAACTGCGGCCTAGGGTGTCCTGGTGCAAAGTGCACATATGGACACCCTTATGCCTGAACATGATGTTCATTATGGACAATCCGTGACGAGCACAGAAGTCCAATAACAAAACACCGCTCGAGTTGAGATCGGGGGGGGGGGCGTTCCTCCTAATAAAAATAAGTTTGTTGACCTGCGTCTGGGAAAGGGATCCATTCTTTTGCTTTTCATTAGGGGTCTTTTGAGCTGTACTTTGTCTGGTTCCTCAGCCTGGACCTATTTGTCTTAGGTGACCTACCAGGGGCATATAGCTCCTGGGATCACTGGAACACGCAAACCCCTCCACCACGATAAAGTGGTGGAGATCCTCAGCCACATACACACACATAGCCATTTCTCAGTTAAAACATAACAACAAGGATGGCCGTACCTCATAAACACTTTATCGGCTCCAAGAGAGGGGGCAATAGCCAAATGGATAAGTCAAGTGTCTAAAATAAGCCCAAATTAACAAATCCAAATCACACAGAATCAAGTCTGAAAAGTCCTCAGTTTTGAACTATGAGATATTAACGAGAAGAATATGACAGTAAATACAAGTACAAGGAAAGCGCACTTGTACAGTAATAGAAACATTGCAGGTTTGAATCCCTGATCAGCAAAGCACCACTGAGGTACCCTGAGCAAGGTACCTCCCCCAAGCACTGCTCCCCAGGTGCTGAATTAGCTGCCCCCTGTTATGTCACAACATCACATATGGGTTAAATGCAGAGGATACTTTTCGTTGTTGTGAGCTGTGGTGTGTCAACAATGACAATTGGTTGAATTCTAATTCTAAGGGGGTATGATTATCTGTTGAAGTCCTCTGGAGATGGATGTGATCACAAGGCATGACTTGTGGCAAGTAAATAGGAGACTACAGCACATATGACACAATGTACATGGACTACATATGACACAATGGTCTTCTAAATGAATGAATGAATGATTGAATGAATGAAGCTACCTACTCTCTATAGCACCTCCTTTAGGTAAAGGTGCAAGTTTGCAAATCTTTCAGTTAATCCTCTCGTAGTAACATTGCATGCCATCATGCCTGCAAGCTGCTTTAAGACTTGTTTTTACAATGACTGCCTCAGGTCTCCTTCTGGAATTGCAGTTTATTGGGGATATCCCATATTGTATGCATATCCAAACTTTACAATAAAATACTTTGCTTAACTTTTTTCATTCTTTCTGCTTCCTTCAGACCTGGGCTCACTGATTATCAGCTTAACTTCTACAGAACTCATTCTGTCCTTCTTTCCCTTATTTCCATGTAGTTATTTTGTTCCTTTTATGATTCCCAATATAAAAATCATTTCAAATTATTATAAAATGTTACATGACAAAAGTGTAGTGTCATCTCGAGTGACAAATTGTGGAAAGACTCAAAACCGGGACTCCAGCACCAAAAGGCAGTGACCCTGCATAGTGTCTACACAAGCAATAGGCCATGGAACCTTTGCTGGGCTGCTTGGATTGCCAAAATGACCATACACATTAATCTGTATTGTAATCATTTTAAGATCCTCAAGCAGATTATCAAAAGGAGTTGTTTTACATTTTCAGTTATGAAGAAAAAAAGCAAATAATTTTGCAAAGGACTAATATCTGGACCAAATAAAAATTATATTAGCATAAGGCACATGATACTATTGATAGCTATGATACAGATGTCATGACCAGCACTTGCTAAATATATAAGGATTAAGTACTTAGGCCATGTTTTCTACTTTCTTGTAAGCTTACCCCAGGTTCTTAAATCTGATGCAAGGATATGAAAGAATATTCTGTAATTCACCTGAACTTATTATTTGGCAGGGCACAGTGGCTAACATAGACAAATGTTACCCTCCATACTTGGACTGCTAGGTTGTTGTGTTTGCATAGGTGATGGAAATTGCCAGAGGCTGAAACTATTGGAAAGCTGTAGTGACACTTCAAATCCCTTGTTGAACACAAGCTTCCAGCCAAACTTCCACAGCCACGGTTCCCAAGCCCAATAACCTATACTTAACATGATTCATTTCCCTAATTGATCCCTTTTGCATCTCAATCAGCAAGATTTTCCAGGTCGTCTTGCTGCCATGTCTGTTTGGCTATTGAAGACAGAGTTAGTCCCTCGCAGCCTGCCAGTGGCATTTTTAGTTTACACTCTCAAAAAGAACACCAACATATTTTTTATCATGCTTTTAATCTCTGGTACTTTCTATATTTCCATATTGAGATTTTGAAAATCTCTTGGAAAGCTCACCTCTGTCTAAAAAGATCTCAGCTGGGTCTTTGAGAGATTTCTACAGAACTCATTCTGTCCTAAATGTGCATTTGTGTTTGTAGAATACTTACGGTAGTGCAAATTATTACTATTCTCCAAAGAGATTTGTTTGTCATGGGATCCTCAGCCACATACACACACATAGCCATTTCCCAGTTAAAACATAACAAGGATGGCCGTACCTCATTATACTTCATATTCTTTGAAATGGGCACTGCATTTACAGTCAGTCTTTTCTATGCTTAAAGGCCTGTGCATTACTACTGTACCTTAATTAATTATCACAAAGTAATACAGCTTCGCAGAAAGTAAACAGATTAATGATCAAAATACAGCTACTATAATGAACTGTAATTAATACAGCTGTATGAGTTGGCCAGTTTGCTGAATGCCTTCATATATTTTGCAGAGCTTACCTTGAGAAAAAAGACATAATATATAGATTAGTCATGCAGTTTAATAGAAATGTGTAACAAATTAAACTGATATAAATGCTAATTTGCAATTCTCTTTTCAGGTAACTTTTTTAATTATATCGTAGTTTTCTCTCTGTGAAACTACAGCAATGGATTTCTCTGATAAATTTTAATAGTGTTTTTAAATTGGCTGAATGTAGTTTCATAGTAATGTAATGTCTTAGAAGTGAGAAAAAAATCTTTATCAGACGGGCAATATACACTGCTATCTGCTTTATGGCTTTTCAGTTTACTTGCCTAAGAAAAGAGGCTGCATTCTTTCTGAAGTCTTAGTCTACAACATATAAAGTGAGATCAACATATTAAGTGATTAACTCAAAATGTTTTGTGAGAAAAAGATTTTTAAATAGATGGAACTCATTTTTAAATATCATGGCTTTATTCAGTTTTCTTTGTGATATTCCCAAACATCTCAACTGAATCTGTAATAATGTGTAGATAAATAAAATCACATAAAATATCTGTATACTGTATGTTTGTTTGATTGTGTAGATGTCTCTGATAAAAGATAGAAAGAATATTATAAATCCCAATAAGCTATGTGAAACCTGACATTTACATGGAGTGCTGATAGAGCCCTCTCTGCACATGGTAAATGTCAGACTAATAAAGTATTAGCAATAGGAAGGAGGTTTTAACATTAACTCTACTTCAAAAATACAGTACATAGGCAAGCATCTGTTATACTCCAGGGTACTGGTATAGATATTCTTTAAGTGTGTAAAAATGATAATAAAGTAACCAATGCAAAATCTTTCATTTGTTTCATTAAATTCCTACAATGCATTGATGCAATTGATTCAATGTGAAATTCATTCTGTGGAATTCTGGTGATTCCCCTGTATTATTGTGGGTGTATAGAACATATTCACAGAATAATAGTGGTGTGGGATAAATAGGGGTCAATGACTGCTGGGCCTCTACTGATGTCTAAGATATAGAGGATCAATGAGGCCCAGCACATTTGCAGATGGTGGTTGTCATGGATACTAGTAAGGAGACATGAGGCAATCAGATATCTACTTAGAAGAAATTCAGATACCTTTCCCAATTTTCTTTGAGAATAGAGATAGTAATTCTGAAGCAATCACAATGTAATTTTGATAACACTTAATATTCTTTCACTTTGAAATGTAAAACTGGGGAGGAATACTGAAAAAAAACCTTTTACAGGATTAGGAATCTTTAAGCTGCATTTCTAAACTTCAAATTATAGTGAATTTAAGTCTGGTTATACATCATATATTTGACTGAAGAAAAACATGCCGTACCATTGGCCTTAGATTTTTCTTAAAGAAATATAAAATAATGAGCATCTACAATATTTAAATAGAAGTTCTGATTAGTAGTATATCTGGGACCAGTATGTATAGTTCAGGGGCAAGATGGGATTTGCAGGATCGATCCGACTTGCCCACAGGGATGAACAGTACCTCTATTCTATTGTTATAGCTATGGCCTACTTTGGAAATGGTTTGGTTTTATTTTCCTTCCAACTGTGTTAAAGTCTTGGTAGAGTTTATCAAATACTGTCATTCGGTAAACCTGTTGATTTCTTACAAAATAATGCAACAAAAACATGCAAGCCCTACACACAATGCAGAGGTGAGACTCAAGCCCCCAACTGTACAGATGTCAGGTGCAGCATCCCACTCCATCCACAGCCATCATGCCATCCGACATGATATTTATCTGGTAAAACAGATTATGTTACACAAAACAAAAAACAAAACAAGAGGACTATAAAACTGTAACAGGAAATATCTCTAAGTCTTGGATTTCTAAAGCAAGCCACCATTTTCCTTGATAACCAAGGTATTCAGTTTCAGTTTTAGCATGAAATCAGACGGCTAGCACAGTCATCTGGCAGCAATTCCCAGTGATGTTGGATGCTTCTGGGTTGCTGTCAGGGGTAGAACTTAAGATTTTTTGTTACTAGGTAACTGTGCTAGTTCAATACAAAATGTACTAGCACAGATAGATTTTCACTATTCCAAAATTTACTATTAGTTTTCAAGCATGTGGAGCAACCAAAGGTCAGCACAACAACATACCATAAGAAAGTATAATTTAAGAAACTATTTTCAGTAAACGTTTCCATAAACAATGTTCTTATTCAGAGCACACCATAGTAGCATATTCAGTACATAACCAATCCATACCAGTCATCCAGCTATCCAATACTTTTATAATTTTCACATCCTCATCTTTTTTATGTTTTAATTTTGATGCTTCAGTGATGGGGGTGGGGGGTTTGAGAAAGAAAATTCTGCATTAAATCTAGTTAGTGTTTTCCATTTCTTTTTGTTCTAGCTGGCTAACATGCTTGCCAATACTGTTCTCACTTTGGGCTGTCATATTCATATTATTAATAAACACATTATGATTTTAAAATTAAAACTAATATGTTAATGCATTCACCTTGACAGCACTATGGAAAATGTAATACCGAATACAACTTGGATGGTCAGCTGGGATGAGTCTGAAATTGGGATTGGCCAATAAGACATTGCATCAGAATTTTTAGACAGGCAGTAATGTGTATATCTGTGCGAGAAATGTTTTTTTTTTATTGTATTCTGGCATGCATTTTTTTTTCTAGCTATTGTTTAGGTTTTGTACTCATCCGTCACCTAAAATTACTCCACAGTGATCTTAATTTCAAGCCCTGATTGCTATACTTTGACTATAGGATTAAGCTCTGGAGACTGGGCAAGCCATGCCATTAGTTGAATTGTCCTTCACTGCCCTTTTCCAGATAGTTCATGAGCAATTTTGAACTTTTTGCTTTCTTTTTTGCTAAATAATGGAGGACTGCTGAATTAGCTACAATCCTGTAAAATAATCCCAGATGTAATGGCATACCTTTGCAGTATTGCCATGCATCACCAGCTCATCACCAAATGGGAAACATCCCATTTCATCACACAGTCTCATCAAATAGTGACAGTGTGAACCACCTATACAGAACCCAAGCACTCGTCTGTTCTTTGTCTTCGAAATACAAAGCAGCTGGACACTTGCATTTTAAATCTTATATCTCTCTCTAGATGTACACTCCTACAGTAATGATCCAGAATGACTCGCATAGGTAATTATGATTTCAAACCGATGTACTCAAAATTTTGGGAGTACTACATATGATTTCAATCACTGTTATCATTCCAGATTTAAACATCTGAAGCTCTGATATGATAAATCAACCCTATTTATTATCAAAAGCAACTCCTTAAACTTAGTTATCTTAATGTGTAGTGTAGTGTAGTGTTAATGGTTAATGTGTAGTTGAGATTAAGTATAGTTAAGCAACATGATTTAACCTCAATTCAATACATTTCTTTAGTACAAATAAACACTGAGTTATTTAATAAAATTTTTAAGGCATTCTGTCTCAGTAAATTGGGTATTACTTCCATGTATGAGTAACTTGGCGGAATGGTCAGTTCAGAGTTCTAGTTATGTATCTCCTTTAATGAATCGGTACATTTTGGTGCCCTTTGTTACGTAACTGAATAGCATAAGAATACTAAGAGCAATAATGAGCTCTGAAAGGGCTGCATTTGAAAGTGCAGGGCTTCATTCAAGAAGACAAAGGCTGAGGTTTCTAATCATGTTGTTCCCACACACAGTGGAAATTGTCAATTGAAAAGATTTCCTTAACAGTTACATAGTCTCCAGTTATGGCTGTACAGTATATGAAGCTTTCATTTTCAGCAAATTGTAAGATTGTCATAAACATTTATATAGTTAGTATTGACAAAAGTAGTATTGTTACTGTTAGAAATGCAGTTGTGTAAAATTAAATTGATTTGCTGTTTATGACTCTGCTTCCTTTGTTGGTCAAGGATTTTGATATATTTAAAAGAACTGACTTTTAAGAATATATTTCTGTGAGCAGTACCGCATCACCTTCAGTATAACTGCGTAATAGTTAAAAAAATAATAATTGTCACAGAGGGGAATTGGCATCCAAGGACAGCAAAGGATTAGAGTGTGATTAAAGTACATATTTTCTAAGGACAGATAAAAAAAGAAATAACCAAAAGGAACTGAAGTCATCATATTTGACTTAACTGATTTGTTTTTGCAAATCTACAGTATTAATATTTTAACACAGATGGCAGTTACAAAAAGGTAACAGTTTTAGACAAGATTCTTCTAATTGACCTCAGGGGACCGAGATGGAGGACAGTCATATGCATCATTAATGATAAAAAAGGACCTTTTCCATGTAATCATGGCTGTTATCCATGTTACACCTCTTTTCATTACAATAAAATTGTTCCTAATATCATGAGGACCAGTAATATTCTAACCCTATTTTTAAAATCAGTTCATTATACAATCAATAATTGCTACAATATCTTGAGTGACAACCACCTTAACAGTAGTAGGTATTGCAGGTTTGCTCACAGCGGAGGGTTGGGGAATCCAATCCCGCCCCCCACGCCGTGTCTGGATTTGGCGTGTCTTCTCTGTGTTGTGGGCAGTTTTCGCTCAGTACCCTGCCTTCCTCCTGCAGTCCAAAAACAAACATTTAAAAAGCGTGTGTGTCCTGTGATCAACTGGCATCCTTCCATCCATCCCTCTTTCTTCACACGCATCTGTTTTTTGCCCCACTAGGAGTGAGTGTTGCATTGACTATAAAAACAAAACTCCTGAATAATATCCTTGCAATATTTTTATTGTTAAACATTCACCACCACTTTCCAACCACTTATCTCATGCAGGGTATTAATAAAAGTATCAATTTTAAATAATTCACTTATTTATCCATTCATCCAGTATTTATTAGTGGTAAGAATGGTACCAATAGGATATTTAACAATTCAGAGAAATTGCATTTTTAAAATGAATGTCCTTCCCTCTGGAAGAGAGAGATTACCGCCATGGTGGAATGACATCAATTACATGAACATATAGATGTTGTAACTGACTGAACGGGGACATTAGGGAAAGCGCTGATGCATAGTGAAAAAGCATTGGTTATCGACTTTAGGGGAAATTACATCTTTAAAAATTATTGAATAACCCCCCAATGGGGATATAGACATTCAAGCCCATGGGAATGGATTGTGACCTGATGTCATTGTGTCAGTGGTTGGAAGGATCAGGCAAACTATTTGGGTTTTAAAATACTCTTTAAAAATATGACCTGTTGTAATAATACTTTCTGTGTGTATCCATGACAAAATCCCACAGCCTGTTTTCTACCTATTGTATATAATTCACATACTGTAAAGCCATTCATCCATCCATTCATTTTCTGTAACTTCTTATCCAATCTCAAGGCACAAGGCAGAGAACCACCCAAGATCGGGCACCCTCCCATTGCAGGACACCCTCACACACCATTCACTCACATATGCACACCTATGGGAAATTCTGGTTACTGGAAAACCATGCTAACTTGAACCTGAACTTGGAACTTTAGATAAGGCCTATAAATGACTGAAATGTCTCTAAATTACACTATTACTCATGTGATTTTAATTCTGTCATAAGACATATATATGGATTTATTAAGGTCTCTGCCTGTCAATCAGCAGTATCAGGAATTAGAAAAAACATTACCATACAGTACAAAAACCAATAAAATACAGAGTATGCAGAGTGGTGTTGTAGTACTCGAGACCAGTCTTGGTCTCAAGAGCACTTTTTTGCAGTCTTGCTCTTCTCGGAATTGACGGAATTGTCACGGACATACACTCACCTAAAGGATTATTAGGAACACCTGTTCAATTTCTCATTAATGCAATTATCTAATCAACCAATCAC
>JAODKF010000103.1:11712526-11750073 GCA_026779585.1 Mormyrus proboscirostris
TATCCTATCAATATGGGCCAACATTTCTAAAGAATGCTTTCAGCACCTTGTTGAATCAATGCCACGTAGAATTAAGGTAGTTCTGAAAGCGAAAAGGGGTCAAACACCGTATTAGTATGGTGTTCCTAATAATCCTTTAGGTGAGTGTAGAGGACTCAAGGTTTTATTTCAAGACCAGTCATGACTACACATCAAAATACCTTAATATTTATCAAAATGACTTAAAAATCACCTGTTTGTTAACCCTTAGAACCCAACAAATGCAAAATGTGTTGATTTTCACACCCATTAATCTCAAGCTTGTGTCTTTGGATAGGTATAACAGACAGACATGAAACACATATCTTTGCAAATTGAGAGAAATTATGTGACCAGGTCGTCCAAAATATTCAAGAGTAATCCTGTGCACAATGAGGCATATATTTTTAACATATTCCACGAAAAAACACCCATAATAATCCATGAAACATCAAAATTAGGAAAGCGCATATTAACAATGATCCACGTACTACCCTATTGGGAAAAAATATTAATCTTGTAATTTATTTTTTAGCCTATAAATGGGCTGGAGTTCTACTAGAAATAACAACATAGCATTCCATTTATTAGGAAGATGATTAGTTGATATTTTCACAATATTTATTCACAAAAGTTTGTATATATATGTTTAATGTCAAGTTCCATCAAAATAGTTGAAATAGCCCGTGCCCATTGTGTAATTGGAACACCTCCTACATGTAAACACAATGACGTGCTATGGCATTGGTTTGTTGTTTGAGGCTAAAACGCTGACTAAAAGTTTACATTACCAATCATAGCAAAAACAATAGCGATAAATATTCAGCATTAGACTCTAAAACATCTGGTATGTCTGTGTTAATGCAGTGGATCATAAACTAAAAAATACATTTTTATTTCAGTTTTTTCATTTTATTTCAGTCTATTATAAAATAATATGTAATAAAAAAAGCATGCATTGTGGTCTATCAGTTACCAAATGGATGCAAAATCAAAGATTTCCTTTTCCACCTGGCACTAACCATGTATTCCTTTACAATACAAAGCCACTGAAAGGTCCCCAAGAAACCCCTGCATTCCCACATAAAAGAGACTCTAATCTCAACATTTACAAGATGGTGTTTGTAGTGTCTGCAAATTTTTATATTAGATTAGATTAAAATTGTGAAAGTTCAATAGGTGCAAGTAGTTTTTCCTCATAAGAATGATAATAAAGCATGTATCATTATTTACATTTCAAATTATTACATATCTGAATAGCCCAGAATGTCGAAAAACAAAACCATAAAGCACATGGCTATGTGGCTATCGTATTTTCATATTACCTTGGAGTAGATATGGATTCGATCCAGGATTGTCTAGCTAGGTGTTACCATTATAATCGTGTGATTGGGGAGGGGATGGGTGTTCACAATTTGATGGGTTAAACCACGTGGTTAAGGGAGGGGGATTTTTGCACATTAAAATAAAACATATTTTTAGTCTTCGTTGGTTTTATGAATAAATGTGAATAAAATTGTGGTTTTGAATAGTATATTTTAGAATTGTGCATGTGGCATGTATTGTATTGGGGAGGATAAATGCTACATTAATTGTCCCAAGGGGAGGGGTTAAGAAATCTATATAAACCATGGAGAATGAGTAAAAGGGGAGGTTGTTATGGATCCAGGGCCTGCCAGGGTATAGCCTGTTTGGGTGATTATTGTTTTGTTAATACTTTGTATTTGTGCACTTTTGTGGGCAAGGACAATAAATTTTTGCATGTTTTGGTACTCCATGGCCTTCTCTGGTTCCTGAAGCCTCGGGCCTCTCAGCCATTCCCCCCCATGACCCTGAATAAGCACTTTCAGAAAATGGATGGATGGGTTAAAATTATACTGTGACACATATATTAGGCCATACTGCCTAGCCCCAAGATGTACTCCACATTTTATAGTATATATGTGTTGTGCTATATAGACTCAAACATTAGTCTGTTTCCGACCTTGTCTTGGTCTCGCCCTGCCTTGGTCTTATTGTGTTGTTAATGTTTGTAACCTAGGGAGACTCAATTTGCTGACAAAACTTGTGCATTATTTTAATCAGTAGACACTGAAAATCTGATATCAGCTTCTAAAATGGTGCAGATCTTAAAAAACTGACCTTAAGTTTGTGAAAATGCAGTTATGCTAGGCTAGATGTTCTCTCCAGTGCTAAGGGGTTCCCAATTGCCTTTCCATTGCTTAGAGTGAAGTTAATGAAGTATCTGTGTGGAAAAAAATATACATGTTGTTTTTTTTTTACTTATTCATCAGTTGCACCTAAATTACAGACAGTGACAGCTGTCTTCTGAGTCCATTACTCTTAGAAAATGCAGATATTTCTTAAATACTGATGCATGGATGTGCAGCCAACAATGTTGTATTTCAGGCAGACCCATTACAACAGCAATAGTATTGAATATACTTGCATTTTATTTCTTCATGAGATTAAATTATTTTAGATATGTAACCCCTTAAGTATCTAATTAATTGAAGCAAATTATTATGAAATCAAGCAAATTTTCAGCCTTTTCCATCATAGATTAAAGTAATCGACTGAATTAATGAAAAGTATTTCTCTAACTCTAAGAATAACTCTAAGAATAAGCTTAATTAATATTTTAAAAGTACGTCTGGTTGCTCTTTTTTGCATAGATCTACAGAATATAAGTTGTAATATGTAATGTGATATATATTCTGTTTACCTGTAGTTCAATTTTATGGTAGCAATGATCACCCCTGGATGTCCAGGATGAAGTTGTCCAAAATGACACAGAGGTTTATGAACAGCTCCTTTATTCACCTCAATGCATGGACAAGAGGAGCATATCTATCGAGGGTAACCTTTTTCCTCTAATGATATACTTATTTAACCTTGTGGAAGAAGTAAGTGACCTTTCTTAAATGTCATAAAAAAGCAAGATAAGAAGCAATGAGGGACGACTAGGCTCAAAGTTACCGTCTTTTTCTTTGCAATTCTGTTAAAAATGAAAATTAGATTTAACCTGCAATGACGTGAATAATGCTTTACAAAGTAATGCTTTATAAAAATAAAATGATACTATTGGGTGAGATAAAAATAAAGGAGTGGTTCATCCAGGTAATCAGAGGAATGATTAGCTGTTTCAAGCACAAAACCCTTTGTTGACAGTTGATTTTCCAATGGAAAATATTTGTTAGATGATATGGGAAATATTCTCTCATCATCTGATTAGCTGATGAAGGAGGTATTTCAGTAGTTCTATGACTTTCAGTAGTTGTTTCATGTAGTTATTATTTGTAACCATGTAGTCTGTGTATTTATTTGATTCTTATATGATGCCTTAAATAAAAAGTGCATGGCATAAGTCTTAGAATAATTAAATAAATAAAAGAATAAACCTACTAATGCACTACTCACAAAGACATTTTTATTTCAAATACTATCTATGTTAAAGATGTTCATATATTGACAAATTAGGTTATTTTGTAAAAATACTGATGTCCATAGACAAGAAACTCCAGGAACCCTGAGAAATTGACGCTTTAAAGATAATCTTCTACTTTTTCTTCTTCAGAAATGATCAATTTTACATCTTACATGGATTTTCAGAGAAGCTCCATCTTGTAGTGTTGCCCTGAAGATGAAGCCATACTTTTTTGATTTTGCATTTCTTTACTCCACTGCCAGGAAATGGATCCATACCTCAATGCCCACACTTCTATCCCCTCTACCCTTATGCACTTATGACATCTCATATTTTCATCTCCCCCCCCCCCACCAAAGTTCTATTTCCTATTCCCAAATGAAATTCTTCTTCCTTCCTCCATGTCACATTGCACGATGCTCTGTATCTCACCTGGAACAAATCTTATAAGCAAATGAACGGAGTGACTTCCAATAAGGTAAAGGAGAACAGCACTGAAGCCTGAGTGGAGGGACAAAAGTGAGCTTGAGGCTATATATTCCACAGTCATTAATGAAATTTAATAATAAAATGCTTCCATTGTACGGAGAGTTCTGGCTGAGGAACCCAAGCTTTCCCCATTAAGTTTATTCATAATGCCACAATAGCACTAGACACAAATCAGAAAGAAAAAAAAAATTAATAGCTCTGTACAAATATATTATACCATAGCAAAGGAAAAGCACGTAGGCAAATGAAAAATACTTTCTTATTATAGAGGGATTAGAATCCAAA
Source organism: Mormyrus proboscirostris (assembly GCA_026779585.1). Taxonomy (NCBI): domain Eukaryota; kingdom Metazoa; phylum Chordata; class Actinopteri; order Osteoglossiformes; family Mormyridae; genus Mormyrus; species Mormyrus proboscirostris. The sequence continues at coordinate 11,716,746 of JAODKF010000103.1, forward strand.
ATACAACTAAAAAGAAATGCTCAAGAGAATAGTCTCACAGCTTAAAGGAAGTTACTGCAACGGTGAAACAGATAAATTGAGGCTGAATACAGCCAGACCCAATTTTAAAAGTTATATGAAGACCTGTAGAAGAATAATACAGAAATCTCAATTAAACTTATTCAGTTACATAACAACACTTTTCATGGCACTTCCAAAAGGTGCCTAATATTATAACACAGCTCAAGATTTCTTATGTGGTGTTTGTACAGTATATGCATTCAAAACCAATTAGATACCAGGAGATAAAAGAAAATCCATTTTATTTCTGTATTTATTAAAATGGGCAATAGACTACTACTTAATAGGTCCTACTTACCCACTGTTAGTTATATTAAGAACATAAGAACTATACAAACGAGAGGAGGCCATTCGGCCCATCAAGCTCGCTTGGGGAGAACTTAACTAATACCTTAATATTAATATCTTCCATGCTATGTATTCAGTACATGATTGCAGTGTACCTGGAACTATTGTTTTGTTAATACTTTGTATTTGTGCACTTTTATGGGCAAGGACAATAAATTTTTGCATGTTTTGGTACTCCATGGCCTTCTCTGGTTCCTGAAGCCTCGGGCCTCTCAGCCATTCCCCCCCATGACCCTGAATAAGCACTTTCAGAAAATGGATGGATGGGTTAAAATTATACCGTGACACATATATTAGGCCATACTGCCTAGCCCCAAGATGTGCTCCACATTTTGTAGTATATATGTGTTGTGACTACTACTTAATAGGTTCTACTTACCCACTGTTAGTTATATTAAGAACATAAGAACTATACAAACGAGAAGAGGCCATTCGGCCCATCAAGCTCGCTTGGGGAGAACTTAACTAATACCTTAATATTAATATCTTCCATGCTATGTATTCAGTACATGATTGCAGTGTACCTGGAACTTACATTATTTTCAATGGAGCACCTAGGATGGGATATGTCCAATGTGACCCTGTCCAGGAAAAGCGATTGGAAGAAAGACAATTATATTGTCCGTCAGAAGATCCAGCACAGAAGCATGTGAACAGTTTCTGGAACTACATTATAATCTTAAAACAATGACCGCCTTTAGGACCAAGAGAGGTCCATTGAGGATTAAACTTGTTACTTCTCAAACAACACAGGGGGCCTCTTTAAAAGAATATACATATAATCAGGAAATAAAATCCTGTCTTCTTTATCCATTTTTTTTGTAATCAGTTTGACATTATTCAAATTATGTAATTCATTCAATCATAAGCTCATTCAAGGACACTTAATTAAAAGCTCAGCTGGAATGAAAGCCAACATCCACAGAGTGCACTCAGTGCCAATGTTTAAAAACACTGTTTTAAAGGGCATGAGAGTCAGTACACACATACACTGTATACTCCTTCTTCTTTAATATCAATGCTGATTGCTATGCTCTCTCTCACTATGTAAATTTGTTATTTACAGTATGTTCAAGGGCAAACCGTGGCATAGTGGCTAAGTGGATGGCATTGCTGCCTCTCATCTGGCATCCCATCCAAGTTGTATCCCCGCCTTGTACTCTATGCCACCTGGAAAAGGCTCCAGACCATGACCCCACACTATTATAATAAACATTTAGAAAAACTCCTACAATAACTCACAGCTTTTCAATACCTGCTTCAACTTTACAAATAAATAATAAAAAATGCTCTTGTATAAACTCTTTCGACTTCTTTTTCTTTGTTTCTGTGGGTGGTGCAAGTCCCATAGTAATTATGTGCTTTGTGAGGCTGATTCTATTACATAGTGCTGTAGTACAGAGCAGCATCTTGTACTACGTGCTGCCATGCTGCTTGTGTTACAGGTTCATTCTTTTACATCACCGATTCATCGAGCCTGTCGCTGTATTCCGGTCTACCTGCTCCATTTCGGATCTTCCCACTGTGTACCTGCTTCTGGTTTCCTCCCGTCCCCCAGATCAAAAGCCGCCATGCCTGCAAGAAGACATCGCTTCAGTTTCATTGCTAGATTGGTCTGATTGCTGTCTGTTTCGGTTTTCGATTGGGGGATTATGATTTTGCCCATTCCATTTGGTATGCGTACTTATAATAAGTGACCACTATGTTCTGTTCTACTGTGTTTGGCTTTGTTTCTCTTAATCAGGTAATCAGGGAAGTGTTTGTCTTTTGTTTGACATTTATTGGTTAAGAAAGCTAGATGGGGCATTTGTTAGTTTGTCTGGATTCGGTTTGTTATTTTGGCCGTGGGTCCTACACCGTTTGGCCGTGGGTCATTGCCCATTTGCTGTGTCCTGTTGCCATTACCCAAATAATCTAGTCTTTTAGTTTCTTTTTGTTTCTCCTTCCCATTTTCATTTGCATCATTATGTTATGGTCGTAATGCTTGACAATCAGAACCATCTTCAGTTTGGACAGCATAAGAATAGGTCCACAGAGGATTGCATACCACATGCACTACACCACCCTGGACCACACGGACAAAAATTACTATGCAAATTTACTATTCATAGACTTCACCTCAGCATTTAATATTGTACTCCCACCCAGGCTCATCAACTAGTTGGTAGACCTGGTAATCCATAGCTCTTACTGGAATTCTAGACTTCCTCATCTACAGAACCCCAGTGAGTGCGCATTGGCAGAAACACTTCCGTCTCAATAATCTTCAAGACAGGCACCCCACAGGGAAGTGTGCCGAGTCCCCAACTACACTCACCATTTGTTCATGACCACATGCGGAGACACAGCTCCAACACCACAATCGATGTTGCTGACGACACCACCATCATAGGTGTAATCAACAATGACAATGAGACCACCTACAGGGGAGTGGTTGTGTTCCTCACAGAGTGTTGCCAGGAAAACAATCTGATCATTAACTTCAAGCAGAAATCTCCTTACACTGATCACCATTGATGGAGATGTCATGAAGAGGGTCAGAATCAAGTTCAAAATCAACAGAAATTACTTATATATAATAAAAATTATTTGTACTATATTTGTACTTTATGGGAAAACTATAAAAAAGGTAAGGTTGGTAGTGTTTAACAAAGTGCTGATTGAATTTGTCACAAATCCACAGCAGCACCACAGGGAAGGCCTAGAGCCTATCAACAGGGAAAATGCAGGAGAATGGCCTAAATCGGAAGCTAGGCTGTACCAGAGCACATACATACATGCATTATGGGTAATGTAGCTAACCGTGATTTCAGGAAACCGGTGGTTGAAAGCTCCGTGATACAGCAAGAACATACAAATTCCACAAAGTTTTTAATTATATCTTTGTGGGGACTCTCCATTCATTTGTATGGGGAAAACTCTAATCCCAACATGACAGCTTTAATTTCTACCCAGCCCTAACCTTAACCATAAATGACCAAATAAAATATGAGACTTTTGGCATCTTTAGTTTTTTGCTTGCATTCACAGATCTTTGAGGGAACCTGAAAAATGGTCCCCACAATGTCAAAATAACTGGGTCTTAACACATTATGGGGGACATTTGGTCATCACAATGTAATATAAATCTAATACACACTCACACAAACACACACACATACCCGTGCACCTTTGTAAATGAGGACTATCCATTCATTTCTATGGGAAAATCCCTATCTAATATTCCAATCAGACACCAATCAGACACCCTTAACCCACCCAGCCCTAACCTTAACCAAAAGTAACAAAACAATTTTGCTTTTTTGATTGCATTCACAATTTTTTATAAAGTTAAGGTTATCCAAACAGGGCCAAAAGCAAAAAAAGTTTCAGGTTTTAACACACACTGGAAACATTTTGGTCCCCAAATGTGATGTATGCAAACCTATCCACACACGTACACACACACACACACACACAACAAAGGGTGGAATAAAGTCCCAACCCTGGAAGTGTGAGGTGATAATGCCACTCATACCGCCCAATATACTGATACCATATTCATCTGACAATCCAGTCACAGCTGTGACCCCCCAGAGATGTTACACGATAGTTTTTTTCTGAGAAATTCTCATGCTCCAGAGCAACATATGGTTCATATCTCTGGCCCATGCATGTGGAGCAGGAAATGAAAATTATTGAAATCAAAATTAGCATACTGTGAACATGTTTTCCATGATATCCTGCGTCACTGCTTTTTTCTTTTTAATGGTAACATCAATGACGTGTTTGTCATAAAAAAGCATTTCAATCACTTGTTTGTATTAACAACCTTCATAAATCCTGCATGCTGCAGTAGCTAAACAATTTGCCTGTCAAGGGATCCATTTTAAACTTCACAGAATGGTGCCTTTAATCATCAATGAGGTATTAATAAGCTTGTGAGTTGAATTACTGAATAATAGGCATAGTGTTTTACAGAGAGAATTCAGAATTGCCTTTCAATATTTAGAAGTTTTTATGTGTGTGTTTTTTTGGAACATGAAGACTTCTATCTACAAAGGTACTTTAGTTGGTTCAGAGTCCCTGGGAGGATCATGCCAGTCATTATTCAGCTGGTGGTGTAACCCCCTAATGATTTGAGGGTTGTGAATTGTTAGAACTGGAATTACACATATATGGAATGGACCATTAATTTTTCTCTTATTGATAAAAACTCTGGCCAACTCTGCATTTAATCATGTCCCATGTCTGGATTTAAAACGCATACTGGAGACATAAAACAATCAATAGACACTATCATGCATAGTCAAAATATTAATTACTGAAGTACCATTTCATAGAATATGAAGATGACCAGCAAAAAAAAAATAATCATTCAGTCCTTCTATCTATTTGTTCATTCAGCCTTATTGAAATACAACTATATAATTATGGTGTAACTGCTATTGGTGATTATCAAAAACATCATTGGAAATGTTTCTGAGATTAAGTCCATAATCACACAATGAAATAGCATAAAGCTTTTCCCAGTTGTGTTACATAATCACACATCCAGTACTAGGTTACAGTGAGCCAGGAGCCTAACCCAGGAAACCCGCAGCACAAGAGTACCCCGGAAGGGATGCAAGCCCATAACAGAGAATAACTAGGTAATTGAGCGATACCAAATCATCCAATCATATGCTTTTGAACTCCAAGCTGAAACCCCCAGAAATACAGCGCTAACATCTGAGACACTCAGCAAGGTTTTACATATTCCAATAACTTTCATTTTTTAAGCCAGTTAAGGCAACTACAACAAAATCAAAATAATGAGAGAGCAGTGGCAATGTAAGCAGTATTTAAATCAAAACAATCAATCAACAAAGGACAGTTGTCCAGATTCATTGTGCGGCTTTAAGATAACCCCCTATCCAATATTAACGTGATAGGCTGAACTGTATTTGATCACCCACTCTCTGCTCTTTGTCAGGCTGCATTTTTCCACACTATTTTTCCCAATAGCAACTTACAGGATGCTCTATAAAAAACATACATTTTGTCACAATACTCTGAAGTGTTCATCTCTTATGAAAGCTATTTCAAAGTACTACCTACTTTAGAAAACAAACAAATGGTATGAATGATACAATTGTCTTTGGTCCATTTTTCCCCATTGAAGTGAAGATATGTACAAGATATTTTAGTAGTGTGTGACAGCAGTCATGAGTAATATAGTATTTTGGTACAGGTGGATTTTTACCTAAGATGAAATGAAAAAAATAAATAAAAATAAAACTGAGAAATAGGCATGGTAAACAGAACCACATTACTTGTATGTGAATACACAGGGAATAGCTTTTATTTGGGAACAACAGACATAGGGTAGGGAAGGGGATCAACATAACTGGCACTTCTGAATAAAAGGAAAACAGAAAAAGTAAAACGAAACTTGAGCAAGGTGATGGGGCAGTGAACAGGTTGCAGAAGGGGCACTGGAATGGATTTACTAGGGTCAAGAAAGAATGACACATTTATAATGAAATTACTAAACAGGGAACAAACTGAATCAATATTACATACCCGATCACTTCACCTCCTGAGACTTAAGGCATACCTTGTCCCATCTTATATCCAGAATATTGTCACTAAAAACAAAAATGTTACAAAAAATGTTTTTAAAATAACATCGACAAAAGACAGAAAAAAAACTTCCATCAACATCTCTTCTTCTCTTCCCAAGAGAGTGTCAGAGAAATCCTACTGGAATCACAAAATCAACCTTGAAACATTAAGAATTCTTGCAATCAAAAGATTTGCACCTCTGTTAACTCAGTATTTCCAAGTAAAAAAAAAAAAAACCTGTTGAACGTGTTTGATTAGTAGAGTTTACAGAGGAAGGATATGACATTGTATATATTAAGATGGGCTTTAAGCCATTCTTACACTTGACAGGCGTGGTGGAATTGTACATTTTCATAAATTATTGCTTTGTATTACTAATGTTTAGGAAGAAAAATCAGCTGGGCAATATCACATCTGCTAAATGGTATAGAATGAAAACATAGACATTCATAATTGTAGAAAATGTAGTATTAAAGGCCTCCTTTATTTAGTTAGTTAATTTATCCCTAGCTAATTGGAGTAGTGGCTAGTAGATAGATTAATCATTAATTTAAAAAATATCAATATGGTGGAACAAGTGATGAGCAAAGTTATTATTAGAAAAACGGCTGGAAATAACAGTAGTTTTTCTATATTTAATTTTCTTATTTATAATGACAGGAATGTACACATTCTTATTGCTGCATAGCAGAGGGACAGGAGCAAAGACTTTATGTGGAAAAGGGTAGTAACTTAGTGAAAGGAATCAAAATAAAAATAAATGTTTTGTCGTCAGCACAGAGAACACAGAACAGAACAAAAGCACAAAACAGACACTGAATTGCCAAAGGACCACAATAAAATCCATATGAAGCCAGACAGATCGGAGTATATATGAATGTGACTCATGAGAAAGGTGGGAGGTAATTGCAAGGAAAGACATTTTTCTTTTTAATAGAATCTTAATATGGCACTTAATTCTTGAAACTTCTTACTCTTTATAGATAATTTTCATCAATTATGGGGGTTCTTTAAATTAAAAATAATATCTACCCAAACAGCCCACAGCCGTGAATAAGATAAGTGGTTGGGAGATCAATGGATGGATGGATTGACCCAAACATGAAGAAATTAAAACTTGTATGCAAGGAAACTATTTGGCCCCAAAAAGTGTGGAGCTACAATTTTGGTATTTAACCATCCATCCAGCCATCCATCTTCCAAGCACTTATACTGGACAGGGTCATAGGGTTCTCTCTTTTATTTCTTTTTTTTCCTATATAAGGAGTGTCATGGTTTGCAAAAGTTATTTGCAAGTGAAACTTGGCAAAGAACTTTTCCAGCAAAGGAAAAAGAAGACACATTTTATCTGCTTCCAAGGCAGTGAGGACAGCAGTTTAAGAATGTCAACCTCCATTTATGATCCTGGACTATTGTAGATGAAAGCCTGCCCTGTTAATTCAGCTTTGATCTTGGAGCTGGATGTTTGTCTTCTTTGCTCCTTTTTATATTCTCTTCAGCTTTCTAAAATACGGAAGACTCTAATACAACAGTTCCTCATTCATTCTTATGGTAGTAATGTTTTATAATGCTATTTATTTGTTTCGGAAACTTCCACAGCATACAATGCATTTAAATGCTCAGAATGTCTCAACTTAGTGCTTTTGAATTGAATGTTCAGCTAACCCATAATGGAAATTTCACTTGAGAAAACATATTTTATAGTACTTGTGATGAAACAACCCTTGAGGGAATCCTCCACACACCAGCAGGCGCCGATCAGCGACTGGACAAACGGTTCCTCATCTTTGACCCAGAACCTATATGAAATGAATGCTGCCAGGACCTGGAAGGTAGTTGCTAACTCCACTAACTAAGGGTGGGCCTGTCTCCCCTTGTACAACTCAAAGTCAGAGTCGAGAGTAAGCTATTAGCTTATGGCATCTCTTCCCCTGCAGCTAAGCATCCTGGAGGATGGCTGCCCTGAGGGGACTACTACCCCTCTGTGCCACACACCAACACTGAAGGACCTGTGCCCACCTACTAGATGGAAAAACCACATTGCCCCTGAGTCAGCAGCCAAAGCCTCTTCATCGACTTTATCCTGCACTCTTTCCCCATTTCCTAAAAAAAAAATATCACCCCTTCAGGGGTTTTTTCATGTAACTGCATCTCCCATGCCTCTGTACCTGCTATTCTCTGAATAAAAAGTGCATATCTCGCTGCATTTAGAATCTGGAAATGAATACAGCTTCACCTTGCCTGATCACAAAAAAGGGAAATATTGTAGGATGGGCAATTTAATTAAAGACAGTGATTTCTTTTTTTCTTACAGAAATTCACCCTCAACACTAGTCACTAGTTCCACCTTCTGTCTGCTGGCTCTTTGCCCATAATATGGAGCTGACTATAAACCGAAGAACCAAAAATATACAAACAAAAAAAAATAATTGAACACATACATTTCAGTAAATTTTTGTTATAGTACTCTATTGCAAAATATAATATTGAGAAATACTTTTTTATAACAATTTGAGGGATGAAAGACTCGAGGGCAGGCGTTGTAGTGAATCATAAGGGGTTTACTGAGCTAAATGAACAAAGTTTGGAAACAAACATGACTGAGAGGGATCCAAAATGGGAGCACTGGAAATTAGGAAGGACATGGGCGACAGGAAGGTTCCACATTAATGGCTGGACTGAGGCTGACGAGACAAACAGGTACTTAAATACAAGGACTATAATGAAGGTTAACAAGCAACAGTCGTGGCTCATCAGGGCCATATCAGGGATGAGACAGGAGGGTCAAGAAGTGACATTACTGCCCCCCCAAAGCATGCACAAAGGGCAAACAAGGGGACTAAGGAGACCAGACACCAGGGTGGACACACACAGCCAGGGACAGGACCCAGTGAAGAATATGATCTCACTGTGATCTGAACCTATGAGATTTAACATAACATTTCTTTTTGCTACATCAGGTTCATTTTATGGACCATTTGTAAGTGATCTCCATCAACTGGGGTGACTATCTAATCCTTATCAGGGGATGCACTATGAAATACTTCAGGTTTTACAAACTAATATAAGACTAAAAGGCTCCTGTTCTTGGCGAATTAGTTCAGTTCTTGTTGTGCTTTTACAGGTTTGTTTCCTTGATTGAAAAACTCATTCAGCTGTTGCTGTTTCACATTAATATTAGTGAAATGATGACACATGCATGATTATAGGAGACTAACCAATCAGCACTCAGCAATAACTCAGCATTAATTTTTATTGAAATGGTAGTTTGCAAGCCCTGTCTTAGCTCATAGCATCTCCCCCGACATGAATTAGGTCGACAGCCCATCAAGAGTTAAGGCAGATATTCCAATTTTCTATCCTGTGTTCTCTATCTGTTTAATTAAAGTTAGGCATGGCACCCCCACTTGTATCTAGAGTGCCTGTTTAGGTATCCCAGTCTTGTTGGGGTGACCATAAATGTCCCTTCAGTTCAAAGTGGACCAAAGCTATATGTATACCAAAATACCATGTCACTGGATAGCAATATATTTTTTTTTCCAAACATCATGGGTAACACTGACTAAATGAAAGCAACTAAAAGTCTGTGAGTATAATTTATTTATTTATGGCTGTGTACAAGAACTGCAGAGAGAAAAGTGTGGGCAAAACATTTTGGTGTATTCATGAGTAAGAACAAGAATAAATTTCATACTTATTATTATGTATTGTTTTTCATTGCTTTGCCATGTTACCATTACACTGCTATACCTGTTATTGTTTTAAAACAGATCTGGTTTGAACACACATTAGTAAATATGTCTAAAAAGTTGGTTGAATAGAGTCAATATGGAATCCAATTGGGCACTTGTGAATCAAACTGTTATATCAGGGCTAATTCCCACCCTAAACAATAACCATGTTACTCAAATAAATAGATTCTAATTTATGTTTTGCCACCTATCTTTAAGTTAAAGACCTTATGAAACATGGCATGTGAGATTTCAACTATTTCAGCTATTCTTTTCAGTTAGAAATAATTTTTTGTGCTTTGAAAGAGAGAGGTGGAGTTTGTTTTAAGGAACTATATGCATAGGTTCCTCAAATAAAAATATTTTTGTATACAAGCCATTACCTTTTCTTTAGTGGTTTTCACTGTTTCCAGTGACTCTGCATTTTTAAATTTGTGTTCCATTTAAAGCTTTTTAAACATCTCCCCAAATATGGAAAGCTGCTATACAGTATTTCATATCTTATTACTATATGACTAATATCAAATCAGAATCAAATCAAATGTAATGTGGAAGACCTTCCATGATAAGACTCTGAAGGTTGCTGAGGGTTGTGTTGATGTCGTCAGTGTTTTCAGAAGGAGGTGTTTCATCTCACAGGGCACTCTGGATATTATTGAGAGAAGTCACAGTGCATCACTTGGTGGTGATGCCAGTCTGTATTGGGAACTGAGAAGGACAGCTGTGAGGGCTGAGGGTAGATAAGGAGATGTAGGTAAGACAAATCTGTGAGCAAACGTTACACCATCATACACCTGCTTACAGAGGAATTGAAGCATTACACACACCTGAATTTGTTCCTTGGAGACTTGCAGTCAGGGCAGGGCAGTTGATGGAATGGTCCATACAGTTGACACTGCAGTTGTGACCCACTGGGCCGGCTACTTTGAGCAGTTGTTTAAAGGGGACCCTCCTGCTAGGATGTTGGACATCTCTGGGTCCACAGTTCTCAAAGCTGATCATCCAGTCAGCTGTGAACCACGTAATCTCACTTATATTGCAAGAGTGGTGAATCAGCTGGGGGTAGGGAAGGTTGCAGGGATCTGTGGTATCCAGGGTGAACATTTCTCCAGGCTGGTGGTAAGGCTGTCTTCATGGCATTGCAGGAAATCTTCGCTTCCATTTGGGAGTCAGGCATCATCTCAATTGACTGGAAAATGGGATTTGTAGTCCCTATCTAGAAAGGAAAGGGTGATCACCTGGTCCTTGCTAGGGTCATCCTTAACAGGATTGCTTGCCTGTCAGCAACCCGAGCAGTCTGTTTTACATCTAAGAATTCTACCATCAACTGAATCCTGGTACTGAGGGTTCTCACCGAGTGCATGCGTGAATATCAGCAGAGGTTCTTTGCAGCCTTTGTCGATTTTCATAAAGTATTCAACACAGTTGATTGAGTTGCTCTGTGGGACATCCTAAGACTTCACAGGATCCCCCCGAAGTTGCTGGACATCATGGCCGCCCTGTACACTGGTACTGTGAGTGCTGTGCAGAGTGGAGGGAGAACCTCTGCATTCTTCCCAGTTGATTCTGGGGTTTGCCAGGGGTGTGTTCTTGCTCTTACTCTGTTCAGTGGTTGTATGAACTAGGTGATGGGCAGGATCTTGGGGTCCAGCAGCTGTGGGGTGCCCATTGATGAAGAAAGATTTATTGATCTTGACTTTGCCGACAGTGCTGTGATCGTAGCGGAGTAAATGGAAGCTCTGATCAGGGCTCTCAAGAGACTGAGCAAGGAGTCTCAGTGTCTGGGATTGTGGGTGTCCTGGATAAAGACTAAGATCCAAGCATGGAATGACTGTGGAATGACACACGTTATTTCTGGCTATCGAAATTTTATGTGAAATTAGGAAATATTAGTAGGAGGACATAAAAGACATATGTCTTTTTAGTGAGATTAAGTTGGCAATTATTATGTCTACTTGTTCGATCCTCCCGTGTGCTACTCCCCCCTCTCTACCTTGTGTGGAATCCCCAGGTTCCCAGTAGTTTTGAGTCATGTTGATTGCTATTGTGTATTTAAGCCCGCATCATAATACTGTATGTTTCCCCAGTCCGAACATTAATGTTGTAATGTCATTCAGTGTTCCTGAGTGTTTTTGCCCCTAATAAATCCCGTATTTCCTCCGATTCCTTGGACTCCTGCTGCTCTGCATTCTGCACGTCAAGACAGAATGACCAGACTACCGAAGAAGACACCTTATCTAGCCTGAGGTGGATTTCCTCAGCTGTGTTGATGAGATAATATACTAGCTCAGACAGGGGATCCTGGTTCCAGTCCGCAATCCAGACCCCGTGACTTCAGACCCCGGTCCAGACCCTGAGATTTTGTTGCTCTTTGCCGAGGAGGAGGAGGAACTCGAGTGGGATCCCTTAGGGACCACCCTAACACCAGCCCCAAGGACCACCCCCACAGCAACAGCCCGACCACTACCCCGTCATGGCAGATCCTGGCCAGGAGACATCTCTCAGGGTGGGGACATTTTCACCAGGGTTGGGTCCCGCCTGCCTTGCCCCAGGGTTCGCCTTCGGTCCCCCTTACTTCTAACTGGTGGTCGCATGCGGTTCCCTCAGCTCCTGCTCAGCTCTGGCCTGTGGGCCCACTGGCTCCTGCTTGGCAGTCACTTGCGGTTCCTCCTGCGGTGACTTGCCGATCATCTGCAGTCCCACTTGCCTGTGGTGGCTTCAACTCCCTCCTCGCCTCCTCCGATGTCCCCTTTGCCTTCCTCCTCGCCTCACCCTGTTGCTCCTACCGTCTGCCCACCAGGGTTCCCTCCAGCTCTCTGAGGCTTTGCCTCTTTGCCCCCTGGTTAGGTTCCCCCTGTGGGCGGTTTGATCGTGTTTTTAAGACCTTCCTTTATTTCTGCTTTTCAAGAAGGATAGTATATGCCTGCATTTCCACTGTAGTTCACTTATCAACCATTAATCATGCATGAACAATTGTAATTAAAAATATTTGTTTTCTAAATGCACGATGTTTTTCGATGTTTTATTGGTTGAGGAAGGTCATTTCTGTCCAGGCATCAGTCATCTTGGCCCTGGACTGGACAGGGATTAAAATTGCACCTCAATTAATTTTTCTGAGCACGGGAAGGACTATCACTATCAATTTTGAAGGCCCACATACCCATCAGCCCACTGGGACAATGCCTGCTGGGCCAGATGGCCAGTCCAGGCTTGGCCCCATTAAACTGTCCCATTACCATTTGGTTTCTTCATATTTTCGGGTACTGTTCCACTATAGAAATTCTTGTTTGAAATATTCTTAGATTATAGTACATTATAGTCCTACATAGTACATAACTGAAAATTATGTGTTTTACATTAAACACATGTCTCAAAATAATACATTTCTCCTGTGCTGTATTATACAGACTGACTGTATTACCCTGGCAAGCTCAGTATTTGTTATTATGATAAGTTTAGAGTACTTTTCTAAAAATTACTATCACTGGAGAGATTTTCCAAGACATTTTTATTGGTTTCCATGGCTACAGTAACATTTTTCATTTTTACCTTGGACTGTCCTTTACTTCAGTAAAAAGCATGTCTGTCTTTGATTCAAATGTCTTTAATGGTGTTCTGTATGTATGTGCTTGCATGTGTTTTATGTGATTTCTAAATATATTTTATTGAACAATTATAATAGAAGCATAATAAAATATAAATGTCTCCTTGTCATATTAAAACATACAGTGCATATGTATACATAAAAGTGCAGTAGATAAAATCATTCGTAATTAGAAATTGTGAACAATCAGTAGAGTAAATGTGTCTCTGTGGAAAGATGGGGAGTCAAATGGGGAGTGTAATATGAGCCTTGTTAAGCAAATAGGCAACAGAGCAACTGTTCCACTGCAGTGTGAATCGTATGCCAGGGGCTGCATGAAATATTAAAGCAGTTTTGCTTGTTCTAATGCAATAATGCTTCTTATGCTGCATACCAATTAAGGGTGAGTGGGAAGAGTAACTGCAAGATGCCAAAAAACATTCAAATAAACCATGTATTTCTACATAATTAGGGCAAATTTTAAACTAAATTACTGGGTTTGTGGTTTACAGAGTACAAACACATACACAAGGCATACAAACACCAAAACACACGTATACACCTAGACTATGAGATCAATAACAGATGTTTTAGCTTGGGTTGAACAAAGAGAGTAGCTTTGTGTCTGTGTTGGACTACATCTTTCTCCATGTGACCCCGACTGACGGTGCTTTAATGAAACGGCCAGCATGTAGGAAATCGACTAGGTCTTCATTCCTTTTCCAATTTCCCAACCCAAGAGCTATTTTGATTTATTCCTCACACTTTTAATGCATGGTGGCTGTGTGCAAATTTCAATCTATTGGCTTTTCTCCTCCTGGGAAGATGCAAGGTTGTTATCTTCTAGAGGTGGAGTCACCTATCACTCCTAACAATGTCCTGTTCTTGCTGAAATTATAGGAGAAAATCATTGGCAAGACCTCTCAAAAACATTTACCTCAATATTTTATGCTATATTTATGAAGTAAAGGAATGGAATTCTGGATGCAAGTATTAACAGCAGTGTGCTTACTGTTGTTCTGAACATCACCATTTGAAACTGCAGACATACCATCTGTTTGAAGACATTTTTTCTATGATACTCTGTGAGGACTGATTTTTTTATCTATCAAGTGAAGTACCTAAATCAAGTTTCACAAAGTTTTGAGACCTTTAGCCACTAAACAAAGCATCCCAAAGTTCATTGTACACAAAGATCTAAAAAGCTCCATATGTTGGGATAGCATAGAATAGCAAAGCCTTGTCCCACAGAAGTTCTACTGCAGCCTTCTCTGCAGTCATAACCAAATTTGCTGCTGTTCTTCACCCTGTGTGCCTTGCCAACTTTCCACTTGCAATCATGATATGATAACAGGGTCATGTAATGGAAGTAAATGGTTGTATCTGGCTAATATTGCTCCCAATGGAAAGAACATTTGATTTATTTCCATACCTCAAAAACACTAGTAAAACATTTCTCTTTCTCCCCAGATCTCGCTAAAAGAAAATATTGTCTTCAAGTGGCACATTGTTGGGCCAAGTGCAATTTACTCATCCTTACAGTACATGGCCATTTAAGAAGGAAAAATGCTATATCAAAAACCCAATGATTCCAAATTCACATTATTTTAATTTAAAAAAGAAAAAATAGAAAAAAAATCAAAGGGAAAAGAAATTAACTTTTGTTCTCTCTACAAACTTGATTATTTGACCACAGGTCAAATTGCTCTCATGTTCCTATCACTTCCCTTACTCAACTATTGCACCATAGAAGGCAGCATTTTTTCAGTTTCCTTTACCATTTGAATTTTCTGCCGAAGAATATATTTGAATCCATTCAAGTGTCACCCTATGCATACCCCTCACACAATTCTCAAATCAGGCAATTCCAATACTCCGTAAGAAGTGTGTGATCCCTGGCTACTCCCTGAATACAACCACATAATCAAAGGCAACTCATTTCAGAAGCATTACATTTTACAAGTCATCATTCACATTTCGTCTTCTGCTGTCAGGTATAAATCAGGGAAATCTGAGTCTAACTGCTGCAAAGCTATGCAAAAGACAGTAATCAAATTTTTAGGGAGATGGAACTCAAATATCCATATGCACTAATAACCACCCCATTTATCATAGCCTGTCAATGTGTCATATTAGTCTGAGCACAGTTTAATAGCACTGCTTTCTCCCAGCTCAAAGCATTTCTCAACCAAAACCATAATTTTCCAGTCCTTGTATTGGGGATCAACAACCTAACCTGATAATGACTAGTTTAAACCCATAATGGAGTCTAAGGATGTTCTCACACTTGGCCCGGTTGCCTTAAAATCACACTTGGCCATGAATACTTTTGATTGTCTGGTATCATGCCTGAGTTTGATTGTCCCCCCTGCCCCCCATCCATGCAGATCTGCACTCACATTATGTTTAGCAGCTCGGGCCTGTGCACTGTTTCCTTATCACCATGCATTTTGTGTAGAAGAAATATAGGAAGAAAAGTGCTATTGCACAGTGCCATACAGTTTATGAGTAACATCCTTATTTTGTGGCTTATTTAAAGTCATTTTGGGTGTGATGACACGGCCAGTCGCATCACTGACATCATGTCTTTGCTCGTTGTGCAGGCATGGTCAGCAATCATATGATGGGTACCATAACTGAGTCCAACTGAACCATACCCCAGCACATCTCTCCAAGCGGGGCCGGGCATGGCTAAGTGTACCATGCTTGGGCATGGTACGGCATGATCACACTAGTCAAACTAACTGGACTTTGCGGTTCAAACATGCTCGAGCTCAGTACGTCTCATCTAGTGTCAATACAGTACGTTCTCAAACAAAGAAAATCAGTGTGTGTCTAACACCATGAAACTAATGAAATACTGTACATGCCATACAACCCTCAACCCTATATTTTATATTCATTGATTCATCATTTGGAACCTTTAAAGAATACACATAATCCTAGCCTCACCTTTATGACATCCCCACCAAGTTCCTCAGTAAATGATGGTCAAACTTGCTTTTATTACTTGTGTTTATTGTTTTTGTTATCATCACGTAGTGTTAAAAATTCAATGGATTATAAACTAAGGGCTAAATTTTGCTGTTTACACAAGCTTGTCCCATTCTGCTACATTGGGTCCAAAAATTCTAACAAAGAAAAAAAGAACTTTTCTTGTTTTGTTATTTTTTTATGAGCGGTTGTGATATGCCACAAGGTATTTAAATTTTTGATTAGCCTCTGCTGCTTGAGGAAGCCCCAAGCAAGATAATAATAATAAAAAAATCCTTTATCCCCACTACAACTTGAATACCCCTAATACCTTAAAACATTATAAATAATAAAATTGAAAGCATAAACAAAGAATCCTGTATTAGGTGAAGTAAAATTGTAGATTTATCATTCTTATTAAAATCATTCTTATTCAATAGCCACCCAGGAGCCCAGGATCACTATGTAATGACCATTAGAAAACAGCTTCTCAGTTTCTGAGAAAACATTTACTGTGCAGACCCTGTTCTTTTCACTTAATCAATTAAAAGTAATTAATCATCACTCAGTTGTCAATATTTATTACTGCTTTTACACTTATAATTTATAGTGAAAAAGCATATTTATCTTATTTTATATATGCATAAATGATATGCTGCCAGTATAACATTTGTTACTTACAAATAACATGTTCCTTTCTAAATTGTGAAACAACGAATCTCTGCAATATACTTCGGTAACCTGAAATAGCACACCACTTTGAGGAACATAATGATGAAAATGACAGGTTGATCTGCTTACAGATTGATTGTTACATATTGAATAGTACTGAAACTCCATTCAGTTTTATGCTGAGTATACATGATATATTCACTCTGCCTGAAAAAACTGACATTTCATTCATCTGAGAAATTCTGTGGCACCGTACAAATCCCAGTCCACTGAAATAGTGCCCCAGTCTGATATTCATTATTTTTGCACATTTTTAGCATCAAATTTGTTCAGCTCTTTTGCCCATTGTAGTCCTGTAGTGAGGGAGTTAGAGGAAATGAACAGCATCAAAATTCAGTTTTTCTTTCATTGATTTGATGTGAAAGGTAATCAAGAATGTAAATTTCAGTGAAAAAGGTGGTACCCCTCTTCCATTAATCCAATCCAAATACGTGGATTTGGGTGAATTGTTTGAATTCTTTTATAATCAATAATGATTTGAAATAACACTGCCTCATTATGTCCTACTATCTTTAGACGTCTCTACCAGACTGAATTTAACACTGCAGAGTCTCTTGACACAAATCAATTTCTGAGGCTCTCCAGAAAAGTGTTGTTTTATTTGTTTGGAAAGGATTACAACAGCATGTCTAAGGTGCCACACTCAGAGCTGTGATGTTGAGGATAAAATGATTCAGAAATCATGCCAGGACTGGTCATGCTGCTAAAATTTGTAAAAATCATCTTGGCAATAATTAATAAGTGTAGAATAACAGGGTGTTTTGTCCACATAAGGAAAAAGGCAAAATAAGGAACATGGAAGAGGAGTAAAAGATAATCTCATCTCAAGCTTGTCAATGTGCAAATTCCATAATTCTAGATGGCCAAACACTGATTTTGTTATATTTTGATAAACATACCCCCCCCCTAAATTCACATCATGATTTTACAAAGATCCACATACCACCAGTGACTCTGATATTGCTACGCTTTTGGGATCCCTAGCTGCCTCGAGACATGGGTGTTGTTTCATAACGAAAGGAGCTGTGGATACTGTAATGTACCAAAGGGTGGCAGGCCATCGATATGTGAGCCGGAGTTGAAGTGCAGGATTGTTCAAGATGGTAATGCAAACAGTAAGAAAGTCCACGTCCGAATAACAAAACCAAGAGCAAATTTTAAACCAGCTGAATTAGAATCTAAAATTTGAGACATTACAGAAAAATTCTCAAACATCATTCAGTGGAAGCCATTCTGTATAGGACTGGTTGATCTCCATTTAGCTATAAGCTATAGCAATAATACAAATAACAGAAAGTGTTTGGTTGTAGACATATTGCTAACAGCAGGGTAGCCAATAAAAGGGAACAATTGTTTTGGACACAAGGCACTAGATTTCATATTTCTTTCATCAATAAGAAAAATAGTTGTCACAGCCAACCCTCTGGATTAGACACAATGATGCTGTCCTGAACAGTTGACAGTAAACCATATTCAACTGTCAGCACCAAGGACAGCTGCGAATCGTCAACATTTCAGCACCACTTTTGTGGAAACTAAGGCAAAACTGGGAAATAGAACCATACCCCTAGCAAAACAAGGCTGAGAGCTACTGATTTGGGACAGCTAAGGAAGATCAGGTGGCCTGAGAGAGCAAAGAAAAAAGCATGATACCAAGGCACCACCCTAAAAGGGGGGGGGAGGGAGCAGCCAGAGGAAACGACTGCTCACTCCTTGGAGATGGTGGAACTAACTCGTCCACAGCCTGTTTAATTTTTGCAGATGCTGAGATGCTACAGTAGTTGTGATGTCCGCTAGCTGCACTTCGGCCCTCTGTGGTGTTACATAGCTTAGAGCACTCCTGAAGCCCTCATCCTTCTCCCTGCACCATGCATTCCTCTCTAGTGAACACCTTCAATAAACTGCCCCTTCGGGGCAACTGATCGGAACATTGCTGTCTCCAGTTCTGCTTTATGCTCTCTGGTAAATCCTCCATGCTATAAGGTATCCATATCAACATTTTATACATTTTTTTTACTTAAGGTTTCTCTTCATCTGTTATCAGTGTTGTAAAATCAGCAACATTAAGTTAAAAAATAAATATAAAGAACAAAATCAGAAAATAAATGATTATTTACTCTTCTCTTTCACAATTCCTTTTAGGAATTTAAGTGGTCCGGGGAAAATGTCTGTTTTAACTGGTTCCAACCACAATTCATTCAATGATTATTACTTGGCAAATCGAAAAATTATAACGTTGGTTGTAATAATATATGTGTTAATTTCTTAGCTTTCACATTTCAGAAATTCTTTCACAAAGCTTTGTTTTTTAAAAATAATCTGATTTTCCATTAGCAAAAGGTCAATATATTAATTGCTTCATGTCAGAAACATAAAACCTTCAGAAATATTCATTCATTTTCCAACCCACTTTACCCTATTGGGTTGTGGTGGGTCTGGAGCCTATCCTGGAAGCAATGGGCATGAGGCAGGGAACAACCCTGGACAGGGGGCCAGCACATCACAGGGCACACTCACACACTGTTACCATTCACTCATGCATGCACACCTACGGGCAATTTATTAACTGCAATTACCCTCCGCATGTCTTTGGACTGGGGGGGGGAGAAACCAGAGTACCCAGAGGAAACCCCACAACGACACAGGGAGAACATGCAAACTCCACACACATGTAATCCAGATCGAGACTTCAACTCAGGTCCCAGAGGTGTGAGGCAACAGTGCTAACCACTGCACCACCATGTCACCCCCCTTTTTGAAAAACATCTTTTCAAGGAAAACATTACAATTACTTATTTTGCAAATCCTACGATATCCCAGTTGTGGAAACAGAGTTTAGCCAAGTATAACTTTTCTGCCAGACCAAAATTAATTAGTCAGATGGAGCAAAAGAGAGGATTAGTGCCACAGAAGACGCCGGGAGCCCATTTTAACAGTTTTATGAGTCTCTGTGTGCCTAGTTGGTATACTACTTGGTGAATATTGGGCAAATCCTATCCATTAGCCTATCCTTTTACCTATTCGGTGTGCAGTTTAGTGTGTGTGTATGGGGGGATTGCAACATTATGTAGTCATTCTTCCACCTTTTAGGCAAGACATTGTTCCTTATATGCATTTTTATTCCACTTATCTGTATCAAAGACACATAGTAGCAGATCTGCATGCATTATTGTTATACCATTGTTTTAAGTCAGTTTTTATTGGAAACAAATATCTTTCTGAAAGATTTGTTGCTATACAATTCATCTTTCAAAATTTGTCATTTTTTATACAATTTTACCCTAGCTCAATGTCTTCCCACTATAGATTCCACATATACAAGAGTCATGGCATCTACTACAAGAACGTCCCTTGGCACAGGGGGTATTCTTAACACTGTTCTCCTTGTGGGTTTATCTATATAATTCAACAGCAAGCCAAACTCCTTTCAAACAAAGGAATGGAAATCAGGAAGTAGCCTCTAAGCTCCAGTGGTTTATTATACAACACACTCATGCATCAAATGAAAAGGAGTGAATCTATAAGATAAGAAATGAGAAACACAATGCGAACAATGTCATGATGACTGTTGTACAATGCTGCAGAACAGATGCTTGCGAAACATCAGAAAATGTAGCTGACTTAATTGCCTTATTTCCTGTTTTCATTTCAAAGAGGAATATGGCATGGACGTGGCTATGAAAACATAACCGTAAAACTGAGAGGCTTCAGGAAGCTGGCTAGCCTGCATAAACTCACGGGCATGGAATTCTGCCCCCTGCCAAAATGTCACCCCCTGCCCTCAGTTGATTGGTAGACTTTCATTTTATTCCAGGGCCCTGCATAAACTATTAGCATTACACAAGCACTTAAGGCAGGTTTAAATATAATTTTTTACATCATTTTCATAATAATAATAATATGTCAAAAAATGGTTGTTTAAATTTTAAAATAACAATTAGAAACAAATTAACAAAATAAAATTGAAAGGAGTCAAAACCAATGAAATCTGATAGTAGCTGAGATTCCATTAGCGTTGTAAAAATCTTTCCACAGTATACATAAATAATCGCAACAAGCTTGTTTTCATGGTCAGGCAGTGGCATGGTGGTTAGCACTACTGCCTCGCAGGAACAAGGTCCTGGGTTTGGTCTGGAGTTTGCATGCTCTCCCCGTGTTCACGTGGGTTTTTTCTGGGGGCTCTGGTTTCCTCCCACAGTCTAAAAGCGTGGAGGATAGGTTGATTGGTGAGTCTAAATTAACCCTGTGTGAGTGTGTGCGCCCTGTGGTGTGCTGGCGACTGCCCAAGGTTTGTTGTGCCCCCCCCCCCCCACTACCCCAGTTGGGATTAAGCGGTTTCAGAAAATGGATGGATGGAAGTCTGTTTTCAGGTTGGTTTAATATCCATCTATACTCTATAACAACATAAAGATAGTTTGATGATATATAAAGTTACGTTTCTCAACTGATGAACTGTTTATTTAAAAATTAACAAAACCTAAAACACATTATTGTAGATGGGGATATTTTAAAGGGTTTAAAAGCTGTGTGCATGTTTTACATAACACTTCATGTTATAGAAAATCGTATTATCGCATGAGTTTATTCTGTTTTTGATGCATTAACAGAACAGTGTATGTGGATTAAAGCATTTTGTATACTGACTTTATATTGAGTAAGACATTTAAAATAGCAGTCATAACACATAGAGGCACAGTGTAAATATTACCACATAAGATTGTCCACCTTCTGACACCTAAAATTACTGTTAGAAGTATCTTTTTAGGGATAATTCAGTAAAGTGTGAGAATCTAAACACTTTCTTAATACATTACATCTAGAATTAAAGAGGGGAACAGAGATAAATATGTAACATAACTATGCGAAGTTTTGGTACACAAATTAAAGACTGCTTGTTGCTTATGTCTTATGCTAAGTGCTTATCCTCTTTGGGGTGCGTCTCTGTAACACTGCCTGGGGTTGGTGGTGGTGTAGTCATCATTTCGTAATGAAAAAAAAAATGCCGTGCTGCATTTTTTACCAATACAGGATGTAATTTGTCTGCATTCTGTATGTTCTACTGGATTTCAATGCTTCAAAGTGTGAAATTCACAGTTGAACACACCCATTGATACTCCAGAGGGCCACCCACTGGCTCAACGAATGAATCCAATTGGACAGCCAAAGGTCCTTCTGAGTGTACCTGGAAAGTTAATTACAATTTAATTAGACTTATTTAGTCAGCTTAGCTAGCCAGCCGGGCCCGGTGATTCATATAACTCCTCAGAAGCTTAGCTGGTATTCACCGTAACTAAGCTTGGGCACACTTCAGAGGCTCAGCCATTAATCACTGTAACTAAGCTTGGGCAAACCTCAGAGGCTGAGCCGGTATTCACCATAACCCTGCTTCAGCGGGCCTTAGAGGCTCAGACAGTGTTTACCGTAACTCAGCCTCGGTGGGCCTCAGGGGCTCAGCCAGTATTCACTGTAACTTAGCTTGTGTGCACCTTAGAGGCTTAACCGGTATTTATCATGACTCAACTTCGGCAGGCCTTAGAGGCTCAGCCAGTGTTTACCATAACTCAGCCTCAGTGGGCCTCAGAGGCTCAGCCGGTATTCACCGTAACTCAGCTTGTGTGCACCTTAGAGGCTCAGCTGGTGCTTATTGTAACTCAGCTTACACAGGCACACAAGGTCCCCGACAGAAGTGGTCAACTCAGATGTTACATGATAGATCTATACGTAACAAAGCTGATCACAACATATCTGAGCCAAATGGCAATCCAAATACCTCAATTAGTTCGAAGCAGTGCTTATCCCTTACCCCACAGTATAGCTTCCTCTTAACCCTGGCCAGGGGAGGTATGCCCCATCTACCAAGAACATACTGGAGTTAGCAAAGTCAGGTGACAGAGAAGTAATCAAAACAACATTCATTCACAATTAATATGCATTCAACCAGACATATAGACTCATCTAAGATAAATCTAACTTGTGGCCACAAACTCATAAACTATATGCCGCAACACACGTACAACACAAGTGCAGACTGTGTGTATACCACTCTCTTTCTGTGCAGCGATCCCAGCAGCCTTTGCCTGGCCTTCTGTGCAAAGCAGCAGGAAGGGAAGGGGAGAGGGCAGGATGGGTTTCTGATCAATGAGCCCAAGGGGGACTGCCTTAGGGGTCTTTCTCACTTAGTGGGAGATCACTGATATGTTGGTCTGATGGCCTTTGCCTAGCCTCATCGGAGCCAAGCTGACAGTTTACCCTTGTGTGAAAGGATGCAGGCCCAGAAAAGTCCAGGTTCACAGAGTCCACTTGCTAGCCTACCAACGACTGGAACAGTTTGGTTTTACACTTAACAAGTCTCTGCCTGGGTTACATGTGTGGGGAGTTTGCATGTTCTCCTTGTGTCATTGTGGGGTTTCCTCTGTGTACTCTGGTGTCCCCCCATGGTTCAAAGACATGCTGAGGCTAATTTGAGTTACTAAATTGCCCATAGAAATGGTGTGTGAGTGTACCCTGCAATGGGCTGGCCTCCCATCCTGGGTTGTTCCCCCCCTTTTGTCCATAGCTTCTGGGATAGGCTCTGGACCCCCTGTGGCCCAGAAGGATAAGTGGATTGGAAGATGGATGGATGAAAGATCTGGTACTGAACTGTCACTTGAAGCTTCCTCCAAGGGCTTATCTGTTCCACAATATTACCAAAACAGAAGTATGTGGCATGCTCCGCTCACTCAATCAACTTTTTTCTGCATTTGTTGGCCATACGTTACCTGTTCTTAAATAACTACCTTTTGATTGGTTAGAATTAGAGGTGGGGAAAATTTTGTGATTAATCATCAGCTTTATTAGTCAAGGTAATGTAGTACTCCAGTACAGAAATGCAAACAAGTCAAATAGGGCTTTATTTTTGTGTCAATACAATACAAAATACTTCTGGTGATGCAAAATAACATTATATGAAAGCAAAATAGATAAATGATATAAAATGATATAATTGATGCAAGGAGACAATGGGTATGAATGTGACCTGCTCTCAGTTATGAGAATTGTTACAGTTAATTGCAGTAAAACTTTGGATTGCGAGCACAATTCGCTCCAGAAAAGTGCTTGTAATCCAAAGCACTCGTATATCAAAGTGAATTGATCTATTACAAAAAATGGAAACTCGGATGATTCGTTCCACAAAATATTCATAAAAAATGATTAATACAAAATATAAAGTAAAAATACATAAAACAAAGTAACCTGCACTTTACCTTTGAAAAGAATCGTGGACTGTTTGAGGGAGATGAGAGAAAGAAGAGGAGTGTTATTTTATAGGACAACTTTCACTATAACTAACGGAATCATTGCTATCTGTTGGCTCACTGGAATCTTTTTTTTTTGTGCGACTTTAGCAAGGAATGTATGCAATGATGGCCAATTTCACGGAAATGTGGACATTGCATTGCCGTCAAACAGATTCATCGCTCGCACTGCTACCAAACTGCATTTTGTAATGTCTATACTTTGATGTCAAATTACAAACTTCACATAAATCTGACATATTTACAAAGTAAACTAAGATTAGGATGAGTTTTATGCAAAAACAAATATATAGGAAATAATTTATTTGCCATGAATTAAGTTTATGATATTGAAAGAAATGTGTGACCATGCCCCAGGAAGTAAAAGTGTGTTCCTTACCCTTAGACCCCGGAGGGTTAATGAATGGGTATTAAACATAGGTTGAACAGTCTAAATGGAATCCTATTGGGACCTTATGAATCAAAATTGAATTGTGAGGTCAGGGCTGATTCCCAGCCCTAAACAATATTCCTGTGTTCCTCAGACAAAGGTTTTGGCACATGTCTTTAAGTTAAAATATTTCTGAAAGACTTGCCCATTTTCATTTTTAGCTATTCTTTTCAGTCCGAATTTTTGTGCTTTGAAAGTGACAGATTGGGTTTGTTTTTAGGGAACCACACACATGTTCCTCATATAGATATATACATTGATATAGAATCATAATTGAATCGGATTGTATCGAATTGGAGCATCTGTACCCCTATTTGGAATTGTGTTATTTGCTGTAATGTGATAGGCTGATCATTGTGCTATCAAGAAATGTTTCTTTTTGACAGTTTATTGAAGTTTTCTTATTGTTTAATTTGATGATAAGTTAATTTCTCATTTATATCGCCCCTGCCCGTCGGGCTAAAATTGGAGACAGCCATCCTAAGAAATCATTTAAATGATTCAAGCTATATGTACATATCATCTGTATACAGTACTAAGGTTAGGTGTCCTTCATCTGCTTGTAGACTGGGAATCAGGAATTCTCAATTAATACGGCTTCCTAGCAACATTGTTTATTTTAAATGCTTTAGCACATACATTGTCTAGAAAAATGAGCACAAATTTGTACCTTTGCTTGTCTAGGGTACAACTGGGGTTGTACCTTTTAAAGTACAGAAATAGAATCTGAGGAATTTCCCCAAGGCACATACATTATTATTGTGCCTCCAATGGTACTAAAATGTTCCTCATAGTCTATTTCTGTACCTTAAAAGGTACAATTATCTACAGTACAGCTGTAGGGTATCGTTGGCAGACCCTACAGCTAAATGACAAGCAATGGTACAAATCGGTTTTCTTTTTTTCTGACAGTGCATTTGTGTGTTTTCATATTTAAGGAGATGGGGGGGCATCTGCTCCTGGGCCCATTACATTGTGGCCACTGCATGTCACTTACTAATGGGTTTTGGGGGGTGGAGGGGGGTTTCACAGCGGGAGAGCTGACAGGGGTTCCCCCCCTCGGTAAAAGGGATGGGGCTTCTCTGCAAACTGTTGTGAATTTTGCACATAGTAAAAATTGTCCTGAATGGGGGGATCTTGGTAATTTTTACAGTGGGCCCTGTGCCGTGATGGAAAATATTAATACATCTTTTTGTCAAAGTTTTCCAGTTCTTATGGTAAAATGGTACCATAGCCAGTTCTTATGGTAGACTTATGGTAAAAGATTTCCCAGTGGTTGATTAGTCATTTATATCCCAGTGGTCCATTATTTTCAGGGTAAATTTTTTGGTTGTTACATCAGTGTAAGATTGGTTTAGTAAAATATTGTAACCACCTTTGCTTTAGTATATTCAGCTTAGCTAAATAAAGAAAAGAGAGGGCATGACTACAATAAAGTATATTTACTGTAGCCACCAAGACAAAATAAAAGTTCAAATACAGTTGAAAAAACAAGTTGATTCCAGAATGTTGTGCAAGTTTATGCTTTATGTTTATGAAGTTTAATTGAGTTTATTGAATTCCATTTTTGTAAACATATTTTAATTTGTAAGGTCCAGTTATCAGAAGAAAATAACAGCAGGGAATAGTTGCATAAGAATGGTTAAAGCAGAAAATACGGCTTTGTTCTTTTGAAGTGAACATATATAACAGAAGTAATACTTATACTGGTATGGTAGCTACCATGCTATGTACATACTGTGCCTACTATGCAGGTAAGATTAGATTTCTGTCTAACTAGCTACAAAGAGGGCTTTACTGATTAAAAACCATTTAAATTTGCAAATGTCTTGGTAAAGGGTGGCATGGTGGCTCAGTGGGTAATGCTGGTTGCCAAACTTCCAACCCTGTACCGTGTGTGTCTAGCGTTTCTGGGGAGTAATTGTATGTCATGGACTGGCCTCCTGCCCGGGGTGCTACATAGCCTTTTGGCCTGTGCTTTCTGGGTTAGACTCCAGGATATAAAATTAAATTACTGTACAATACTGGCTGACTATGAAGACTCTACAGTAGAAAGTCATTGGAGACAGTTTTACTGCATAGTTCAGCTGTTTTAATATACTGGTTTTTCAGTGCATAGTGATAAAATGGAATATATGTGTGTGTTCTATTGTGTTGTACAATGTGCTATCCTTTAAAAATGCATTGAAAAAAGTGATTGATAGATATCCATATTATGCTTTTTACCATGAAATGGGAAATTGATTGCATAGCTATGCTTCTAAAACTTTCTGTCATGTTAACATGAACTAGTCAGAAAATTGTGAAAAAGATGAAAATAGAAATAAATAATTAAGAACACATTGTCCTGCTTAACCATGCATGGAGCACAGTAAGGGAGGCAGGATGTCAGGAAACGGAATAAATGCAGGGTTCATTTGAAAGAAACACAGAACAAACAGGCAGCAACACAGGTTGACAATACAATGACTGGACTGGGGAAAGAAACGAAAACGTGGACTAAATACATTGGACTAATGACAACAATCAGAAACAGCTGGTAAACACAAGGAATCCACACGGGGGTTAACAAGGGGGCGTGGCACATGGAAGGAGCGGACAATTGAGGCAGGACATACATCACACACTCATGTTTTAAGATCAGGCTGCTTTTCTGAGCAAAATTAATTGATGCCCTACAAGATAGAAATATAGTATCCAGACCCTTTTCAATTTTTAACCATTTGTCATGTTGTAGCTTCATGATGTAAATTCATTTTTGTTCCTCATGAATCTACAAACACAGAATTATAAATTTTTTTGCAAATTTATTGAAAAAGAAAAACTGAAATATCAAATGAATGTAACTATTCAGACCCTTTGCTGTGACACTGACATATTTAACTCAGGTGCCGTCCATTTCTCTTGATCATCTTTGAGATGGTTTTACACCTGTGTTAAAGTCCAGCTGTGTTAAATGAAATGATTGGACATGATTTCTAAAGGTACACACCTATTTATAAAAGGCCCCATAGCTCACAGTGCATATCAAAACAGAAACTAAGCCATGAGGTCGAAGGAACTGCCCGAAGACACAGGATCGTGGCAAGGCACAGATCTGGAGAAGGCTACAAAAAATTTCTGCTGCAGTTAATGTTCCGAAGAGCACAGTGGCCTCCATAATCCTTTTGAAGTTTGGGAAAACCAGTCTCAAACCAGTGTTTCTACTAAGTACTGAGCAAAGGGTCTGAATACTGAATACTGAATAATGTAATGATGTACATAAAAATAAGCTATGCTACTTCACAATAGGAGTCTCTTGTGGTATGTTGGCTTGTATGGCTTTTATTTGGAACATTTTTATTTTGGCAGCCCAGCGGGCAGGACAACACACTAAGGACCGGTACTAAACAAAGAGAAGAATGGGATGGTCAGCAACACCAACTGGCCAAACAAGGAAATGACAGATTAAGAGCATTTATAAGGCTTCTGAAACATATCATCCTCAGTCTAACGGACTAGCGGAACGTACAAATAGGGAAATATCCAAAGCTCTCAGTTTGCTCGGCAGGGACAACCCCTCCAAGTGGTCACACAAACTCATGTGGGTTGAATACTCACTGAACTCTAGAGTACATCCGTTGACTAAGATATCACCCTTTCAGTGTGTTCTGGGGTTTCAGCCTCCATTGTTTCCATGGGACTCCCCATCCGGATCAGTGCCTAGAGTGGAATCCTGGTATCAGGAGTGCAAGCAAGCTTGGCAGCGCACCCAACAAGCTCTCCGAACACAGGCGGCAAGATCCAAAGCAGCACCCGATAAGCACCGATGGCCTGGGTTTCCCTATCGGGTGGGACAACAGATTTGGTTATCTACTAAGAATCCCCGAATCCTGGGGTGCCGTAAGTGCACTACTTGTTACATAGGCCCCTTCCATGTACTGAAAAGGGTGGGGCCCGTGGCCATAAAATTTTATTGAGCCTTCTCGGCTGGTCGAAGATCACCTCTCTTTGCAAGCGAACCAGTTGCTCTCTGTCTATATGGATCTGTCCTACTTTTCATATTTCCCTGTTGAAGCCGGTGAAGTACAGTAAGCTGCACCCGTCTACAGCTTCTGCCAAAAGTTCACCACCGCCAGATCAAAGAAGAGGGCCCCTGGATTCTAGACGATGTGCTGGGCAGCTTCAGTACCTGGTGGAATGGAATGGGTTGGGTTCCAGCCTCGGCAGTGACCAAACATGCCTTGAAGGAGGCGTTCCATCGGGACAACCCTTCAAAACCCGCCCCACGTCCTCGGGGTCGTCCCCGCAAGCATCCTCGGCCTCCGGGAGGCAGCCATCACGGGGGGGGGTACTGTGAAGCCCACTCAGGTGGGGCAGGACAGGTGTGCCTTGTCAAAGAGCAATTAAGGGCTCTTCACAAGCCAAACAGAAACAATGTAGCTTTGCGAAGTATTGCGCTCATGTTATGTAGCCATACCAAGCATTCTCTGTCTGCTGTCAGCCCCACTGCCCGTACCCTGCCTGTCTACTTAGTGTGTTTGCCTTACCTGTTTTCCTTTCCCCTCCCAGTCCAGCTCCCGATCCTGACCTACCTATCCCGCCGAGTCCGGCTCCTCCAGTCTCCCCCTCCTCGTGTTGTCCTGTCCTGTGATACATCGTTTGACGGATGTCCCCGGTACCAACCCCAGCTTACGGAAAATGACCACGACTACTGCCTAGCGAACCGTTTCGAGGCGACCAGCTGGCTGAGCCTTCTCGGCCAGTCGAAGATAACCTCTCTTTGCAAGCAAACCAGTTGCTCTCTGCCTCCAGCCCGACTGACAGAGGTCTCTTGTGTTCTCTCCAGCCCGCTCCTAATAAAACCCTGTCCTTCCTTGAGCACCGTGACAGCTCCTCTACTTACAAATCAGTTACGTTTCAAACAGCGGTCCGTAACTTAAAATGTTTGTTAGTCATTATTCAGCATCATTTTAAGGGTAAAAAGTGCAAGTAAAAAGAACTAGGATGCTGAGAGTATACACTCTATGCTGCTGTGCAGCAGGAGTAGTAGCTAGATATTGTACTAGGTAATTGGTGTGCAGAAAAAAATTGATGTTCAGGACAGGAAAGCCCAAGGAACACAATTTGGACTTAAAGTAACTTTGTAACTTAAAAGTTCATAAGTAGAGGAGCGTCTGTATAAGACAGGAGTAAGATAAGGCATTTAAAGCAGCTCAACGCAAGATTAAAACATGCACGAGAAACAATATATGGCATGTATTTCCACAACTTATCTGCACCTTCTACCCGTTTAAGCATGATGAATAATTAAATTCTTCTGAATGCAGAATTGGTTGATTTTTTTTTCTCCAAAAAATGTAAAATATTTGATTAGTGGTCATTGTTGACACACCACAGCACACAGTGCACAACAACAAAATGTGTCTTCTGCATTTAACCCAAGAACATGAATCCTGTTATCCTAAATTTCAGTGTTTTATTTTTCTTTTTCTGTACATAGCAATGTGAAATTGTAATAAATATATCACAGTCAGGAATTTGGTTTTTCTGCAAAGATATTCTATTTCAGTCATGCTCCATATGCAACAATATTACTCATAAAAGTCTTGCAACATTATAAGGTTGTTCTCCTTTACTCTCTTCCTCCCTCTTTTTATGAACTCATTATGTGTGTCCTGAGGGGGGGCTACTCTCTGTGGTGACACACTGGAGAGCACAGCCTGAGCTGATGTAGCCTTGATTAAAGCATTTCATCTCTACACATGAAAGAAAGACCACAGGCATGAAAAATGAACTTTATCATGGCACAGCTTCTAGAACTATTGAAACTACTGACTGGAGATTTAAAGAGGAGGTGAGGAGTGCTAGCCTCTCATGACACTGATGCTATTGGTAATGTTGAGATGTTACGTTCCTCTAAGGAATGACACCTTACTTCACAGAAGTCACGTATGTAAACCCAGAATAAAATACTGTAGTATCATGGAATAAGCCACTAAATGCTAGGATTTTTAGTTATGTACAGTATGCATAAACAGATATGATGAGCATTGAATTTCAGCCTAATTTTCAGTGAATTATAATTACTTCAGTTACATCTTTACATACTCAGGAAAACTGTACATATGAAACAGTAAGTAGTTCCACATAAATAGACTCTCCCTCATCCCCTGAGAGAACTGAAGCCTGACTCATCACGAGCAAATTTTTTTAGACTTTTTTTTTTTTTCATTTTTATTCTCGGGGAAGAGGATTGATGTTGGCTTAGTGCATAATGGCAAGCTCATATCTACAATTTAGCCTTAGGATAATATTCCAGGAACATTTGACAGGATGCTTTTGCTGGCCAAAAGAAACTAATTGCCTTGTCATATTATTATAATAATATGACATACCTGTCCTCTTGTATCTAACCATATTTTAGTTGGGTTAGCCAACAAGTTACAAGCAGTCCCCAGTGAAGCAAATAATTACATGCCTCATTGGTCACGCCACTGAAAACTGCTGTCAGAACACAGACTCTGTATTCTGACTAACAGAATTTCCAATTAAACATCAACATACACATTTGGGTTTTATTCACTGATAAACTCCCAAAATGGTCAAAGATGATGACCAATGAGCTTTTTCACAAAATAGAACATTTCTACTTTATCCAGCCTGTTCCTAGCCCCACTTTCTTTATCATTTAAGAGTGGGTTGCTTTGGGTTAAATTGTTACTACCCTCTGTATATCTGTTTGAAATTCATGGCTGCTACTGAACAGTAGCTGACAGGAATTCATAGGACAATTAAGTAATTAAAAACATAATGAAATCCAGCATTGCTTGACAAGAATGCCCTAGATCAAGGTTCCCCAGTTGTGGTCTTGGAGGGACTGAATCAAAACAGTTTGTGGATTTTCTTGCTTAAACATCTTAATCAGCTAAGTTCAAGATGCAGTAGGTGTGTTTGAGCAGAGAATTCTGCAAACTGTATTCGATACTGGCCCACCAGGACTAGATCTGAGGCCCCTGCTCTAGATCTAGATCACCACAATTTAGGAATCATGTTTTCATACATTGACAGGTGTGTTTTCAGGTTTACTTACCATAAAAGATACCACTGATTATAACTACTTATTAGTTGAAATGACATACAGTATATCCAATTTTTAAAATAAAGGCAAAATCAGTTATGCTAAAAGCTGTCATCTATGTGTTGTAGATTCCTTCATAATGCATTATAATGATTGATATAAGAATTAATAAAGCATTACAGCATGTATTTAAAATATGCCATAAGCTCCAATGAAGTGCTCATCCATAATGCACTTTAGATACCTTCATAATGCATTATAATGGTCAGTATTGTGATGTCAGCCAGCAGGGTGAGCAGGCAAGAGAGCCATGCATATGGATAAAACAAGCTTTAATTAGGTCAACCAAACAGACAGGGAGCACATGGCAAATCACGTCAATGACAGACTTAGGGAAACAGACTTGAACGCGGACTAAAATACACAAGACAAGTAGAGAATAACAGGCAAAAGGTGGGCACAATCGGGGATTAACACGAGGTAACGAACGTGGCACACAGGAGGATCGGACGAGCAGGTCATCACAGAACCCCCCCCCCCCCCCAAAAGCGCACACTCTGGGTGTGCCTCAGGGGAGGCGAAGGAGTAGATGAGACTGGGCAAACAGAACCTGAAAAACGAGCAAAACAACATCAACCGGAAACAAAACCGAAACACGAAACAAGCACAGGGACAGAAAGCACGACAAGACCTGACACAAAACAGGGAACACAGGCAAGCAGACCAGGAAGGGAGACACAGAGGGCACAAAGAACAGAGGAACAAAAGGACCAGGAGGGAACAGAGGAGACACAGAGAGATGAGGAGCAGAAACAGGAGAGACAAAGGAAGGAGGTGGAACAAAGGCGGGAGGACAATGGGGAGACCGAGGGAACCCAGGCGGGTGAGAGAAGGCAGCCGCAGGGGCTACAGGTAGACGGGAGGATGGAGCCAGAGGGGACCACACAGGGGAGGAGGAGACAGGCTGAGGGATAAATGGAGGAAACGAGCAGGAAGACAGAGGGGGCACTGGGAGAGGGGAAGACGAAGGCGGAGGGGACCCTGGCACAGGCGAGAAGAGGGAAGCCGCAGCAGGCGACGGGGCAGCCAGAGCCAGGGAAGGTGCTATCTAACGCCGAGCCGCAGCGGGGAGACCTACAGGAGACGCCCGAACCGGAGCCGAAGGACACCACAGGCAACTGCCGAACCACAGCCGAGGAGAGCAAGGGAGAGCCATGGGGTAGAGCGGGCGGGACCCGGTCCCTGTCCCTTCTGGGACACAGATGGTCGGGGACCCGTTGGGCTCAACCACGTTGGGGCGATGGTGGAGGAGTCCGTCTACCACCGGAGTCCCTGGGGCCCAGTAGGGTGCCGTGTTTCCCCGATTATAGGACATCCCCAACAATTAGGGCACCCCCCATTTTTAAAAAATTGGTCAGAATAAGGCACCCCCCGCAAATAAGGCCGACTAAGGCCCCCCCCCGCGTGTGATGCCTCCGGCTGCAGTGCGCGGGCTGTTCATTGACTTCCTGGTTCAGAGCGTACCAGGAA
>JAODKF010000103.1:11770513-11785909 GCA_026779585.1 Mormyrus proboscirostris
AAATCTATATTTTAACTGGAAAAGTCAGGGGGTCGTCTTATACGCCCAGTCGTCTTATACGCCGGAAAATACGGTAAAACAAATAAATGAATAATGAATGTGGTCAAGCAGGCTGATTTTTAATAGTTGAATGATTAATATTTACTCATGCATGTCAGCTACAATTGAACAAAATGAGAAATGTCACATAATTCTTTATTTGAAGTAAAACAAAAAAAAAACATAACAACAACAACAGGCGTGTGTGCATGAGCAGAAAAATTAGTTACCACTATATAAGTATGCAGTCTTCTAGGTCCTCCTAGGCTTGTTTGGAACTAAGTTCATTGCCTTTCCTTCTAACAAAAAAAATCCATTCTTCAAGCTGCAAGCTCAAATACCAGAATAAAAGAGGCACTGTACAGCTAGCAGCATACCGTCTCAGAGGGTTTATAGTTTATTGATGTTTTCAAGGGCTTGGCTATCAGACAGAAACAGGTTTCCTTCACACAGGTGGTCACTAGGTGGCATGGTAATTTAGTGGGTAGCACTACTGCCTCACGTAGCCTGGGTTAGGATTTCAAATCCCATCTTCATGGAGTAATGTTCACTTTTTGTCATATGATGGTGGATTCAGGCTAATTTGTGCCTCTAAATTGTTTGCTCTGTGTATATGTGCCCTGTAATGGCCTTGCATCCTGTTCAGGTTGTACTCTTGTCTTGTGCCCTAGCTGCCCTTGATAGATTCCTGGGCCCCCCTACCATCTTGTCCCAGATAAGTGCTTAGAAGATGGATACTTTCCAAGAAACTGACATTTCCTTTCTATATATATTAATTACTGAAGTATGCGCCAGCATTTCCCAGTCCAGTTCTCTGGGACCGCCAGACAGTCCATGTTTCTGTTCCCTCCCAGCTCTCTGCCACACAGACATTTATGCAAAATCAAAAGGACTGAGGAGCAGGTTGAGAAACATTGGTATTGTCAAGATCAGTGCCCTGCCCCAAGTTGTCCTCGGTTGTCACTGTGACTAGGTGTCACTGGCCATCCTGTTCCATCCAGAGGCCAGTCTCAACTAATTATTATTTTATGTTTGTTGGTTTTGTGTTATCCTGGTTTATCGTTTGTACAGGTATTTCAGTTACAGTTCCTTGTTTTTTGTTCCATGTTCCCTGTTCTTTCAGTTTTCCTAATTTTGGTTTTCCTGAGTGTTTGGTCCTTTTATGTATAGGTTAAATTGACCTCTCTTTACCTGTTGATTGCAAATGTACCCTAAGTCTTTTGTGATTATGTGGTTCTCACCTGTACCCAGTCTAGTTTTTTATCAGTCTAATTAAGTGCCTGCCTTTGTTTTATTCCTTAGTCAGTCATTGTAGTTGTTACTTAGTTGTTACATTGTGTTTGTAGCTGTGGTTGTTTGGTGGGAAACAGTATGGCATTAACCATACTTGCGACCAGTTTTGTTCTGTTCATTGGTTGTGCTACTTTGTGGATGCTTTTAGTTAGTTCTTATTTTTTCTGTTTTGTTTTTGACCTGCCATGGCCCCTTTCTTTTCTGGTTCCCCTTTGTGTTTTTTAGTAGACACTAAAAAAAGAATTTTCAGCAAATTAAATTAAATCACTGGATGACTGCTTTGAATGGTTCTGTTACAGTGCCCCCCTCCACTGGTTTCTGTTCCACATGCCACTGATTTTAAATGATTTAGTCAATGCATTTGTAAACATTTTTAGTATTTATCAAATATCAACGATATACCTAACAAATGATAAAAATCATTAACAATCAATGTAAAACTAATACACATATGAAAAAGCACACATGCAATAGCAATAAACATGAAATAAATGACAATATATGAGCACTATACCTTACAGCGGTGAGCCGATGACATACTGGAAGTGACAAGTGGAGAGGAGGAGGAATAGAGTTACTGTTTGGAAGGGGAGGCGCATCTTGGTCCATACAAGTTTTAGCAGGTTTGTTTTCTTTTGTCATGGTCCAAGTATTTGGTCAAGTTGCGATTAGATTTTTCTCAACCAACCCATTTGAGGTTCGAATTGATAGAGTTGAATGCATCTCGGCCAATACAAGTTTTAGAAGGAACGACTGCGTTCCAAGATTTCTGTCAAGGTACAAGTTAAAAAAAAAATTGACAACCCATTCGTCATCCACGTTGGTCGAATTAAGAGGCTTTTGAGTTCCAATGTTCTACCGTACAGTCATTTTCATTGTGTAATAAGATTACTTTGTCAGTGCAGATCCTTTCAAAAAAAAAAACACAGGCCATAAATCCATTGCTGTGCAGAAGCACATTGCCTGTCCGACAGACAGAAGACTGCAGCCTGTGACTTGCATACTGTACACAGACCTGATTCTCCTTCTCTCCAAACCACTGCCTGTTGCTTCCTCCCCCAAAAGTGGGGTAAGGAGCTACAGAAGGAAGCTGGCTGGGTATCAAGTGTGTTAGCAGAGCACTGGGGCTGATGAGTACAAGGCTAAGGGGGGCAGTAACGACAAGATGAAAAATGGCAAGCATGCCTTTGGGAGTAGAACAGTACAGTGCTGACCTCCTCATACCGATGGGGGGGGGGGGGGCGGTTGCTGTGCGCCTTGGGGGTGTACGTGTTACTGTTAATTTCCAGCAGGAGCAGAGCTACTGTGGTCATGTCATTCCCTCAGTTACTTATAGTGATAATCATTACTCTCAGTAATGTCAGGCTATCAGGTGACATCAAACACCATTACAACATCTGCAATGATAATATGTTCTCCAGAGAAGTCTTATCACAGTCTTCCCTTAATAAAAACATTAAACCATGGCAAAATCATTACTGTCACTGACACTGACAATGGATTTATATGAAATACAATTTCCATGAGAGTTAAAGCCTGGGTGGTTAAAAGATGATTACGTATTCACATGCTGCATATGCTGCATACAGGTATTTTAAGTGAAATATGTTTATCTAGCATCTACTTGGGGTGGCACAGTGGCTGAGAGGAGAGTATTGTTACTTCATACTCCAGGAATGGGGATTTGATTCTTGAC
Organism: Mormyrus proboscirostris; assembly: GCA_026779585.1. Lineage (NCBI taxonomy): Eukaryota > Metazoa > Chordata > Actinopteri > Osteoglossiformes > Mormyridae > Mormyrus > Mormyrus proboscirostris. The sequence continues at coordinate 11,773,542 of JAODKF010000103.1, forward strand.
CTACCTTATGTGTGTGTGTCAAGTTTTCATATACTCCCTGTGTTGTGTCACTACCCTCCCGCCCAAAGATTTTAGTCAGCGGAGTTGGTATCTGTATATTGCTCTGCCCACTGTCTTTCCATACAGCCATTTTCGAGTTGGAGTCTCTATATGGCTGTGCACACTGTCTTTCCATACAGCCATTTCAATACTCTACTATAAGATGAGAGAGATTACCTGAGAGCTGTGAATCCAATAATATGATAATACTATTTCAAAAGAATGAACATAAAACTGAACACCTGCAAAGTATTGCTTATGTGAATGTGGTAGTCTGAAACTTGTAAAATGTATACATTTTCATCTTCACATTATTCTCTGTCTCTCAATTTTTATTATTCTAACTCTCACCAGGTGAAAAGTTTTTACACTTGTTTTAATGTAACCATCTTCTTTTTTATTACAATAAGCATGAACAATATAATTGTTTAATATTTATTGAACAATTTAGTTGCAATATCATCTAAAACAGTTTTTCTATGAGAAGGTATAATGATTGTGTAATGGTTATTATATTGCTTGTTTGTTTTGTTTTCCAGCATATACAGTATAGGTAAGAGAGAGAGAGAGAGAGAGAGAATACAGTATCTGTTTTGGCAACAGATATTTTAGTTAGTAAAGGCGTAGTATGTTGAGATGGAAGAGTAATTGTTCCAAGGTCACCAAGAATACCGAATAAAGGGGATAGTGGGGAAAAGACTGCTTTTCAGAAAGACAAAACAGATGAGCAAAGCCAGGTGGCATAAAGGTGGTTTTCTGGGGTATTCACTATACAATGAATGCATGGGCTTGAACAGACATCCCATGTTAGGCATACTGATTGCAAGGAGGCAGATGAGAAACAAGCAAAAGTGAGAGTGCTGGATGAGCTTTGGCAGTATTACAGCAGTATCGTATATTGCGGCATGCTGGTGGTAAAATTTACCGATCAGGGCTAAACTGTGGCAGAAAAATTTGTTGACGGGTGGGTAGACTAAGTGTGGGAAAACTTCTTGCCAACTATAATTGTACCAGCACTGAATAGTGGAACACAGTACTGGTCCTAGCTAATGTGATACCCTTTGTGAGCATGACGTCCAACACCCTCTATTCAAGGCAAAATGAACTTGGCTGGCAAGTTGGTACGCCCTCAGAAGTGGGTGCCTATATCACCTAGAGGATTGAGGCCCTGGTAGAATGACAGATTTCTGGGACATTGCACATTATTTGTGAATGTCACACTGGCCTTTCCAATTTAAGATAAATAGCTTCAGTTTTGAGACAAAATAGCAAACTAGCAAAATTATCTGCCAGTGCAGTAAGAAACTCATACTTGCTAAGATTTCCTAAAATAAGACAATACAGTATGCCTACTGTAAATGCAAACAAATTAATCATTATTAAGATGTTAATAAGAGTATTAAAGAAAACAGAATTTTATCTAAGTAAAAGAAAATTATACTCTTTATAGTACAGGGAGCTGCTGTCAATTTATGGGAGACTCCCAGAACTTCCCAGAAGTGGTGGAATGCCAGGCTTGTGTCCCATCTCATATATTTTTTCCATTTGCTAGAGTGTAATTTGCTATTTATCTTATAATGAATTAGATTTTAGTCATTGAAAAAGTGGCTGAATAGAACTTTATCTTGAAATGATGATTTTAGGAAGCAGCTAGGTCTTTATCTCAACATTTACCAGTTAGAATGGATACTTGTCTCAGTCAGATAGAAGCTAGTAAATTGTCTGTGTTGGAACCAGCTTACATACAGTATGTGTCGTTTTATTATGACACTGTATGTAGAATTTTAATTTTACATTAGTTGCCACCTAGGCATAATATTTAGGGTGGAGTTCAAATGTGGAGGGGGAGGGATGGAGCCAAGGCAGGGAAACGATTTGTTTTAGCCATAATATTTTGGGGACAGGTTAACATGAAGCTGTACAGTACATCCAAATATGTGGGAATGCTTTTTTTACCAGTGAAAATATGTTGAAAAATACATGCTAGGAGCCCAGTGCCCCAAGATTGTTGCCCATACAGTCTGAAGAGAAGATGCCACTACACTGTTATTTGCATGCTATTTCATAGGCACTGTGTGGCTCAGTGGGCTAATCCTGTGTGCGTGTAATCACAAGGTCACCAGTTCAAACCCAGCCTCGGCAGGTCCATGAGCAAGGCCCTTAACCCCCAGCTCCCTGGGCGCTGCCACCCATGGCTGCCCTTCACAGATAGCTTGCTTACAAAGAGCAAGTTGAGGGAGGTATAAAAGGAAATAAAGGTGTAAAAAAATAATTTCCCATGGGATCAATAAAGTGATTATTATTATTTATTATGGTTAATGCCATACTGTTTCCCAAATACACTTGCTCCTGTAGGATGTTGACATGTCATTAAAGTTAATGTTTTCTCTATTTTTAAGGGAAAACCACTGTATACATTTTCTACATATTTACAAAAAATTGTATAGTTCATTTTATTTACACTATTTGAATTTCAAATTAGATTAGAAATTGCAATTTGTTGTCTGAGTCCATGCACATTATACAATGACAGTAAATTTAAATCTAAAGCCACTACATTGAGGGAGGTTAAGGTTTCTATACGTAAGACATAAATAATTAAATATGTGACATTGTGTGTATGCACTATTGTGATTGCTATTATTCATACTGTATGTATGCTAGCTGTGTACCATGAGTCGATATTGTTTTTAATGTTGTTTTCTATGTTTAATATCAGGGCTTTTAATGCAATTTTATATGCAGGACATTAAATCAAATAGTTTTTCAACAATAAGGCCTGAACAATTAATTTCCTTTGTGCTTAATGTATAATTATGTGATGTTATGTATAACTATGCTTAATGTATAAGAAAGTATGTTAGTAACTTTTCTGCATGTCCTAAGCTGTTTCTTTTTAAATTTTCAAACTCAACTATGACAGGGGAAAAAAGCGGTTGATTAAACAAAAATTTATTAAAAGCAAGCTGTCTACAGGATGCTTGAAAATGAAAAAATACATTTAAATAAAGGTTTATCTCTTAAAATGAATCTCCTTCGGCAGAGCATTGATGAGTTTTTTTCAGTCTGCCCATAGGAGTGCAGAAGGCAGGGTGATATAGCTAAGTTTAATTTGTGACACTTCAGAAACGCTGGAATAGTAATGGAAGGTTGCATGCCCCACAAATCCATTCCTGTGTACTTTTGTAGTGTCTGAGTAAAAGATTTACATTGCTTTCGTGCATAATAAAGGCCCTTGGATGGAATACTCCTCTTGCATCTTTATCTGTTGCTCAGAAAAACCCAGATGTCAGTTCACTGCCAACAACAACAGCAGCAGCCTTATAAATCTAATTACAACTGGGACAGATTGAACAGCCAAAAACCAGCCTGTAGAAAGAGCTCAGATAAAGTCTGCAAAATTTACAGGTCATTATTATTATTATTATTGTAGTAGTAGTAGTAGTAGTAGTATTTTTAAAATCTAATACTAATGAGCAAGGTTCTCAAAAAATCAATGACAGCAGGAGTTTAACTTTAATGCTTGGAATTATATTTATTTATTTAAAATTAATAATTTTATCTCCCCTTCACATGCACATGTATAATTATCAATTATAGTAATGCTCATGGAAGGTTTCTCTGAACTTCCAGTTTCCCAGCTCCATTCAGCATATCCATGGAAAAGAAATGAATGCATTCATGTGAGATGCCTGTTTAAGGCCATGTATACTTTCAAAGAGACTTATCACTTAATAAGAACCCACAAAAGACAACCATTTCTATAAATCTTTAAAACCAAGACTGAACTTGATAATCAAAATCTGTATATTTAAAATATCACAAACTGAAAATAGAGCAAAGAATACTTATTCTACAATATTTTCGATTCAGCCATAAAGTATTAATTTTTACTATATATACAGAATAATATTCAGGAATGTGTTTGGTTATATCAGTAGCAGTGTAAAACTGAAGAGAAATAATGTATGATTCTGGCACCCTATCAGGGATGCCACCCAACCTTATGACCTTTTGCTGCCTGGAATGATACTCCCTGTCTGCTTTCCATGTACTGTAAAACCATTTTCGGTGTGAGTTGTAAAATACAGTTCTGCAGAGCCATTATGCATTTCAGCCTTATATATAATTAGCAGTTACATGTGATGAGAAAGGGTCAATGTGATAAGGGTTCTGTGATTTTTTTTCTTACATGTTCATTCATCACCTTTAATATAGTCTCATAATTTTGTAGTGTGGAGCAGCTCCATGGTCCTTTAGTAATAATAAGTCAGCATTATTCATACTTCAAACATTAAAAAGGCAGGTTGAGAAATTATTTTCTAAAATTAACTCAAGTGAATTCTAGCTCTTTTGGAAAATATTTTATAGGTTTTGCGTAATGATTTTGGTTACATCAAATAAAGACTAATACTACCTTTTTATTACTGATACAGCATCCATACACTATTGCCATTATCTTACAAAAAAGTGCCAGGTAGGCTCATACTTTTGCTGATAAACACACTATTCTGAAATGTACAGTGATGGTGTTCCCGAAAGCTTTATAATGCTAAGTAGTTCATTTCTAGTACTTAAGATCGATTGTCCGTTAGCACGCAATTCTGGAAACCAGTTACTTCGTAACTAAAGTAGTTTGATATCTCATTCATAGATTTAAGAGTGCTCTGACCCAATATGAATTATCCAGCATGTTAACATAAACAGCATATACTGAATCCTGCCCATACCCCCCACCACAAGATCACAAATATTTACAGCAGCAAAAGGTACCCATTGGTGTTACGTCCGTGTGTGTGTGTCCAGTCCGTCTCTCCTTCAGATCCCATTCCGTCAAGCTGCTGATTCTGGATTTTGGATTTACTGTTACGACCCGTTTTGGCTTTCGACTTTCGGTTTTCGATTTGGTTTTGATTACTCGGCTTGGATTTGTTTACCCGTGTTTTGACTATTGCCTGATTATCGACTATTCTTAGGATTTCGGATTGGTTTTGGTTGCCTGTGTCATCACTGTATATATATTATTTTTCAGTGTATATATGTGTGTGTATGGATGTAAGGGTTGTAGGGAGTGACTGCCATTTGTTTTTCTGCGTATACAGCGTTTTTTTTTTTTGTCCCTGTTTTGTGATTAGTGAGGGTTAGGAAAGCGTTTGTCTTTTGTTTCACTTTTCTTTTGGGTTAGGGAAGTTTGTCGGTACGCGGGTAGTTAGTTCACTTGGTTTTGTTTATTGTTTTGGCCGGTGTCACTCCTGAAGCTTACCTTTTCCCCAAATACACATTGTGTTACCATCATCATTGCCTTGGGTGTTAATTATTCCCCCACCTCCTCCTCCACCTCCCGACTCCCTGTTCCCAATTCCCCGACCCTTATCGCTGATTACGCCCTGACCCTAGACCGGGATGTAACAGAATTGGGGGCTCGTCCGGGATTATTATCACCTAGGGTAGTGGGTTGTGGGCTGGTATACTGTGGTGTGGCAATGGCCGACTTTGATTTGACTCACTTTACTCTGTGTCTTACCTTGGAAGGCTTTGATGCCTGTAGAAAGAAAGATCTGTTACAGATCGCTGCTTTCTTTGATGTGCCGGTGTCTCGAGCTGCTTCCAAACAGGAGGTTAAAGCTCTGCTGTTTGATGACCTGGTATCTCGGGGTATGTTGCCTGAGAGGGAGGGGGCGAAGGGTGTTGCTCCTCAGATGGCACAGTCACCCATAGCGGAGGCGAGTGGGATGACCGGTCCAGCTTTGGGCATGGATCCCGAAAGCCCGCCTCCTACTCTTGAAGACCCTCGTCTGGCTATCCGACTAAAGGAGTTGGAGCTAGAGATAAAGAAACAGAAGTACCAGGCACAGCTAAAGGAGTTTAAGCTAGAGATCAAGAAACATTTCCCTAGACCGGGACGTACCATTGGCCATGCCCCCTTATTCGAGTACCTGCCTGAAAAGTGTGTGCATGTCACTGTTATTCATAATAAATGCCACATTTGAAGTGTCGTCTATAGAATAATTTAACTATGATTTTGTGTACAATGATGAAAGACCACTTCATACAGTAATATAAGTTACCCTATCAGAACCCTATGCATCTGACAACCCATTGACACTCACAGGAAAAGCTACCAAGTGCAGACTCCTCATGAAAGGTCCATCCACTCACCCATCATCTATCGCTTGTCCGGGGTTTGGGTCACGGGGGTAGCAGCTTCAGGAGAGATACCCAGACCTCCCTCTCCCCAGCTAACTCTACCAGCTCCTCGGGGGGGACACCTAGGTGTTCCCTGGCCAGCCGAGAGATATAATCCCTCCAGCGAGTCCTGCGTCTGCCCCGGGGTCTCCTCCCTGTAAGACATGCACAGAAGACCTCTCCGGGTAGCCACCCAGGAGGCATCCACACCAGATGTCCTAACCACCTCAACACCCCTTTTGACGTGAAGAAGCAGTGGTTCTACTCCGAGGCCCTCCCGGATATCCGAACTTCTCACCCTATCCCTAAGGGAAAGCCTCATTTCGGCCTCCTGTATTCGCAATCTCATTCTTTCGGTCATTACCCATAGTTCTTGACCATAGGTGAGGGTAGGGATGAAGATGGACTAATACATTGAGAGCTTTGCTTTTCAGCTTAGTTCTTTCTTAGCCACGACGAACCGGTTAAGCGCCTGCAAAACTGTAGATGCTGCTCCGATTCGTCTATCCAGCTCCCGATCTCGCCTACCCTCACTCGTGAATAAGACCCCGAGATACTCCACTTGAGGCAGTACGTCTTCCCTGACCCGAAGAGGGCAATCCACCTGTTTCTGGCTGAGAACCATGGTCTCTGACTTGGAGGTGCTAATTCTCATCCCCGCCCCTTTGCACTTGGCTGCAAACCACCCCAGAGCACGCTGGAGATCCCCAGCAGATGAAGCTAACAGGATGACATTGTCTGCAAAAAGGCAATCCTGAGGCCCCCAAACTGGACACCCTCAACACCCTGGCTGCGCCTAGAAATCCTGTCCATACAGTAAATATTATAAACAGGATCGATGACAAAGGGTAGCTCTGGCAGAGCCCAACCTGCACTGGGAACACGTCCAACTTATTACCAGCAATGCGGACCAAGCTTCTGCTCCGTTCATACAGGGGCTGATTCAAACTCTGTTCTGTATTGTTCCTCCTGGATCAGAGATTCGACGATCGATTTCACCCTCCTCTCCAGTTCCCCGGAATAGACTTTCCCATGTACGTTGAGAAGTGTGATCCCCTATAGTTGGAACACACCCTCCGGTCCCCCTTTTTAAATTAGGGGACCACCACCCTGGTCTACAAATCCAGTGGCACTGTCCCTGACCTCCATGCACTGTTGAGAAGGCGTGTCAGCCACGACAGCCCCACAACATCCAGAGCCTTCAGGTACTCCGGGCGGATCTCGTCCACCCCCGGGGCCCGGCCACCGTGCAGCTCACAATCTACCCTGGCCACATCAGCCCCAGTGATGGGCAAGCCCCCCCAGCATCCCGAGGCTCTGTGCCCTCAGATGTCTCAAAGGCAGTGTGCATAGATGTATCTGAGGCAGGGTTGAGGAGGTCCTCAAAGTATTCCTTCCACCTCCGGGTGATGTTCCCAGGTGAGGTCAACAACGCCCCCTCCCCACTATAAACAGTAGGAACTAGGAGCTGCTTTCCTCTCCTGATATTGCGGATGGTTTGCCAGACCCTTTTTGAGGCCGATCGAAAGTCACTTTCCATGGCCTCACCGAACTCCTCCCACACCCGGATGTTTGCTTCTGTGACTGCCCGAGTTGCGTTCTGCTTCGCCTGCCGGTACCCATCAGCTGCTTCCAGAGACCCCCGGGCTAATAATTTCCGGTAAGCCTCTACCTTGAAAGCCCCCCTCACCTCTGGTGTCCACCATCGGGTACAGGGATTACTGCCACGACTGGCACCGACCACCCTGCAGCCACAGCTCCGTACGGCCGCTTCCACAATGGAGGTCCGAAACAGCATCCATTCAGACTCAATGTCCCTAACTTCCCCCGGTATGTGGTTGGAATTCTGCCGGAGGTGCAAGTTAAAGCTCCGGTGAACAGGAGCCTCTGCCAGATGTTCCCAGCAGATCCTCACTATATGCTTGGGTCTACCAGGTCTGAGCGGCCTCCTCCCCTGCCACCTGAGCTAACTCACCACCAGGTGGTGTTCAGTTGACAGCTCTGCCCCTCTCTTTACCTGAGTGTCCAATCGATCATTGGCCTGTGGCCCCGGGCATGTTTGTACCATGTCCACTTATGGACACCCTTATGCTCAAACATGGTGTTCGTTATAGACAAACCATGCATTGCACAGAAGTCCAATAACAAAACACCACTCGGGTTCAGATCAGGGAGACCGTTCCTCCCAATCACCCCCTTCCAGGTCACACTGTCATTGCCTATGTGAGCATTGAAGTCCCCCAACAAAACAATGGAATCCCCTTGTGGCACGCCAAACAGCATACCACTAAGGCAATCCAAGAAGGCTAGGTACTCTGAATCGACATTCGGCGCATAAGTGCAGATGACAGTCAGAGACCTATCCCCGACCCAAAGGCACAGGGAAACAGCCCTCTTGTTCACCGAGGTAAACTGCGATGTTAATGCACCGAGCTGTGGGGCCACCAGTAGCCCCACCCCAGCCCAGCGTCGCTCACCCACCGCAACTCCAGAAGAAAAGAACGTCCAGCCCCAGAACCCAAGCTATGCGTTGAGGTGAGCCCGAATATATCTAGTCGGTATCTCTCGACCGCACGCACAAGCTCTGGCTCCTTCCCCACCAGAGAGGTGACATTCCCTTGGCCGCCACCCGATCCACAATGCACCGAACCACTGACATTCCCCTTGCGGGTGGTGGGCCCACCTGGGGCCTCATAAAAGGTAACACATGAACATTTGAATATGAAAAAACAATAAATGTAAGCCCATGGAAAAGGACTTAAAGGGCTGACATAAACAAAGTGCATATTGTTAGAATAGGCTAAAACAATTACACCATTTTTTTTTCTTATCTGGAACCACAAAGGGACAAGAAGCCGAGACAGGAGGGACAATGGGATGAGGAGCGGACAAGGGAGGCCGGACAGGAAAGTTTGGGGGACAAAGGGGAGCTTGAGGGAGCCAAGGCGGGCAGCGGCCGGTGGGGCCCCAGTGAGAGGGAGGCAGGAGCAGCAGGGGACAACGCAGGGGCCAAGGAGATGGGCCGAGGGAGTGACAGAGGGGACACGGAAGGAGCAGGAGGGAACCCCCGCGCAGGCAGGCAGGAGTGGGAAGCCGCTGTAGGCGAAGGAGCAGCTGAAGCAGGGGGGCCCGGGGCGGGGGAGCCGTGGGCGGCCCCAGAGCCCCAGCCAAGGTACACGAGGGCGAGCCAGAGGGCAGGGCGGGCAGGACCCCAGCCCGACGTCTATGTCCCCTCCCCTTTCAGGACACAGATAGGCATGGTCCTTGTCGGGATCACCCTTGTCGAGGCGAGGGGGAAAAAGTCATAAGGAAGGTCCCTGAGGGGTCCCATTCTAGCTCCTCCTCCATGGAGGTGGGAGAGGCAGTGTGGCTGTCCGGGACCTCCTCAGGGACTAGGACCTGTGCTGGGGGGACTGGAGTCAGGGCCTCCAGCATGGCTGCAGGCAGTGCGGCCGGAGCCGGGGGCGTGCCTGCAGGCGGTGCAGCCGGAGCCGCGGGTGTGGCTGCAGGGGGCGCAGCCGGAGCTGAAACGGGCAGGACAAGCAGAGTCAGCAAGACGGGCGAGCCGGACTGGACGGGCAAGGGCACTTTGGACATGCGGCCGGCCGGGGGAACCGCGGGCAGAGCGGTGGCCTCGGGCAGAGTGGAAGCAGCAGCCATAGACGGGGCCATGGGCGCAGCTGGGGATGAGACCAGCACTGAAGCTGCGGGCGGAGCAGGGAGCTCGGGAGGTACAGTGGGCATAGCAGCTGCAGCATCAGGCAGGACAGGCAGAGCAGGTGCGTTAGGAGTGTCATCTAAAGCCACTAACATTGGCACTGCTAAATCGGGCATTGCCCCTTTAACAGCCCGCGGAACCCGTGGGATAGTGTCTCACACGGCCCTGGCCCCCTTCTTCGCCAGTCGCGCCACCCGGAAAGGGTAGGCTGCTAGCGATGGCAGCAATGCGTTCTTTGGGTACCTGAGGGAGCGCTATGGCAGTGACGTCCTGGGTGAGCCCCACTGGTCTCCGGATCGGAAGGGCGTCTTCCGGGAATCCGACGGAGAGAGACAGAGCCAGCCCTCAGGAAGATTGCCGGTTCTTCCTCTTGTCTCCGCTCTCTTCTCTTTTTTCTCCTCCGGCTTTGGCGGGTCGTTAGAGGCGAAGTCGCTTCGGAGGGAGCGAACGACTGGAGCCGCCTCTCCGTTACCCTTGTCACCAGCTGCCAGAGGTTTTCGTGCACTTCCGCTATGCAGTGCGTGTTCCCAGACGGCGACACCCCGCTTAGGAAGACCCCGCTTTGGCTGGCCAGATCCAAGGTGATGGGGTCCTCCTGGACCTCGGCCATATTCAGGCAATAAATCACCTCCTGCAGCAGACCGAGACGCAGGTCCTCGGTCTGCTGCGGTGATTCCTTGTCGAGGTCCGTCATTCTGTGACGACCGGTCGGCAGGGCGAGCAGTGAAGCAGGCAGGAGCTGAGAGCACGGTCGAAATGGGGCTTATTGTACGGGACAGGACACACGGTAAACCACATCAATGACGGACCTGGGGATACAAACTCAGACGCGGTCTAAATACACATGACAGGCTAAACTGAACTATATTTTCAGTCTGTGCTACTAATAATACTAACATGTACACCACATGTAGTTAAATTTCATAGAATTTTTATTTATTATTACTTTTGTCAGATTAAAGTTATTTCTGTGACCATTGTGAGTTTTTCTTTCATTGACTGAAGGGTACCAACAATTTTGTCCATGTGTGTATACTGTATAGGCATATTTGCTTGTTTACAGAATTATTCTGAATGAAGAGGGGTAAAAAGCCAAAATATATAGATTCGTTCTTAAACAGAATATGGGTGATTCTGACAAATTAATTAAAATAACAGAATAAAATTATTGTCTAAAATGGTGACTTAATCAGTTGCGGAGTAAAATAACTAATAATACAGAACAATTGAAGAAGTCAACATATATCTTGTTATACTAATTGTCTGTTGTGGGTTTCTTGGAATAAAGTAGTTTGTGATATTTGATCTTAAAACTGTACCTGTAGTGCATATTAAATGAAAACGCTTGTGCTATTTATCATGTTTTTAATGTACCTGATAGGAAAGGTAATGTCAATTGGTTTGGACAAAATTCACACACTGTATTTTGTTTTTGTCGAAGGATTACCATGTTTGTGAAAATATAAGTGTAGTAGTCTACTACTGTGCTTTTATTGTCAAAATAAGTGTTTTATGTGGATTTCAGTTAGGTTAACAACATGAATTATAGAGTCCATGTTCCACATCTTGCTTGTTATTTTATTGAGAGCATAACCCTCTTTGTGTACTTGATGAATTAATTGAACTTATTGCACTAGCACACCTTCAAATGAAGTGCAGTGGGTGCGACGGTGCTGAGGAGAGGAGAATACAGTATGCATAAATCAAAAGTGTCACTTTTAAAATGCTTTTTGATTTAAGTATCCGATCGGAGAATTGATCCCAAAGTGCATAGAATGAGATGCTGAATAACCAAATTTGTGTTTTTACATACCCTCTTGCGTCCCCCCATTGCTAATGTGTGGTGTTATGGACCATAAACCAGTACAAATCATGCACAGTACAAAGGCAAAATGCATGCATCCAGGAATACTAGTTTTTTTGGATTTTAGTTACCTGATCTTACTTTAAGTTTTTATAAGAGGGAATCTGAACAAGCATCACAAAAACTCTCATGTCCTTAGTGAAAACATTAATCTAGCATTGTCTTTTTAAGTAAGTATGTGAACCAGCAGTTCTTTCAATCAATTAGACTTTCAATTCAGAGTTCTATGGGCCCTTCTTTACCAAAAGAACACAAAGTTTGTGACACATCAACAAGCATTTCTGAGAACCTCCCTTGGAAAGAAGGTGTCAGTACTGATCAGGCTGGAAATATTACAAAACTGTTTCCAAAGACTTCAGAGAATGAAAATAAAAAAACTGAAATGTCACCATTTTTACTTGTCTGCACAGTTTATATTCATCACAAAATTCACTTCAAAACAATACAAGCAAAACAATTCCTGGGGACTGTTCCACGAAGCGAGTTTATAAAATCGAGGATTATTTGTAATAGCCTCGCTTGAGTTAGCCTAACAGTTCACTTCAGGCTCATTGAGTTCCA
>JAODKF010000103.1:11786113-11805586 GCA_026779585.1 Mormyrus proboscirostris
CGCCCCGTCCGATCCTCCTGTGTGCCACGCCCACCTCGTTACCTCGTGTTCCTGCCCCGATTGTGATCACCTGCGTCTGTTAATCCCTATCTAGCCTGTGTATTTAGTCCGCGTCGTTCCCCAGTATGCCAAATCTGTCATTGAATTTACCTTGCGTAGACCCTGATCCTGTCTTGTTTGCCTGTCCGCGCTTATTAAAGCCACGTTTTGCCAACGCCTTGGCCCTGCTCGCCTGCTTCTCAGCTCGCCTGCCTCACGCGACGTGACAGATGTTGTTTGCAATGATTTATAATAGCAAAAGTTATTAGTGCGGGGGCATCTTCTAAAAGTAATTTATCTATTTTAGGGTGTGGCGAAGGTGGCAGCATAGATTTGACTAATAAGCATTATAGGGTTTTAGGTGTGTGATGGCTGGAAATAGGGCTTCCAGTAGTCTGGTTTCACTTGTTATACTTGTGTAGTCCTGGGTGAATAAAGAAAAACTGGTTTGGGATCAGTGTACAATCAGGATTTACTTATTCAATAGTTCTGTTGCATTCGCACATACATAATGCTTCACCGATGCTATCCACTGATGTTTTAAAAAAACATGAGAATCGCAGTCTTGCATAGCCTCATTTTGATTCAGGGCTGCTACAGCACACAAGTATATAGAAATAAAATATCTGTGTTGGTGGCTTACTAGTGAATGCATTAATGAGTAGGTAAGATAAAAATATATCCCACACTTTTTATTTAAGAATTTATATCCTGTAAACAAATCTACCTTTAAGCAGTTCAAGATTTAAAAAAGAATTGCAACTGACCCTGTTCCTGTTTTCACAATACACTCCAGTCAAATTGTGATGGACTTGTCCCTTTGCTCCAGTGCTTGGAAAATAAGATTTTGTATAATTTGAATTGTTTATCAGTTACATGGATGCATAACTTATAGGAAATTTCAGCATAGCAAACAATAGCTTGAAGGTTCTGCAGGGATAGTTGTTGCCTTGCAGCTCAAGTTTTGAAGGACTGAATAGCACCTCAGTGTGTGCATGGGCCCGGGGGGTTTCTCTGCATGTAAAAGATTCCAATTACAAAAGAAAGGCGTGCTGTTCTTAACAATTGGTAACTCTAAATTGCTTTTCTGGGGGTACTGTGATGAACTGGTGATTTGGCCCTACCTTCATGTCCGATGTTTCTTGAGGCTGTGAATCACAGAGGCTGCAAATGGATAACTGGTTGCAGGAAATGGATGCATTGATAAAATATAATAAGTATTTGATGTATACTGTAGGAACTGTTACTTAACTGCAATATTTCTTCTTTTTCAAAACAGTAATACATTTCACTTCTACTTTGGTCTACGATGCAAGGGAAACGTGTTTTTTTCCTGATGTACACCACTTCGGTTGAAATGTGTATGGTACAAACAAAGATCATTATTAATTCTTATTATTTGCCATTTGCGAGGCAACACCAGATGTCAGTCTTATACAAAATAATTTGTAAAATTCATTAATTCATTCTCAATTCATAGATATATGTTATCTTTATGTGTTCACAGCAGAAACATAAATTTTATTCTGGTTCTGGATTGTCAGAAAATGTAACTTACCTAAGAGGATATGAGATTTAAGAATTTAGTCATTTAATATTAAAGCAGGAAAGCAAAAATTAATCAGTGATTGGAAAGCATCAAAGAACAATGCCAAAGGTTCCTGCCAAATCTGGTATTACCACCTTAAATTTATGTCTTATATATTAAATAGATTATTATATCTGACAGCTTGAAATCATATTACATGTGAAATATATTTTGCATAAACATAGCATATTATAAAATGGGAACGTAAAACACACCTGCTGAGGTTTTTAAGTAGCATGCTGAAAATGCTGAAAACCCCATGCCGTAATGATCTTGATTTCCCCTGCTTTTTGAACATGTTCTCATGGAAAGACTGTAAATGACCGAGGGTCAGAGTAATAAGGGTTCTTGCTATGGGAAACCCAAAGCTTGAGGAAACCCCTTGGCAGGTAGGTGACAATGTTTTAGCAATGAACTTGCATGCTGATGGATTGTAGAGCTATTATATTGTAATTAAGCTTCATTTTATCCTTCCACTGGCACAGCCATCACAGTTATTACACACCCAATTGCACAAATGATGGCTGTAATAGGAAATAACTGCCAACGTACAAGATGAAACCCACACTCACAGCCCACCCCTACAGAGGTGCTAAACCCCGGTCATAAAAAAGCCTTCCTTTTTAACATTTGGCACAGTGTTACTATTGGACACACTTAATTCCCCTAGAAGCTAACACACAGGACTGTGTGTTTCAAAAATATTAAAACATTCTGAAATAATATTTTACAGGTAGTTTGAAATGTACATACGTTAAATTCCAAAATTTTAAGTGCACTTCAGTGACAGTAAGGTGAACTGAATCTGAAAGACAGAAGTGTATTCTGGATTTAAGTTTTACAAGGTGGTACTGGAAAGTGAGAAGGAAGTTGATTTATTCATTAATTAACACTGTTTATCTTCATTTGATTCACTTCATCTCACTTCACACTGTATGTTCTATATATAAAGTGACCAGGTTTACACTTTACTACATATTGTATTTGCATAACTATGTGACAAATAAAGAATCTTGAATTCCAGTGGCTAGCCACAGTTCTGTCACTTAAAGGTAAAAAAGATAATCAAGATATTTTAAGTACCTGAGTGAATAACTCTAAGCAGACGTCATGTTTATAGTCTTAATTAGGACATTAAACTATTGTTTAGATTTAATACTGGCACCAAGAGCAAAATAGGCAGTTACCTTGTTTTTTCAGTCTTAACAAATGAATGTGATGTCTTTCATAATTTCATCATCTAACTTTACCTTTAGAGTGTTGAATAAGTAGTCATAACATTGAGTAGCACTACTTAATTATTTTTATTTTAAAAAATTAATAAAAAATCATATAAAGCATTTCTTTTCCCTCAGGGGAATGCAAATTTATAAAGGTCAAATCTAAGAAGAGAGGGTTTACATGCAGATGTAGTTTATTTATATTTACACATTGTGCAGGTTACAGTTTCACAACCATACTGGATGTCTCTATTCCGTCTGTTCTCCTCTAATTAACTTTATACAAGCTGTAATATTAATGAGTCAGTAAAAATCCCATTAAGATAAAACTGGTGATTGAGAAAAGGGTCCATTTTGGATTCATTTTCTAGTTATAAATCATATAGATGCTTACATTAAGTTTTATTCTGCAGGTGATTACTGCTCTAATCTAAGAGAGCTTCATGAGCATAGAGCTATTTCTATTGACCTACATGATTTAATAATGATGGCCTCTTCAATGACAATGTGCAATTACAAAAACGGGCAGAGGTAGTTCCATTGCTTTACTTGCTGACAAATGCTTAATGATGACTTATGAGCAGGGAGTGATGTGTTGCAGTTCGCAAAGGTTTTTGCTGATTGGAGCAATTGGTCAGTCCATGTTGTAAATCAAAGCTGTCCATGTCAAACATCAAAGGCTGGTGGGCAATGTTTTCAATGCTTAGTGGCCATAGCATTTTTTAGGCAAGACCTTTCTGAACTGTTTCAATATACTATTAGTTCAGTGTCAAAGTATCTGAAAACAGATTACAGTAATAAATTAAGCCCCCTTTCATACAATATTGGAATCTAATTGATTATAGATTCGTTGTTGACAATGATGCTCAAAGTCAGGTGGCTTAATAATTTAATTCAACCATCCATCCATCCATTATCTGCCACTTATCTGAGGTCGGGTCATGGGGGTAACAGTCTAAGCAGGAATGCCAAGACCTGCCTCTCATCAGCCACCTCTTCCAGCTTCACCAGCGGAATACTAAGGTGTTAATATAATGTCTGCAATGTGTCCAGGATCTGCCGCAGCATCTCCTCCCGGTTGGACATACCCAAACACCTCCCTGGGAGGGCATCCAGAAGACATCCTACAGTAGATAAATGCCTGAGCCACCTCAACTTGCTCCTTTTTGGTGCAGAGGAGCAGCGGCTATACTTTGAGCTCCTTCTGAATGCTGCATCATTTGTCTTTTCCCAGTCCACAAAACACATATAGACTGATTGGGTAAACTCCCATGAGCCCTCCAGTATTCTTGTAAAGGTGAAGAGCTGGTCCAGCATTCCTCCATCAGGACAGAACCCACATTGTTCCTCCTGGATTAATGGTTTGACCAATGGATATACTCTCCTCTCTAGTACCTTGGCATAGACCTTGCCAGGGAGGCTGAGGAGTGTGATCCTCCTTAAGTTAGAACACATTCTCCAGTCCCCTTTCTTAAAGATTGGAACCCAGTCTTTCAATCCAAAGGCACTCTTCCCAACCTTCATGCAATGTTGAAGAGGCTTGTCTGCTAGGATGGCCCAACAACCTCAACAGCATTCAATAACCCAAGGTAAATCTCATCCACTTCTAGAGCCTTACCACTAAAGACGTTTTTGACTACTTCAGTGACTGTCCTGTTTGTTACCTACTGAATTAGAGACAACTGCATTTTATAACTTTTTAATTAGCAACCACACACATGTACATAAGAGAAACGTGTAGAACACCTTTTGGTCTTGTCCCTCACCCATATCCTCCGACGACCCAATCACTCGGCACCGGTAATCATTCATGTGGTATAGTCCTTGAGCTTGCTCTCATGACAATGACCTCAGCCTCCGTGGTAGGTAAGTCCTCCTCTGAGTCATCCAGCTCTACTTTCTTCAAGGAAGGCATATCAGCGGTATTCAGGAGGTCCTAAAAATACTCATTCCAAGGCCTTATCCCTATTTGAGGTCAACAGTTCTCCATCCCTGCTGTAAATAGCATGGGTAAAGCCCTGCTTCCCCCTCCTGAGTCACCTGATGGTCTGTCAGAATCTTTTCAAGGTCGACTGAAAGTCCTTCTCTGTGGCCTTACCAAACTTCTCCCACACCTGAATATGTGCTTCAACAACTGCCAAAATCGCATTCCACTTAGCGTGCTCGTACCTGCCAGCTGCTTCAAGAGTTTTACCAGCTAACCAAGGTCGGAAGGCTTACTTCTTCAGCCTAACAGCTCTTTTTACCATTAGTGTCCATCAACATGTTCAGGGATTACTACTGTGATAGGCACTACAGTAATAACCTTACGGTCACAGCTCCAGTTGTTTCGGCAATGGAGTCCTGGAACTTTTCCGATTCAGGCTCAATGTCCCCTGACTCACTGGGAATGCAGGAGAAGTTCTGTCAGAGGTGGGAGTTAGGGTTAGATCTCCTGGACGGGGGCCTCTGCAAGACACTCCAAGCACACCCTCACTATGTGCTTGGATACACCAAGTCTATCCAGCATCTTCCACTGCCATCGGATTCAACTGCTAACAGCTCAGCTCCTCTCTTCGCCGGAGTGCCCAAAACATGCAGACACAGATCTATATGTAATAATACCAAATTTAACTATAACAACTTCTACCTATAATATTTGAAGTTATTGTTAGGATTACAGTCTTCACCATGAGTAATTCAGTTGGACATTTTGATCAAATTGCAATTATGACCACAGACATAGTATTCTGCCCTCACTCTTCTACAAAATGGCTGACAGACACGTGACACTCAATACTGATTAGCTTTATTAGCTATAATAAAATGGCTGGTCTGCAACAGCAGAGGGCGCTAATTCTCGATTTCCGATTTACGCTAATTTCTTTCAGTAAGTCATCATTTCTTTACTTCAAGGCTTTGCTTTTGTTAAATAATTCCCCAAAAGCTGCCCTTTAACAGATTTAGAACATGAAAAAAGCAATAATTTGAATGGACTGCAAATTGAAATCTAATTTTAATTTAAAAATCACGAAAAAATATTTGTTGTTGTATGGGACTAAGACTAGAAAACAGCGACAGTAGGGTTTGTTGCTAGGTTTTTTCTTTGACTGTCTCAGCTCTCATTTAACGGAACAAGACTGACATTGCTTGTACAGTTGTCCCCTATCCAATCTTAATGAAAATTAAAATGCTATGTTTAATTTTGTTATCCAATATGGAACGCAGTCTACCCTGAAATTTATCAGACAGAAAATGTAAACCCTCGTTGCTGGTGTTTGTGACTGTAAGCACTTGCATTCTCTATATTATATTGGATGGAAATATTTTGATTAATGAAATATATTCAGTGTTTCCATCTTTAGTCGGCACAAGCCTTCGGCAGAGTTTGCAGTGCACAGCACCAGTCTGCTACATATTGGACTGAAAAAAGTACCACCACACCACCGACGTCTTTTCATCTTATCCACAGTATCTCCTTTATCAATGTTGCAGCTTTTGAAGTGTCACTTTCTTTTTTGACACTTGAAGTTTTCCCTAAGGGAGCATTTATCTCCATCCATCCATTTTCTGTACTTATTCATCCTATTATGCAAGGTCATGGAAAGTGCTTATCCATGCTCTTTCCAAAACAGCATGTGGAGCAGTTTTGCCAACTACTTTCAATGGAAAGTAGGTAAATGTTGCTAAATGACGCCATATGCTAATCAATATATACTTGTGATGTAGACATGTATTAACATGTGGTAACTCAGAAAGTTAGATTTGTCCAAAACGTTATTACTGTAGATTTGTCACTAATTGCATTTTTGAATGAAAAAAATAAATCAGAAAAGGTTCTGAAAAATCGCTACATCTAACAACAAAGTAGCTAATTTGGCAACACTGATGTGGCATTTCCGCTAACTCAATCATCCTTGCTGTGTGTTTGTTGTCCATAGGTTGTCGGTTCTTAAAAGACTACCATATGATTGTTTGGAATTGTTTGTTTCTGTGACGCAATAGGATGATGTGTGTTATCAAACAATGCCCCTTATTGACAGTAGGTTTTTTTCTAATCATTTCAATTTTATATGATGATATTGGTATATCCAAATAATTTTTATATGATGAAGTCCCAACTTTACTATGGAATTTCGGATTCTGTTTTATTAAACTGGAAAGTATTCATTGTGTTATACATCTTCAACATTTTCCCTACCACAAATGGTTTAGACAAATTTTCTTTTCATTTTTAGCTTTGATGTTTTAGCTAATAGCTAAATTATGCATTCATGCTCTGCCATCTCAAACTCTACACCCAATATAATCAATCTTAATTTAAGTTTGACTTCATAATCAATATAGATTGAACTTAAGAAATGTAGATTCTGTTACGTCTAGTGTCGGACGAGCAGGGAATCAGGCGAGTGAGCCGTGAATACAGGCAGAAGACGGGGTTTATTAAGA
The DNA here is from genome assembly GCA_026779585.1 of Mormyrus proboscirostris. NCBI lineage: Eukaryota > Metazoa > Chordata > Actinopteri > Osteoglossiformes > Mormyridae > Mormyrus > Mormyrus proboscirostris. The sequence goes on from JAODKF010000103.1 coordinate 11,793,389, forward strand.
GGAAGGGGAACACTGCGACACAACAGCACACTAACATCGCATAACATTAATGACAGATCTGGGGAAACTAACCAAGATGCGGACTAAATACACAAGACAAGCTGAAGGCAACAAGCAACAGGTGATAACCATCAGGCAATCACATGAGGTAAAAAGGGGGCGTGGCATACACGAGGATCGTGCAAGCAGGGCGTGACAGATTCATTAGTTGATTTTTTTTACATATATCCTCCTAAATTTTTATGTCACTTATCCTAAAAACCACACCATGCATGCACAAAAAAATTGACTTTTTGGCCACTATGATGTAGATGAGGACCATTCTGGACCATTAAACTCATCTGATCGGGTATGTCTTTATTACAGTTTGACATAACAGGTGTTGATAGAAAATACTGTGTTACATATTTAAGTAATGAATAACACATTATCTACAGACTGAAGAGCTATTCCACAAAGCAGGATTTCTCAGTTAGCTGGATACCTGGCTATTGAAGAAATCCTGCTTTGCGGAGTACTCCCCTATTTGTCTGTGTTACATCATTTAAAGTCATTATGCTCCACCTCCTCATATAATGGTGGTCGCAGTAGGTCTCTGTTCTCTTTAATAAGGTCCGGCACCTCAGAGTTTACAAATGAAGCACTGTATTTACCATGGTAGTTTTAAATGAAGCCAAAACTCTAAATCTTAACATCAGTAATATACAAATCAGTCATTTGCATAGAATTTAGCTGGATGTAAGTCCAAGTAGATTGTTGCCCCGAAACAGATTTATATTTTTGATAACTGATAACCAACAACATAACTTCAATAGCGCACATAATTATCAACCTTTTGACAAAAAACAATGGCTTATACTATTGATTTCCCTGTTGTATATCTGCCCTGCAGGCATTCTGTGATTTGTAACATCACTAAGATGTAAGCACTTTGGCAAAAAAAATCATCCTTCTATGTTGCTGTAACATCTTTTGATGAATGAATTTTCAACTTAAGAGAGCTGGGGATACAGAGGCACATTTTCATTAAATCAACAACCTCTCTGCAATTTATCTGATGGCTTGAAGGTGCACATACAGTATATGTGAATGTTGGATATAATTGAGCAATGTTACATGTAGCATGTGGGGAAAAAGAATCATTCATCCTTTCCAAAACATCAATCCTCTTTTGATGTATACACTACATCTGGTTGATTTTGATTTTTTAAACAATAATAAAAGATGAAAATTTAATTGTTGGCTTTAGTCAATCATTTGTTTTATAATTTTATCATTCATTTGGTAGCTGATGTACAGAAAATGTCAGGTTCATCAAAATGCAGAAATAAATTCGAAAAAAAATGTGTCGAACTGATCGAAACTACTTTCATGCAGATTATGCATCTGCAGACATCACCTATTAATAGCTCACACAACCATGAATTAGGCAAACAACAGCAGAGCATTTTTGACAAAGAATGTTGCTGAGAGTGGAAGTTGCTATTTATGTCAGTCAACAGCTTGAAATGCACTCCAGTTTTGTATATTTACACAACAGATAAAACATGTTGGTATCTGAACTTTAACTGAAGTTGAAATCTCAGTAAAGGCCAGTCTTTATCAAAATTAAAACTGAGGTATATCTAACAGTCAAAGATGGAAACTCCTGAAAAGGATATAAACATCTTTGTCTAGTATGACCAAGGTAGATTACGAATGCAAGGCAAGCCTTCCCTACAACTACAGTAGGTCTTAGTTTCCCACCATGGACTTAAACTGATGTTGGAGGCCAGTGTGTAGCTAAAAATGTTGCATGGTGTATGTGTGCACATATACAGCCTTGCATTTTACCCAGTATAACCAATGCCCTGAGTTTCATTAATAGCTAGATGATATGGTGACTGTTTGGAAGTGAGAGGTACCAATGTATAATAGGAGACACTGTTCATAATATCATGTCAGTTAAACCATAGTAAGTATATATTTTTCTGTTCCAAGGAAAGTGAATGGTATATATTAAGTTTGCAGTCTTTAAGAGTTGTTTAGAAAGTTACTGGTATACAGCATGCAAAAAGTAACAGACAAACATTCAGCAGGATATTCCAATGCCGAGATATGCGATGCTGAAAGCAAGAGTTACAACAATATATATAGGTTATAAAAGTGATTTATGGATATATTTTATGGAGTTATTGGTGTGTCAGAAACAAGGTATATATGATTTTTTTTCCCCTAGAATCCCCATTTTGCTGGAGCAGCCCTCTCGTCTCTCTCCTTATGTTCCTGGGTTTCCCTCTCTGGCCGGTTTTATCAAGTTTTATCAATCTTTCTTCACTTCAGCAACCCACAGGGGTCATGCAGGTATCTATGCTTGGTCCTTTCCTCTTGTCAAAGATAGATGAGATCTCTAACCTGGACTGCTGCAACTTCGCCATCACTGGGCTACCAGCATGTGTCCTCGGAACCCTCCAGCTTACCCATAAGGCAGTTGCATGACTTTTCTTTGACCTGCCTCACATCTCATCCCTCCTGGTCTTCCTTCACTGGCTACAAGTCAAAGGTCAAACCCAAAACTTTGCTATGGGCTTTCAAGCTACTGGGGGCACAGATCCACCTTATTTGAAGAGTCTTATCAAACCACATACCCCATCAAGATCTCAACAATTCATAGGTCACCTTGCTGTCCCATTTCTTTAAAACTGTGATCAACAGTGACTGAGCTATATTCTTCCATCCTAGTCAGGACTTCTGAATCCTATACACATGACATACAGTACATGATTGTGTTTGAGTGTGTGCCCTATGATTGATCATAAAGACCATCAACGATTTTCCCTGCAGTAGACTTCGGGCTCACAGTGACCTGTACTGAATCAACAATTTGGAAGATGGACAGATATAAATAGATAGTATATAAATTTAGACTCTTTAGTTTAAAAAAGTAATTATTAATAATTTGTAGAATGAACGTTATTCTTACTCCACATTTATGTGAATTTGTATTTCTTTGCTTATTTATCATGCTGTAACTTATATTAATTGACATTCAAATTTTTTAGGTCTTTTTGAGCCTTCCAAGGCTGAGAAATTGAGCTACCAAATCGTTCTAAATAAAAAGTAAAACCTAAAATAGTGCTAACATATAGTAAAATCAAAAATACTATAAATATAGAGCCTGTATACAGTAAAAGAGGTGTAATGTATAAGAGTGTAGTTTCACTTATCAGAATCAATACAACTCACTTAACCACTGGGATATGTTCTGAGAAATGTGTCATTAGGTGATTTTGCCATGGTAACACATGAGTATTGTGTTGTGCTATGACATCACGAAATTGCTAGGTGATAGGAATGTTTCTGCTCCATTGTAAACTTATGGGACTACCATCGATATGCGGTCTGTTGCTGACCAAAAGTCATTATGGCTCCCTGATAAACAAATGCTAAACACTATTTTTGTTTTCTCCTTTTCTTCTGATTTTCTTATATTTCTCTCAGTTAGCGTCAATTGATAATTTGCTAATGTTGGTCTTTCATAAAAGAGAAGTGGTGTAAAGCAAACATTCGTAAAGCAGGAGATACAGGTAGTCCTGTTAAATAAAAACTACGCTTATATAAAGGGATATTATGAAGGTTTATACTGTACATTAGAGATATGTATTAACATCTGTTTTTCAGAGCAGTTTCAATTTCAGTGATTTAATTTAGAAATACTTATCAAGTTCAGTGCCTATCTGGTCCTGCCCTGTGTCTCTTTCTCATTTGACCAGCATTCCTTGTCTGATAATCCCTAGTGTGTTTTCCCTATTCCCTGAATCGTTGTATAGATTAGTGGGTTGAGTGTGCAGCCTTGAGACTATAAACCTACTGGTTTGAAATTTAAGTAAATATTTGTAACTTAAGTTTATTCAGTTTATTCCTTTGTGTTTGGTATTGTATCTTTGTGCTACGTTTCTGCCTTTATTTAGTCCTATTGGTGTTCATGTTGTATTTTCCTCTGTACCTCATTGCTTTGTGTTTTATGGCAGTGTTCCTCTCTTCCTGTAGGTGGCGTGTTCCATATATGAAGGATGAGTGGCTATAAAGGTGAAGCAAATTGACCTGAAGATTGGCAGTTTTTTCTTTATTTGTTTTTTCACAAGTTTAGTTCTGACCTCTCGTGGTCGTTTTTATTTTGTGATTTTTCTGTATGTTCTTTTTTTATTTAATAAACCCCTTTAGTCTCTGAGCCACAAGTGCATCATCCACCTTTTTCCTGGAAGCCACTGGAAGCTATTTGTTTACCATTTACATTTTTTATATAAAAACCCACCCTGTGCCTCAAGTCCATAGTTGCATATCAGTGATGACGCTATTATAAAGATATTGATAAAATTGTCAGCACTCCTGGGTTTCTTTCATTGATTATATTTGCATATCTGTATGGGGGACTGTCAGATCCAGGTTGATTATTTCGGGTTGGTTTTGGCATGTTTTCTTTCCTTCATTTGTACAGTGCAGATTGGAAGTGTCCGCAGTCTGTAGGGTTTGTAATCTGTATTGCTTCATTTTGGATAATAAACTCCTGGCTAACTAATCCACCTGTGTGCTCTAATCGGTACCCTGCTGAGATCGTTTCCGGGTGTAAATCTCCACCAGGAACATTTTTACTCATTTTACAGATATTTTGAGAAGGGTCTAGCTGCAGAAGCCTGTAGAGTAGAGCTCCACCGGAAATGCGTCTCGATTGATATGTGTCTGAGAAAGATGACACACTCTACTGCTTAAGAAGAGCATTTATTGTCTTTCACTTAAATATATTTTTATATATTTCACTTAAATATGTTATGATTCTCCTATCTATCAGAACATCTATTTACTAATTTTGTTAATTTTTTTTCAGAAATTCCTCAATATAACAGCATGTGCATAGTCTCCAAAATTTCTCTTGCAGAATGGATTACATTGTCAGTCTTAAGTAGCGTAACACCCTTGCATCTGGAATGCTATGTCACCCATTAAATAAATGAGCCAAAATTAAGGACTAGAATCATTGGAGACAGCATGCATGTGTTGGGTTTGTCAGGAAATCTATCCTATTTCACAACCTCTCATGCCCTCTTTTTCCATGTTCCATGTTATGCTCATGCAAAATGAATTGTGATTCATATAGATTAAAAATGAATATTTAATCGTGATTAATCTGAGTAAAAATTGTAATCATTTGACAGCACTAATATATATACATATATATACAGTCGTTCCTCGCCACTTCACACTTCGACTTTCGTGGCTTCACTTTTTTGCTGCTATTGTTAATGGTTAATTCCTTATTGTTGCGCGCGTGTTTCCCTGTGTCTTGTGTGTACCTGGTCTTTCCTCGTATGTAATTAGCTCCAACTGTGTATGAGTCTTACAGTTTTGTATTCGGTTTGTATTGTAGTTGTATATTCGGTTTGGTGTGCGTTGGGTGCCTGATGTAGTCCTTGTAAGGGCCGCTAATAAAGAACGTGTTTCTCTGCTCCCACGATGCCTCAGTCCACCTGTCGCCACAGTATATTCATTAAAAAGCTGATCGAGACTTTGAAAATGATGCGCTATACACATGGAAGCGTCTTTGCTCTTGTGTTTGCGATTTCTGAGAACTTTTATCTAAGCCACCCGATGGCTTTTAATGGATTTTCATAGCTTACTGGTTGCGTGTATATATATTGCTGCCAGTCCATTTAAACTGTAATTTTTTTTCATTTTTATTTAAAATTTTAAGCCATTATAGATGTATTTATTTGACACATTATGTCTGACAGTACATTTATATGTCTCAGACTACTTACTAAAAGTGAGTTTTACAAAAACCAAAGTGGAAAACCACAGTCAGTATGTCTGTGGACTGAAGGACATTCTGATTTTCCAGCATTAGAGTATAAAGGTTATGCAATGAATACTGTGACTGGCTAAAGAAATGTAATGGAAGAACCTCCCATGTTGACCCAGGGATGCGCTGAAGATGGGAAAATCAGAACATATGGAAAAAGGACAAAGAAATTTCACAACATTTTCAATAAATTTTCTTAAAAGTATATAATCCTACAACTATTTCACTTTATGTAACAAACTATTGTTCTGGTTTGCTTCTTTAAATGAATTGAAAGGATAGTCAGATATATTTTAGATATTTCAATATTTCAAGGAAATTACGAAAATCATGACACAATCAAGAACAATTTATGGTGTGCAGTCAGTACATTTCTTGTCTCATATACTGCACATTACTGTGCAGCAAAGCCAAAAGAATTGAGATTGTCTTTTATTTAAGATAATAAATAAAAATCTATGCATCCAGAAAAACCACATGTAAAATGGATGTCTTTTAAAATGTCTGTTTAATGCCTTAACAAGAAGCAGCATGTGGCTCAGCCTGTGTGCCTGTAATCACAAGGTCACTGGTTCAAACCCAGCCTCAGCATGTCTGCGGGTCCTTGAGCAAGACCCTTAACCCCCAGCTCCCTGGGTACCCCAACAGGTGGCTGCCCTTCGTGGACAGCTTGCTCTACAAAGAGAAAGGGAGGCGTAAAAAAGAATTTCCCAGCAGGGATCAATAAAGTTAAATCATTATCATTAATATTACCCATCCATTCGTTTTCTGAAACTGCTTGTCCTATTCAGGGTTGTGGGGGATCTAGAGCCTATACTGTAGGTACAAGGCAGAGAACAACAAGATGGGATGCCAACCCATTGCAGGGCACACTTGCACCTATGGACAATTTGGTAACTCCAATGAGCCTCAACATGTTTTTGGACTGTGGAGGAAAACTGGAGTAAATCCGACAACAACACAGAGAGAGACAAAGACACAAACCCTGGTTCCAGAGCTTTGAGGTGACTGCATCAGCGCACCACCTCTTACAGTAATATCACCCTTTTATTTATATGCTCTTTGAAAAATTTCCAGTAAATTTTTAGCACTGTATTGTCATGCACAAATGTAAAAATGTTGATGTTGTATTTAGTGAACTCTTTTTATCTGTGTAAATTAGTACTAAACCTGGACCGCAGAGACCTTTATGACCTCAAGAAACATCTTAAGACCCATCTCTTACACCTCAGCTAGCCTCACAAGTTCACTGTCTTTGTTGGCTGTTTTACTGAAATGATTTCGCTTAGCACTACTGATCCCTCTGTTCTCATATTTCACACTTAGACATTGATCCTAGCAGATTCTCTTGGGTGTTCTTTATTGTTATAGCTTTTCAGATGTGAGGTTCTAAGTAGTATTTGTAGACGTTGTTCCCACAAGCATCTTGAACTTGTTACTGGTCAATCAGAAGCTGAGCCTAGCAGAACTTGTCCTTGGTTGGCCCCTTAATAGCTTGTTATATATTATCTGTTTCATTTGTACGTTGCTTTGGAGAAAAGTAAATGCTAAATATTTGCAGCAAATATATGTAATGTATGTATTACATGCAGTATGTACCGTAAAGGTTGCCGTTTCACATCCCGGGGTCAGCAGAATGATGCCACCATTGGTCCCCTGAGCAAGGCTCCTAAGCCCTATTACTCCAGGGACTGGCTGACCCTGCCGTATCCTCTGTCCCAGTTTCATAAGGTGGCATCCTGAGATGTTTTTCCAGCTCTTCTGAAGGAGGTTTCTTATATATACTGAGCACTCATCTTCTGTTTCTCTTTCACTCTCTGGTTAAAATCCTCCAAAACAATTTATACTGTGTTCAGGTGGCCAGGTCATGTGAAGAGACTCTCCTTTGTAGGTGGCTTGGCAATTCCAACCTTAAGTCCAAAGATATAGTGGCATCTTTAATGGCAATTTCATATATAGTCCTGGAAAAAATTAAGAGACCACAGCACAACTTTTTGTTTCATTCATTTCACAATTTATGGGTGTGTGTCTGCAAATAATATATTAGTTGTTTGCAAACTCCAGCCTGGATCTTCCCTGCTTCTCATTAATGAAGGGCTTCTTCCTTGCTTTATGGGACTTCAGTCTTGCTTCTAGGAGTCTGATACAAACTGTCCTAGCAGTGCACTTCACACCTGCACTTAATGTTTCCCATTAGCTTTGAAGGTCGCTTGATATCATCCTACGATTCATCAGGAACTGTCAAATAAGTTAACGGTCATCACTGGCATTAGAAAGTTGTTCTTCCCTCTACCTGGCTGATTTCTGGTCATTCCCAGTGTTTCCTGCTTCACCTTATTCTTGTATGCTGCTGTTTTAGAAATTTTGAACCTGGAAGCAACCGGCTGCTCAGCGTGGCCTTCTGCCAGCAGAATCATGATTAATTCGGGATTTAAAAATGTAGATTTGTTTAAAAATACAGAGTGGTCTCTTAATTTTTTCTATGGCTGTATAGCACTCTTTAAGTGGACCACAAAGTGGCCCAAGGGAAAGTGTACTTGGTTCTCTTCGGATTCACAATGTTGATCACCTTTCAAAAGTATTTGGCTCAATTTCTGGTGCGCTTCAACTTACATGGTCTCAGTCAATATCACATTTACACTTGGTCCTTTTGGACACTGAACTGGTATTGAGGGTCATTTCTTATTCAACAAAAGGTCAAGTTTGTGAGAATGATCCATATTTTAATATCTGTTTTATGGTTTCACTTAAACTTGTGATGTACAAATTATTAATTAAAAAAAAAAATGACTACTTACAAACAAATGCAAGCTGACTTTCAATGTTTTCAAAAAGGCTCAATGAATAGATAGTAATAAGAAACCAGAGGGTATTATATTATAAGTAGGAATATTAAGGGATGTTAATTTTTTTTTTTCATCAGACACCTTGGGATTAATGGTATATACCACATGTACATATAATTGGATGAACTCAACAAGCGAACTGAAACACTTAATCCCAAGTGTATAATTTAAAATCTTAAACCTGTCTGGGCAAATGACTCTAAAAACAAAAGCATACTGTAACAACCACAAAAGTATACTTCATAACATGAAAGATCTTGAGATTTAAAATATTTTTTGCCTATGAACGCCTCTGTCAGTGATTTTTTTAAGTAAACCAAGTAGCTTCCGCTTTCCTGTGAGACGCTAACTGAATGTTTTGATTTTAGCTCTGAATTTTGTGATTCTGTGCATTGTCACAACGCAAACTTTCATTTTGTTTGCAAGCAGCAAGGAATATTATATATGTCTCTAAAAAACCTCCGCTCATACTATTTTCCATTTGAGTAACAAAATACTACACACATTAAATTTCCCAGCTCTATAAAGTAGTTCAATCTACCTTAAGAATTCATTATAATTTTTCTACAGCAGTTTTGACATCAGCACTGTATGGTACCCGAAAAGCATAGAGAAGAACGAATAGAGCTGGGCACACTTTCTGTTCACAAATCGTGGATTTGAAATGAACCAAACTCAGACAACCGCTTGAGGTGTGGGGCAGCACCTTTTAAGGTGGTCTGAGTTTGGTTCACTTTTTGTTGGTCTGAGTTCGTTTGGAGCATATGGCTTTGTCTGGGAAACTCATGGGATCCGTTTAAATTGGCTGAATTGAACCCTAAATTGCCCACAGAGTATGGCCCTTAGAATTTAGTGTTCCATTGAAGAGGTGTACAGTGTCCAGCCTTGTGCCCGAAGCCTGGGATACACTCCTGAATAGAATAATATGGGTCGGAAAATTCACATTATTTCAGTATATCACAAAAAAAGCTTTAATTATTTACATTATTTGTAAGAAATTAAATAATTTCAGCAGACATTCAGTTAGTGCAATGTAAATTGAGTAAATTTGGGAAAATTTTTCACTTGTACTGCCTATGGCTATTTCTGTCAATGCTGTGCTTCCAAAATAGCTTTCTATCCATTTTTTCTTACTAACTCTCTGGCCATCACACTGTTCCTCACAGTGCTTTATGACTGGATAACTAATTACAATGCCTTGAAGGCAGACCTGTTCTGTCTCCTGGCTAATTTCTTACCTTTCTGAGTTCTCACTGTGGCTAGGTACTGCTGCACCCATTCATTCTTATTGCGTAGGATGTTCTCTTCTGGAAAAGATCAGTTTGTTGTGGTTTTACTGTCACATCGGTCTCTGATTTACTAATGAAGCAATTGAGCCTGCTCTTGGCTGATGGTAATTAGAGCCCTACCTTCAGAGTTGGGTAATTCAGGTCCAGAGAGTAAAAGTAAAAGTTCCCGGTCTGGGTTCTTTGGCCTTCTGCACTTGAATCTGCCTTCTGGTTCACTTGATCCTGAAGTCAATCCAGTCCCCCTGATCCCCTGTTTCCAGTAGTGCTTGGACTGTTGGTTTCGGGAGCCAGTGGGCAGAAAACTTGGTGTGATGTATGCATGGGTGGCCTAGGTTGAATTGTTTTGTTGCCGACCTTGACTGTGAAGTGTAATAAAAGCTTTTAACCACTATGCACTGAATCTGTGTTGTGATTTAGTAATGTTTTCTAGAACTATCATATACTACAACACCTATAATACAGATATACCTCATTGCCTAGTCTATGGTCCTTGGCCGTTGGACACAATTTGCCCAAAACACCATTGCTCATTGTCCCTTTACTGAATACAAATCACAACCAACACAGATCCAATATTTTGGCAGCATATTCCTTGCAGTTGAAAATACAATGACCATGTATTGTTAGACAGTAATCCTGACATGATGCCACTCCAAAATTTCAGAAGGACAAATCTTTAAAAAATGTAATAGAAATTAAAATCTGGTGCCTTATCTGATGCTTTTATCAAATTTTAATAATAAAGATTAAATATCTTAAAATAAGGCAAAGAATGATATAGTAATGAGATCAAGAGTTATTTTACTGCTAATTAAAATAAAATTTTCATGTCTGATTGAATATGTAGTGCTCTTTATCAGTCTGGACCTAAATAGCCTGAGGTGAAACCCAATTTACCTCTAAGTAATGCATAGTTTATAAGAGAACTTTTTTTTCAGACTTCTGAATAGATTTGAAGTTAAAAGGTTTTAAGGGAATAAAGGTGAGGTTTAGCCTAACTATAGTTCACCAAAACTTACAATGCAAGGTCATTACATTGACTTTATTTAGCATTATAACCTACAGTACAGCTGTCAAGGAATCAATTAGGTATTAGTGCAGTTAGGCAAGGCCACTTACAAGTGTAAGCAGTATTGGGACAATATACAAAACCTTCGAACATTAGCCTTCAATGATGCAATGGTTGAACAGAATAACACTCGTGGCTTGAAATAATAGTGAGATTCAGTGGTTCCTTTCACTTGCCCCCGGAAAAAAAATTGCTTACATATAGCAAAAAGAAATTAAAACTCATTATGGGGTACTCTGAGGAAACTAAGTAGTACATTATAAACACACACTGGAACCCTAGTAAGAGACTGTCCTTCCTGTCCAGGGTTCATCCCAATCCCTCTGGACATGATGTTTATTAATTAGGAAGCAGGACTGCCCAAACAGGATAATATGATACCCATATATGTGTGTTCACAATAAGTAAAAAGTAAAATGCATTGCTTTAAGTCAGGTGTCTTCAACCTTTTTCAGGCCAGGGATCCCTTTGTGGACAGAGAGATAGAGCGGTGACCCCTTCTTCACTGTTACAGAATAGGCCTGGTTTATATTAACACAAGCATTAACTATATTACCCTGAATAAATACAAATGACACTATCAACCTATTTATTTAGTTTGTCATGATCCTTAAAGTGCAAAAACTAATGGTGTAATGGTTCTAAAACTGAGACCGAAACCACAAAATAATCGTTCATCATCTTGTGTCGTGGATATGGAAGATGTAACTGTTGCATCCGCTGCACAAGCAGGGAGCGGAGAAGCAAACTCTGGAAATGAGAATCCAAAATACGGGGTTTTATTGGACAAACGGAAGCACAAGACAAACATTACTGACCGATCGGGGAAAACGGACTGAGAAGCAGACTAAATACACAGGACAAGCTGAAAATAACAAGAAACAGGTGATCACAATTGGGGTAGTACACGTAGGTAATGAGGGGTCGTGGCACACATGAGGATCGGACGAGCCGGGCGTGACAGAAACCGTGATATCTTATTTTTTATTTGGCCATCACACTATGGACAAGTAATGGCATGTGATTTAGATTGCAGATGCTTCTCTGTACATTGTGTATTTTTGTTATTGTAACATTGTATGTGTAACGTTCAGCTCCGTTCCATCCTCCCGTGTGCCACGCCCCCCTCATTACCTGGTGTTTTTGCCCAATTGTGTT
>JAODKF010000103.1:11815643-11828636 GCA_026779585.1 Mormyrus proboscirostris
CTCCAATAAACCCCGTTTCCCTGAAGTTCTGGCTCTGCTCGCCTCCTTCACCGCTCGCCTACCGCCGCACCGTGACACATACATGAAAAATATTAAATTTGATTACCAAATGTAAAGCTCATACAAGACTGCTGTTCTTTCTTCTGCACAGCAAGAATTTTTATAATTTTTAATCATTATTTTGAGTCATCAAAGCCATTTTAATTGCAAGGTTTTAGTTGGATACACTGTGTACACACAGTTGTATTTCAGATCATTTTAATTACCACCTTATATTTAACAAAAGACTGCTGAATAATTTATTTAAAAATACTTAAAAACTATATAAAGTATGGATATTTAGCATAAGTAGGATTCAAAGTAACAAAAAACCCTGTAACTTTACAGTAGGGGACTTTATAGCAATCCATTGTTACACAAAAGGCAACCATATATTTCTTACTACAGTGATATTTTGCATAGTTTTTTCATTGTTCAGATTCAGTCTTATGGTTATGCTTATGAAGGTGCATTTTAAAAGAATATGCCTTTATGTGAAAATGCCTCAAACCACTATTTTCTGGGCCTTGAGTGAATATATTGTAGGTATATGGAATGATGTGGGACTGCAATGACAACAATTGCACAGAAGGCCGAGCTACTACACCTTGAAAATACTTAGCTATAGCTTGGGCATGTAGCACAGATGTTACTGTCCCTGAAGCGGAATGCATTTCTTAAACTGTAAACATTATAAAAGCATTTCATCATTTTTTGTATGGAGGTAGACTGCAAACATGTCATTGAAAACTGAGGCATACTGTGGTATATACAGATAATGCAGACACACAATCAGACAAGCAATATATGTACTTATGTCATACAGTAGTAGAACCATCATTCATTTAAGGAATAGGCTTGGGGTAAAACCATTTCAAATCATTAATAACTCTTTCACTGAGGTGTTTCAAACACGTTGCAGGGTTGCAGTCAAATGTTTAATAAATATTGTATACAGACTGCTTCAAATGTTTGTGCTATCTTGCACAGGGCTTGTCACAACTTGTTTTTGGCATTGTGATCTGGGCAGATTTACTCCGGTAAAATAATTTGGTGCCCCACAATTCATGGTTTCTTCAAGTTGCATAAATAGAAATTCAGTAAAAAAAGGTTTTTAAACTTTTTAAAAATTTAAAGTTATCCATATAATTACTTCAGAAATGTAAATAAAATTTCTGGTAAAATAAAATAAAGCCAAACAGCTATGTTCTTTGAAAGCAGTTGTTCTTTTGGCTCTCCTTCCGTAATTGTCATTGTTATTCTGCTTGTATTGTCACGCCCGGCTTGTCTGATCCTCCAGTGTGCCACGCCCCCCCTCGTTACCTCGTGTTAATTCCCAATTGTAATCACTTGTTACCTGTTACGGTCAGCATTTGCTGTGTATATTAGTCCTCGTCTGAGTTCATATCCCCAGATCCGTCATTGATGTGGTTTGCCGTGTGCGGCTCTGTCGTTCTGTCTGCCCTAATCAAAACCCAGTTACCCGCATTCATGGCTCTCTCGCCTGTTTCCCGGCTTGTCTGCACCTGGTCATTAAATGTATCACATTGATGTGAATGTGAATTTGAACATCATGAAGGTAGGGGGGTTTATAGGCTCATGGATGTGATTATGGGATTTTTTTGAGCAGCAAGTATGATTAAAATGTGCCCAATAGCAAAATCATAATTACAAAAATGTTTTACAACAGTTTTACTACCCACTTCACAGATTCTGTAAGATCCATAACCTGTAGGGTGCAAATTAACAGGTAATGATGTCCCCAAAAAAAAACTATGTAGAAGTGGCTGGATAAGATAAATATGGCATGGGCTGTTTTTTGTGATGCTAACATGGCAATTAATTTGGCCATTTCTCTTACAGAACTCATGTCATCCATATATTTTCTGTACCTTCTTGTCCTATTCAGGGTCATGAAGCCTATCCGCACAAGCTATAGGCGCAACAACCTAAGCTAATCACTACTCCACTGGACCACCCCAGCACCCCTGAATTCATGTCATATGTTTTTTTTTTTTTTTTTCACAAGTTGTTAAATGAAAGACTTGGAATTTACTTGCATACCCGATTTTATTGCAGAAAGTTCATAATCACATCACATGAATGGTAGCATAAAATTAAATTTTAATCAAAATCAAATAAAGTGTTCCGATATAGAGAATGCTCTTAATGAGGTGGAGAATATAGTGTCTTGCTACATTCACTTCCAATGTTGTGTCATTTCAAGATTCATCCTCTGAAAGAATGGCTAAGAATGACAAATATGCTACCTCCATCTTAGAATATACAGGCAATGATAATTAATGAAAAAGCAAGGGTATGCTAATTATGTTATCCTTGAATAACATTATACGGTTAATTTATCTATTTCGATATGCTTAACTCATAGACAGACTTACTCAGCCTTTTGTATTCCACATCCATTGATACTATTTCTATTTTTTCTGTTATTAAATAATATAATTGAATATATTGATATACACCCATTTATTTTTCAAAACTAAGTATCAAAAGTATTTCATTGCAAAACTAATGCATCTCAAAAATTCCACTAGCGGTCAATAGATTGTCTTCAACCAATATAAACATGAACATGTCTGGGTATATAATAACAATAGTTAATTCCCAAGGAATGCATATGGAAATTTCCTTGGCATTGCTATCTATCGGCAGTTCTCCATTAGTCCTAAAGGAACCTGCCAACAAACTACATGCAATAACATCTTAAAATGCAAGTTGTATTGGTTTTTAAATCATAGTGCATTTACACTTAATAGGTTTATGCCACAGGCCCCTGATCTGTTGACTCAGAATTTCATTACTTTAATTAGTTATTATTTCGGTCATTAATAGGCAGCCTGTTGTATTTCTTAATCACTTCCTGGTTGAAAGACATATTTAACACTGACTGGATTGTGGATGCCCCTGAAGAAAAATAGCTGTCACTGTCCATGAATATAAGATCATTAATTACTAACATACTCAATAGTCTTCTCATTTCACAAATACTGCAAGAAGAAAAACATATAACAATCTGACAGCATTCTCTTCAAAACAGTGATGGTGAATTATAAAAATGCATATAACTTTCAAAAGTTTATCATGAAAAAACTACAATACAATAACCACTATACAATACAATAACCACTATAGGTATGCACAAACACACCATAACCATTTCACATTCTTGAATATGGATGCATACCTCAATTTAAATTCATCCCTGATCTACTATAAACGGGGAGGGGCAAGTCCCGCCCTCATTCATGTAGCAGGTTTGAGTACGGCACACTGCAGCAACCGGACATATCGACATAAACGACTGAGAGATTGAGACAAGCTTTTGTGGATGAAAGCACAAAAGTTGGTGCTAACCATTTTTTAAAAAGTGTAAGAGATACGAGAGTGCCAGAGACGACGGACGGGACGAGACCAGGGAGAATAGAACCTGATAAACAGAAGCAAAACCATTAACGAGAGACTGGGAACAGGACAGAAACACAGAACGGGGACAAGGGCAAAAGCCACGACAGGAGCTGACATAGAACAGGGAATGCAGACAGACAGTCAAGGAAGGGAGACACAGGGGGAACACAGGCAGGCGGAACAAAAGGGCCAGGAGTGAACACGGGACCCACAGGAGGAGGAACAGAGGGACGAGGAGCAGACACAGGTGGGATGAAGGGAGGAGGAGCAGACAGGGGAGACCAGACAGGACGGGACGGGGGACGAAAGGGAGCCCGAGGGAGCCCAGGCGGGCGACAGGCGGCGGCCGAAGGGGCCGCAGGTGAGAGGGAGGCAGGAGCTGCAGGGGATCACACAGGGGCCGAGGGAACGGGACGAGGGAGAGATGGAGGGGATACGGAGGGAGCAGGAGGGAACTCTGGCGAAGGTGGGCAGGAGGGGGAAGCCGCGGCAGGTGACGGCGCAGCTGGACGGGCAGGACAGGAGAGTCGGGCTGGACGGGCAGGACAGGAGAGTCGGGCTTGGGTGTGTGGCCAAAAGGGGGCGCCTCGGCGGGCGTGGCGTCAGCGGCGGCAGGAGGTGCAGCCGCGGGTGTGGCGGCGTCAGCGGCGGCAGGAGGTGCAGCCACGGGCGTCGCGGCGTCAGGAGATGCAGCCGGGGCGGTCACTAAGACTGGCACAGGCAGGTCCGGAACCTCGGGCAGGTCCAGAACCTCAGGCAGGGTTGCCCGAGCGCGTGTCCTTAGAGGACATTGCCCCTTTAAGAGCCGGGGGAATTCAGGGAATGGTGTCCCTCACCGCGCGTATCCCCCCTTAGCCCAGGTGCGCATGCCGATAAGGATATGCCTCCAGTGGAGGTGTCAGCTCATCAGCGGGGCTGACCCGGAGGGCAGCAGTGGTGTCCTCGAAGGCAGGGAGCAGGGAGCAGGCTCCCAGGAAGAGAGTTGGGGCTTCTTCCTGCTTCCCTCGGACCCGTTTCTTCTTCCGCCGCCCGGACCCCGTAGTGGGAGGCGGGGTTGCCTCCGCGCATACAAGTGGCTGGGGCTGCCTCTCCCTCACTCGGAGGACGAGCTGTTGCATCAGGGAGCGTACTTCTGCCATGTCGCGCTCCTCTGTCCGTGGGGTCACTCCCTGAAGGAGATCCCAACTCCGCTCAGCGAGGGAGAGTAAGCCGGGATCCTCACGGATCTCCGGCAGCTCGCGCCAATACGCTACCTCGTGCAGCAGGGTAAACCAAAGATCTATACCCTGCTGCGGTGCGTCTTCTCGGAGACTTGTCATTCTGTCATGGGTCGCTTTGAAGGACGAGGCAAGCACGAGAGAATCCACAAAGACGGGGTTTACTCTCCCTGAAGGGCAGACTGTGACACACATAATGTTAATGACAAGTCTACGAACTAGGGGAAGACGTGGACTGATATACACGGAACAAGCAGAAACTAACAGGCAACAGGCGAGTACAATCAGGGTAATACACGTGGGAAATGAGGGGGCGTGTTACACACGAGGATCGGACGAGCCGGGCATGGCATCTGGCAACCAGAACTGGATTTTCTCCCTGATAAGGGAAATGGCGAGCCAGTAGGGGATGTTGGGACAATTCTCTTCTTACTTAGCTCCAGTTGAAGCAAAAGAGATCGAAAGCTCTGTTCACAGCCAAGCAGAAGAAAAAGATACTTATGCTGCTTTAAGTACAGCCACACAAGAACTCACTAAACGGGTTGCAGGTATTCAAAGTTGGTTAGCAACACTAAGTGCTAAGCAGCAGAATAAGAGAGCCCCCAATGCTAAAGGTGCTTACAGTAGCAAACTGAGAGAAAAACAAAAATAACCAAAAGCCAGAACTTCAAACCCAAACCATGGTACTGTTAACATTGCGGAGAAGGTGGTCAAATTAAACCTAACTGATGATGAAATGATACCAACTTAGCTCTGGTCACAGAGAAAAAGGAGATTGTTTAAAGTGAAGCCAAAGAAATGGGAGTTGGAAAACCCCACTGCTATATCTGAACAGTTAAACATCCTGGTTGTGGGCCGAACAGGGACTGTAGCAGGTTAGTAGGGTCCAAATGCACAACCTCAGTCAGAGTGGCTGGTTCCGATTGTAAGTGTATACTAGATAGTGGTTTACAAGTAACTACTGTCTCTAGGTCGTTTTAAGAACAAAACGTTCCTGGTCAAGAAATCCAACCACTTCACAATCTTAGAGGTAGAGGGGGCAGCTGGACAGTCTGTCCCTTACCTTGGGTACATAGAGATATCTGTCACATTCCCTAAAGACAGTATTCGAAGTTGACATGGAAATACCAACCCTTGCCCTTGTGGTTACAGACGTTCACCCTGATAGACACCTGTGTTGATCAGAACCAACACACTGGATGTACTCTATGAGTGATACTTAAGCTTCAAAGGCCCAAACTACATACCTGGTCCATACGGGTTGAGAGTCATATTATATACGCTCCAACTGAGATACTGTACAAGCAGACCAGAGATGGCAAGGTAGGTTTGGTCACTTTGCTGGGCAAGGCAGCAGCTGTTAACCCAGCAAACCGCACTGTTGTTCTGTAAGGGGCAGCCAAGGCTTACCACTCTTCAGCTGAGCAATGTGCCATTATTGAGCAACCTAGCCAGTCCTTTTTGTCTGGTGGCCTCTTTGTCAAAAGTTGCCTGATCATACTCCCTGCTGGTGCACCGTACAAAGTTCTTGTTGTCATCACAAATGAATCTGAGCAGGACATTATAATCCCACCTACCTGTGTCATTGCGGAGCTGGGAGCCTTCCACTGCGTTTTGTTGCAGCACAGGGTGATCAGCGCATCTGAGACCACCAAAACCCACACAGCTAAGTTGAGCTTTAACCCTCTGGGGTCTAGGGGTAGGGAACACACTTTCACTTCAATTTCAACTTTCATTCACAATATGTGCAGGATCTAAAATCCCGCTTGGAAGAAAGTTACAAATTAGCCTCGAAATGCACAGAAAATTGCGGAGAAAAAAATATTTAACAAAAAAGTGACAATCTCCAATCTGGAACTGAAATGTGTGACTACGTGGAAAACACAAGCTAGCAGACAAATGAAATACTGACATCCATGTGGTGATCAAACGTGCTGGGAACCTACCCATCTACACTGTGTCCGGAGAGCAAGGATGGGGCTGCCCGTACATTACATAGAGACCTCCTACTTCCTTGTGATTTCCTTCCTGCACAGACTAAAGGAGAGCCACCTCCACCCAAACCTGTCCACCAGCCTCAAACACGCCCTTGAGAATCCAGATGATGCTGATCCAAGTGATGTTGAAGATGAATATGTAGTGTCTTGGATTGAGGAGCCTCAAACCCAGAGTACCACTAGATTAACTACTGTCGTGGAACATCCAACACCTGCACAAGAGATCTTGACACCAATACTTACCTAGAGTCTGATCCTGACCTTCTGTTGGAGTAGCCTTCACTTAATCAATCTGCACAGGAACCAGAGAATGGTTCTGATGGACATATCTCAGCTGAAATTGTGGATGGAGATCCTCTGCAGATCTATGGGGAATCTGAAGGAAACTTAAACATCATCCTTGAAAGTCCAGCCCAGTCTGCTGGCATATCTGAAATAGAAATGGGAACCCAGATCATCGAAGAACCTGATGTTCTACGAAATGGGGAACTTGTAACATCTCCACTCCTGAGGAGGTCTGAGAGAAACCGATAACCACCTTGGAGGAATCCCTGTTCCAAGGATTAAATACTACCTTTTTTGGCTATCTAAGCAGTGATAATAGATCTTTTGCGACACCACCCCTACTACCGGCATATATGAACATGCAACAGGACGTGCATGGTGTTTTAAAAGGGGAGAGTATAACCCAGTAGAAATAGTTATTTATTTTTATATGAATAAATAAATATTAGTTATATTTTCATTCAAAATGTATTTCTAAGTTTGTTTTTTATTTCCAAACAAATAACCAAACTATGGTTATTTGAATTATTTTTTTGGTTGATTTTAGTTGCATGCCAAGTCATTTTATGGTAATTAGTCTAATCACTCAGTAGTGTCCTAGTATAAGCGGGGAGGGGAAGTTCCGCCCTCATTCATGTAGCAGGTTTGAGTCCCGCACACTGCAGCAACCGGAGAAATCCATATAACCAACTGAGAGATAAAGACAAACTTTTGTGGATGATAGCACAAAAGTTGGTGCTAACCATTTTTAAAAAATTGTAAGGGATACAAGAGTGCCCGAGACGACCAAAGCCTGTGGATGTGGATTTTGTGGATACGGACCGTCTTTGTGAGTTGCTAATGTTGCTAACGGCAGTTGCCTCTGTTGTGCCGCCATTTAGCATATGTGCGCGCGTGTGCTGCTAATGTGGGATACAGTGGCTATTGTCGTGAGGTAAAAGGTTATTTTTCATTTAAAGGGCACATATCGTTAGTATGAAGAAGATTAATGTAGAATGTGACTGTATTTTTATTTTGAGGTTAATTTGTTGAATTTTCTATACGTTTAACATCATTAAAAATCCTGTAACTTGAAAAATGGTGTTCTTCGAGATCGGGAAAAAAAGTTTAAAACTATTAAGTTTAATTTCGGGGTGAAGTATTAGGGAATATGATAGAACTTGAATGTGAAGATTCGCGAGTTATGATCAGAATTAATGGTTAAAAAGGAAAAAAATACTAAGAACAAATCATTAATTGAAGATGGATTAAAGAATAATACACTCCAAAAAGTGATGTGGGGAAAAGATCCCTTATCAAATGACTGTCAGATAGGAATTTCTGTTTTGAAAAACTCGATTCAATGTGAAATATTGCTATAAGTGATTAAAATGATAAGCCTGAAACAATAAGGGTGTATATATTGTTATGCAGGCTAGGTTTTTGGAACTCTGGAAACGAGAACTGGATTTTCTCCCTGATAAGGGAGATGGCGAGCCACTGGGAAACCTGATTTTTGGATTCTTCAGAAAGGGAACTCCTCTGTTCCTTCTCCTTTGCTCAAGTTCACCGGTGTGGTAGGATTTGCCCCATTTTCATCGGTATTGACTTACTTGGGTGCACCCACAGACTGAAAAGATGTTGAACTGAACTCGGAATGACTATTTGACTTTACAGAATGCCAGCTGGAATTGTGAATCTAAGTTTAAAATTGTAGTAAATATATTTTTACTCTTTTTATTTTTTTGTTCTAAATACAAGGTGTTCAGTTTACTGTGATCCTTGGTTCTGTGCCTTCCCTTTCTGACTATTACACAGCACAGCATTTACCTCCTAGACACTGGTCCACCACCTAATTAACTGATCTAAGCTTATGTTGGGTTTTCCAAAATGACAAGCAGGTCGGCAGGGTGGATACAGAAGCATCCAGGTTCCATATGGTCAGAAACACTCTTCTAAAAACCCCTGCAGTCTATCATAATATCATCACCTCACATACCTCTGAATTTTAAAGAAAGAACTTTCTAATTCACATGCACACAGCGCTGTTATAATTATCAGAAATTTCAGTTAAGTTATCTAGGCAGGATGAGACCAGAAGGCAGCACTATAGGGCCCCATGTTATCTGGACAAGGGCGACAACACGCTTAGTTATTAAAAAATAAGCCCCTGAATAAAAATGCCTGAGGCACCATCCCACTCGCTCTGTAGGAGTGGGAGGCTTTACCTGAGGCGCTGTTTATCATTCACTGCCACTGGGCCGGCCTGGATGTATGCAATTCATCTTTTCACACTGTCAAAGAGAAAAACTTAAATTGAGTCCCTGGTTACTTGATAAATTACAGATGATCAGTTTAAATGTCACCCCCCACCGCAACCCCCAATTCCTGCTACACACGGCAGGCAGCCTTGTCCTCACAGAAGCTCATTTTCACCATCGGACTAAACAACTTCCCTTGGGGCGAAGTGACAAAACAATCAAATCGGCTAATACATTTACAGGGTATAAAAATAAGAAAGAAAATAAAAAATAATAATATTGCAGTCCTGCTTTGCCTATCCATTCAAAGCCAATAGATCCACCTGAATCTTTATAGATTGAGTGAAGGAAGAAACACCTTGTGTCTCACAGGAAGGACACAACAAATGCCTCTGATCATTCATCAAGACACGCTTTTGTTTTCTGAGGCTTTAAGTGCTGCAGTTCAATTTGAGTAGTTTATCAATATGCAAATGCAGATGTCCATATTTTTGTGTAACTTCATAATTAGATTTTTTTTCTAACTCACTGCCCTGAAGCCGGCTGACAGTGTATTACATTTTTTTTCCTCACATCAGCTGCAGATGAAATCTATTCTGAGATCTTGCTGTCTGGGTTGTGAATTTCAACGTCCTTACATGCTGCAACCTGGAGTTCAGTATATTCTGCACATTTTGACCAAAATCGTTTAGATTGGTTAATGTACCTCCTGGCACTTTGGATCTCTTCTGCTTTCTTTTTGTTTTAACATTCTAAACAGTATCTTCACTGAAATTTGACATAAGAAATTAACTAACGAAAGGATAACAGTGTACGAAGTCTGTGCATTCATGTGATGGCTGTCATGTGGGCATTCCCTAACAAAGGTGTCATACCATGACATTCGCAATTTAGTCAAGCAATGTGGCTGGAAGGAGCCTTCTGGAAAAAATACATTTAAAAATATTCTGCAGGAAAAAAAAGAAACGTAAATCAATTCAGTTTTCCTGCTTCATAGCAGAGTCAGCATAATACTGTCTGGAGTAAGGAGCTATTCATTTGAGGCCTGCAGAAAATAGATATGGCGTTATAATTCCTATAATGATGGGTTCATTGTTCATGGAATCCATGTGAGCTGGCATCTGCCTACATTTGTTTATGATCGTCTTTCACGTCTTGGTTTGCTCTAATGAACTCCGAAACACGTTCAATGCAACACAGACATCGACACTCAGTTCAGTGTGTTTTTGGGCAAGGAGAGATTGGAGGTGAGAAGGAAAGAGGAAAGGCGACTGCTTGCTTGTTCAGTTCTCCCCAACCCAGCCCCCCCCCCTTTCCTTTGTGATTGGAGGCAGATTACTTGGTATGGGACACACATATTGGAGTTCCTCCTGTTCAGCTTTCTCCTCACACACACCTTCTTCTCAAAGTGACTGGGAGAAAGAGCTGCTCTCCAAAATCTGGTGTATATCCTTTACTAGAGAGTCATGCATGTGCAGCTGCCTGCTGCAGTGTGTGTGTGTGTGTGTGTGTGTGTGTGTGTGTGTGTGTGTGTGTGTGTGTGTGTGTCAAAAAGTCACAAAAGAAGTCTAATCCTATCCGTGCATTTTTAAGAGGGTATCAAGGGACAGCTGCAACATTGCATTTCAGCAATTTCAGTGACTGCATATAAGCACGAAATAAATATGAAATATTTCACATTCAGATATAAATGCACACACATAAACACACAAACAAACTGGCAGACTCACTGTCCCTCCATAAGCAATGTGGAGGTTGGCTTATATAAGTCATAAGTCATGCAAGGCTGTTATTTACGTAATCCACACTATGGGGAGTGAAAGGGAAATGAGGGAAAGATGCAATTTGAGCAGTTCTGAGGCATATCTGGAGTTCAGAACTAAGCACAAAATTCATCATTCTTCATTTCAGCTCCTTTGTGACTAAAAAAATGACATTTCTATAGTTCTAATTTGAGAAAATTGCTGTGCTCAAGTCAAATAAGTAAATAACTCAACTTCTATGCTTTATAACTGTAGTGTAATAAATTGAGTAAGTCATGGTTATCTGATTTCTGGATCAGGAGGTTTTTGCACAGGGCAGCTGTTCTTAGCAAACTGGGAATGCTAGAATGGCTGGTACATCATAGGAAATAACATGCCAAGAAGGAGATATAGTAAACTAAGGCGAGGTAGGAAAATTAAATACTAAATCAGACAGAAAGGCAGATAGATAGATAGGGAGACCAGTTCACCTAAACACATGTCTTTCACCTGTAGGAGCAAAATATTGTGTCTGAGGACATCCGCATGAACATAAGGAGAACATGCTAACTCCACAGGGAGCCAGGGTCAGGACTCAACCCCCACAATGCAGTGCCACTATCAAATGAAAAAGAATTTATGTTCTCCAAATTGTTACTGGTATCTTGTTAGAAGGCTAAAATAACATGACATTAGCCTTAAGAACATTTTACTTAACGCTATCTTTTTAGTAATTTATGAGAACATTTATAACAAATAATAATGTATTTATAGCAATACTGGTTATAAATATTTATCAAAAGGCATACGCATTATAGCCACGTGTATGATGCTTTATGAATGGTTTATGAAGCTGTCATCCATATTGCATTATTTATAATGCATTATAATGTATGTAATATAATGCTTTGTACTGAATTATAAAGGTAGCTATAGTGCATTAAAGATGAGAGCTTCATCAGGCAGTCACAATGTGTAATAAACTTGGCTACAAACAAGTCATGCTTATAATGCCTTATGGATGTATTATAATGCATTATAAAACTCACTAAAAACATGGCTTTAAGTAAAGTGTTACCCAAGAATTCAGTTCCCAAAACTCTCCTCGGGAGCATGTCAATCATTATAATTATATTCTTTTTAAACTTAATCACAAGGTCACTTAGTTCTTTTAATTAGTTAACTCAAGGAAGTATTATAACTGATTAGCCAAATATGGCATGCAAGTGGTTGAGTACAGTACATGGTTATGTTGGAAGGTTGCTGAAAATATTGCGGTACCTTTTGGAGAGGTTTTGAAATGGCTAAACTGACACTGGCAGACATAAAATCAAAATTAGACCATTTTCTTTGACTGCAAAAGACTTTTGCACAGCATTATAATTGTTAAACACTGGTAAAGTACAGCCCCAAAAATGACCACCTCTGTGTCCCAGTCTCAACAGAATCCAAATGTTGTGAGTTTCACAAAGCTAGGATTAATTCCAAGGCCGCTGTTTGTATCCAGAGCAAATGATGACATATACATAATCTGGTGTAGAGTAGGGATGGGGCCGATCCAATCCAGTATCTGTATCGATACCAGTTTAATTAACGGATCGGAAATTTCCGATCCAACCTGGAGAAATTTCCGATCCAGAGGTATGTCTACAATGCTGTCTGCTGAAATGACTTCACAAGTGATCCCGGGCTAGGTGACATGTCTGTGCTCCAATGAGACACTGAGAGAGATGACACGCCTCCTTTCAGGAAATCCTCTGCAGTTTGCAGGTAGCAGTTTAGCATTGAGCGCCATTCAGCATGTCCGCTGTGTGGAAACATTTTACGGTCGAAACGCCGCAAAGTAAAACAGCAACGTGCAATGTTTGCAAAGCCGTTGTTCCAAGAGGTGGAACCTCCATCGCGATGTTCAACACTACAAATATAATTAAACACCTGAAAAAGCACCACTCCAGAGAGCACGAGGACTGTTTTAACTAGGGGGGAGAAAGAAGAGAAGAGCCGCCAAGAATCACTTCTGGAATTATTCAAAAAGCAAAGTAAACTT
>JAODKF010000103.1:11837852-11848312 GCA_026779585.1 Mormyrus proboscirostris
AATTGCTCTGGGCGTATATGGACAGCATGCACAAATATAGGAAAATAAACAGAACTTCAAAAAATGATAGGTGAAATTGAGTTGTAATTTTATGATACAAAAGAATCACAGTTTATGTTGATGATTGCCCCAAAAGGCATAGTAATGTTAGACCATTAGACATACTAGAGTTATGATTGATCCAAAACAAAAACCATTCTGACAGGGATCTGTAGAAGCTTATGAAAATATACCAATAATAAGGTCCAACCTGAAACTTTTAGAGTGAGGACAGTTATAAAATAGATGAGAAATGGTTTCCCTCTTTTGTTTCACAAAATGAACTGTCCTGAAAATAACATTTGTGTAGATGTCATCTACACAAAAATCTACACAGCGAGCTAATGGATAGCAGTCGTAGAAACTCTTAAAATGAATTTCCTTTATGTCTGACTTTAGTGATAAGAAACTTTGTGGCAATCTAAATGTCACTCAAATTCGGAGCTGGGCATAAATTTTTCCACTTAACTTTAGATCGCAGAGGTGCCACAATCTAAGGTTAAGAACTTTCTAATGGAATAACTGTTTCATTTTTTTATCTATAAAGTTGATCCCACTGATAGATAGCAATGGAGTGTAATTAAATGAAGTGCCATATGTTGTGTGTGGGCCTTAATAAGGATTCTCAATTTAGCAGAGTTACTTTTCCTTTACTAAATTACCTTAAATATTATTGAGTCAACAATTTTACATAACTTATTATCAACATGTAATGAAAGTGCTGCATAAACTAACTGATATTCTTTCAGCTTCTCTCAGCAGAATCCTCCCCGTAAAGTGTAAGATCTCTCTGCAGTCTGCTTACATACCTAGTACTCAGTGATTCGGGAGAAGCCGTTCACAGTGGTGCCTTTTGCATTGGTGCCGCTCACACTTAAACAATTCCAGCATACAGACCAAAATAAAGTGAAAACTGTGTCTACTTTCTTTTATTATTTTACAGAGTGGATATGATGGATATGACCACACTGTTCTAAACTAACCAGCTAAAAATAAGTCTAAACTAACTGACTAGTAACTAAGTGTCACACGAGGGCTGGTGCAGCCTCTAGGACGTCTTGTGTCTTATGTGTCCATTTGCATGTAAATACTCTGATGCCTTGTCCACAAGTACACGTGTATTTTTTAAACGGTGTTTGTCCTCGTCCGTTTAAAAAAAATCCCATTCATTGTCTTCTAAATTACTTCCGTCCATATGAAACCGCTAAAATGTGCTGTGAAGAGTATGCCAAACCATCAGGTGGCATTATACCTCTAAACGTACTGCCATGTTAGTCAATCAGAAGCCTAATTACCAGTCCTGTTAAGTTGAAAACCATGGCGCACATTCCGATGCCTGTGTTGATCAATATAATGCGAGAGTGATTCAACATTTATCTGTACACATGTAAGAAGTCCTGTCAGCAAGGTTAGCACAAGTACTATTTCGGTCATGTCCGCCATTGCCACATCGCCTAATGTTTTTTTTTTTCTTTCTTTTTTCTTTATTGAGTACAAAAAGAACATTTAATACAACAAATTGGCATTATTTCGATCACAGAAAAAAAGAATTCTAGTATGGCAGGCTCAACACGATCGAACCATATTAAAGTCTACACAGCATGTAAAATAAAATATACCAAGAAAGAGAATCAAGTATACAAGTGGGAAACAAATATTAAACAAAATATTTATAAAATATATACAGTATAATACAAACAGATTAAGCAACTTTGCTGCCTTTGGATTTTTCATTTTACTAAGGGCATCTGAAAAGTCTTTCAGCTCGTTTTTAAACAAAATAAACAGAGGGGGAGTTTTAAAATAACGGCATTTATGTATATAGTATTTTGCTAATAATATGATATTATTAATTAAATCATGCAAATCCAAGCACTCCTTGGTTAACCAGTATATTACATCTTTTAAAGTTAGAGTGAAACTATCAGCAACCACACACTTCTCTACCATCCAGCCTTGCCAAGCTTTCCAAAAAACTTACAAATTACATGTAAAAAATATATGTTTTGTATCTTCATATAAATGTTTGCATAGGTGACAGGGTATATTTTCAAAATTAAATTTCAATGCAAGAATGTGTTGGAGGGATATATATCATTTAAAATTTTAAACTGCATTTCTTTTATCTTGGGGAGAATAGGGAGTTTTAGATAGGCTGTTCTAAAATACTTAACAGTATATTTTTCAAATGTGTGATCTAATTTATTTCTTAATACTTGACACGGATAGCTTGGCCAAATAATAAGCCATCTTAAATATTTGTTAGTGCAGAGTGCACCAACATATAATGAAGAAAGGACAGCAGTAGTTTTGGAATAGGAAAGGTAACTCAACATTTTTATACCCGAAGGTATTGCATTGATAACAGTAAAGAATTGCTTTGGATGACAGGCAAATCCATGTTTTAAGGTGAATGAATTATAGTTTAGCAGATTACCACTCTCATCCATTAAATCCAACACTGACCAAATATTCCTATTTGTCCATTCCTCAAAAAATAAGGATTTGTTCTTATGTAGGATATACTTGTTATTCCATATCAGAGTATTGTGGGGTGTGAAATTATGAATGTGAGCCTAAACTCGCCTAATGTATACAGCAAACAGCGCACACTTTGACGTTAAACGAAGTGGACAACGGCACACAATGTAACGTTTCAAGCCAAAAAAAAATCTTCACCCTGGATGGAGTTTTGCAAAAGCAATGACCTAAGACGCCGTTTACATGTGGACAAAAGCCCAAGACGTATAAAAAAAGGTACGTTTAAAAAAATACCTGTGTACGTGTGGACAAGGCATTAAAGGTGGAGATTTGATATATGTCAGAAAATTGTGTCAGCACTCAATAATAAAATAAATCAGAAAAAACGATTTATTGATCTTCTCCCACAATATCTAAATAGGGAACTTATAATATAACAGTAAACATTAATAAGATTTTTTTTACATTTTGCATTTATTTAGGTACATGTTCTAACCAGTCCTGTATTTTTCATATTCCTATATTTGAAACTGTAAGCATGATAAAGTCACAGAAAAACAATGGAATTAGAAAATGTAGCTTACAAACATTGTTTTCAATAATATGCTTTGAAAATGCAGCTAAAAAATGGAAAAGAAGGGAATGGAAAGAAAACAAAGCCATGTCACTTTTGGACTTTTTAACGTGACCAGCTATTGGCTGACATGTTAGCATGCACATTTTGTACATGTAAGCATGAAAAATTTAACATTTTGACCCTTTTGGCCTTTGGTACTTATGGGGTAATTTGAAACTTACAATCACATCATCATGATTGCGTCTTTGGCCATGTTTGCAAAAATGGAATAGTTACAGGCTTTAATAATATTAAAAAAAAATTATCTTTTGGGAAAATTGGTTAATTCTCTTTTTTAACCATACACAGGCACACACACACAAACACATGCACACATACATACACAAACTATGGGAAATTTATAATTTATAGATGCTACACTAAATCTTAGTTTGATTCCAAGAGGAAACTGTATAGGAAACTTCCCACCAACATGGGAAGACCATGCAAACTGTACAAGTAATGACACAATTCAGACCTCAAGCCTGTAGGCATGAGGCAACATTAAGCTTCTGCTGTGCATTCTGATAAGGCAGACTTGTACATTGACCTTGCTTCAAGTTGCAATTTTCTGATGAATATATCTACCTTAACTCAAGTCCTGTAGGATGGGTATTAATTATCAGCTCTCCAGTAGGTTTTGATTTTGCATTCATGGTGCAGAATACTAAGCAAGCTTGGGACAACATTGGAAGGATGATCTGTGAGAACATGGGGACTACTTTCAATAAAGAATGTGTTTCATAAGTGATTTCCATGATGTAGAACAAGTAATATGGGAAGAAGGTAGGTTCAAGCCTAGCTTATGAGTGTTGATATGGTACACTGTACGCTTACACCTCCATCTGTGTGTGTCTGTGGCATTTATATGTTCTCCTTGTTCCCATGTATACTTCCTTTCATAGACAAATGGCATAGTATACAGTAGGTAGTACAAGCCTAATATATACGTGTATTATAGCTAGTATATGTGTAGTATATAGGCATAGTATAGGTAGTATATGTGCAGTATATACAGTAGGCGTAGTATAGGTAGATTGACCTTTAAAATGGCATGTTTGTACACATATCTTGCATTAGCCAAACAGCTGTGAAAATGGATATTACTTTTTGCAGTGCCCTTCAGAGAACGGCTTGAAGATCTGTCCTTTTAGCTGATAATACCTAATGAAAATAAGCATTGTCAAATTAATAAAATAGTCATACAGTACAGTACATTTAATAGGGTAATCCAGCATCTTTAGGTAGATTTTCTCTATTAACACAGGCAAAATCTGACATTCATTTCTAGACAAGACTGCAAATATCTGTCCCATAATCGGTTTAGGGACATTTTTTTCTCTTAATTCCTAAAAAATTTGTAACACTACTTTGCACCACAAAGTTTTTTTATGCATTTAATTCCTTTATAAGTAATATATCTTAAGATTAGTCTGAGCCGTGCCATTCCAGTCAAATATCTGTGGATGAGTATCATGGTGACAGCTTCAACGGGATAAGCTCCATCACTTCCTCTAGGGTAGTCATGTGTGAGAGGATTGTAGCCTTATTTCTGCTGGACATAAGACCAACACCCGGATCCAAAAGATAACTTACTCTCCCTACGTCTTTACAAAGAGAGACAGAAAGGCCTCACATTGCTACATCGACACTCTCCAGCACATTAACTCAGAGTGACAAATCCCCAGGGCTTCTTATCGCAGCTCCATGAAAATGCATTTTCTTTATTTGCATGCAAATCCCCACTGGAACCACTTACATAAAGACACATCTCCCAAATTTGATAACGCTGTCAGCAGCAACCTAGCCTCTGCTTTGCCGTCACTTATCAATAATGCGACAACCTCTTTTTTGCCATTGCTATTAATGTCTAGGTATCTCGAGGAGAGGAATCATTTCTGGAACTCTACATGCCCATAAAGTCGTGTATAGTGTGTGGGGAGTCTGACAATGAAAGGCATGGTAGCCAGGAGCAGCAAGGAGTCCCTACATGTGACACCGTGCCAAACTAACCTTCAGATTATTCACTTGGGCATCCTGTACTTAAACAGGAAGAGTACTAGTGACATTTTTTCAAAGAAGCTGCTTCAGGTCTTTCACTTTGCCCAGGCATTTTTGATAATAGCATACTATGGAAGTGTGATTTTGCCAACATTACTGACAGGCTTACATTTCCATGCTATAAGCATGGTCAGCTGCACTCAGGCAATTTCATTACTCACCGCTAAGAGCTCAGAAATGTATCATAAGTGCTTGATTTACACTTGAAATATCTGTCATGAAAACGTGAAAGGGATTTTGACAGCCACAGTAGCAATTGCTTGCCAATGTTAAGAAAAATATCACTGAAACCTTTTTGTCAAGTTAATTTTCCTTTGGTGATATATATTTTTAAATGCATATAAATACATATTGTCCTAGTATATGAAAATACAGCAAGCATTAAAGTTAGTAGCATAACACGCTGAGCATAACAAGTATATCAGCGCTTTGTGTATGATGTAAAATAATGAGTCAAGGGTCTTTTTCCATATTCAAATGTTCAAATGTATAATGTTTATCAATTCATAAATATGTTACTGTGGCAAATATAAAAGTACATTTATGTACCCTACCAGACCAAGTATGTCTCACTGCGGCCTACTGGAATCCAGCCCATCCGAACTGGGGTGTGTTTCCCGAACAACAATGGAAGTTAGCATTAACAATGCATCGTACTACGTACGCAGTATCGTTACCTCTGTAGTTCGAACTATGGTTTCGGGAAACACCTGCATCGTACTTACATAGTTCGAACGACGGAAGTTGCTAACATAGTTAGCAATGATGGTTTCGGGAAATGCACCCCTGGCTGACTGTACGTCATCTCACAAGCCTGTCAATCATCCCATACAGTAGTGTCTGATGACACCCAAAGTATTCAAGTTACCAATTTTTAAGTTGTTAATTTCACAAAGGCTATATTTTCAGCAAGAAGTCCTTTAGATGTTGTTTGGTAGTTAGCTAGATTGTTAGCTAACTGATGGAAATGTATGACCAGCAGCAAAACAACCATATGCAACCACACATGCCCTAAAGTAGAATCTTTGTCTATTTATTGAGGGGCATTCGTGTATCTAGCAGAAACACTGACAACAAAATAACAAATAGCTCTGGAATTGTACTGGGATACAGACTAAAGATTTTTTACTTACCAAGATAAGTGGGCTGTCTAATCCCAACTTCCTGTAGGCACAGCGAGAGGCTTCTCTACCAGGTAGGGAATGCTATACAAGGATGGCAAGTTGGCTGGAACAGTACGTAGTCTTTAAGGTGCAAACCTAGTCCTTACTTCTGTGTTGAGATCTCACTTTGGATAGGAGTGGCTTAGTTGAATTATTTTTTTCTTCTCCATACAGAGGAAAACACTGGAGAAATGATTCTTGGATTTCAGCTGATCAGCTTGTGGATGCTTATTTTGAACAATTTTGAAGATACTGATATACAGGGTTACAACATGGAAAACCTCCACCTGGCAAAAGTACAAATGGTGCATAAATATGCATCAGTACATAATAGAGTCCTGGAACAGAGGAACAATGCAATATGCCTTATAGGAATTTCTCAGACTATTGATGTGAATCCGTTACTTTACTTTAAACCTTTACTTTAAAATGGGCATGTTTATCATCCGTGGGGTGAAGGAAACACACAAATCCTCTGGTGGCTTCAGGGTCTGCATGTTAATGGCATGATAAAAGCCTTTTCCCTTGCCCACCTGCAAATCATACGCTTCATCTTCACAGATACTTTCTTTAAAATTCTAATGTAAGTAATTGGCATGTATATATCCATCCATCCCAGAACTTGTGTTTATTCTCACTTTGAGGCTTCGGAAACATTTGTATAAGGCTAAAAAGCTTTTCAGCTAATTTCCAGCATATTTTGTGAGAATATTTGAAGGCATTGTCAAATAAACAGAGCACTGACTATGAGGTGTGAACCACAGATTGAAAGCTGCAGACTGGATGGAATTAATACAGCACTGCTGTTACGGCTACATGTGTTGTTAAACTTAGTTCCTCCAGAATTTCGCACTGGAGTCAATAAAGTCAATCTTAATCTTGATCTTGGTAAAAGTTAGTTAGTAATGTTGGGGTGATATAACATTGAAAAAAGAAAACAGAGGATATACTGAAGGATGGGTATGTCAGTACATCAGAATAAATTGTATAAATATCTGGATAAAGTACATCTGAATAGCTTTGGACTGTGATATGGTCATTTCTGTGATCACATTCTATGATTCTAGGAAGGGGGCATGGTAGGAAAGATTTATGAAAATGTTTATCATTCTGCACATTTTAATAACCAGGAAAGGTTCTGGGTGGCATAGTGGTGCAGTTGTTAGCACTGTTGCCTCACACCTCTGGGATCAGTTTGAGTCTCCAGCATGGCTCCCTATGTGCATGTTCTCCTTGAGTCGTCATGGGGTTTCCTCTGGGTATTCCAGTTTCTCCCCACAGTCCAAAAACATGCTGAGGTGAATTGGCATTACCAAATGACCCGTAGGTGTGCATATGTGTGAATGAACAGTGTATAAGTGTGCTCTGCGATAGTTTGGTGCCCCATCCTAGTAGTTCCTTGCCTCGCACTTACGTATAGGCTCTGGACCCCTGTGACCCTGAACAGGACAAGCAGTCACAGAAGATGGATGAATGGAGTGCTTATAGCCTTCATCCCAAAAACATACATATGAAAGCTAGTTTCTTTCATAAAATTCTGATGCAAAAAGTGATATTAGTCTGAAACTAGCTGTATTTATGACAATAATATGAGTAATGTGAAAAATAGCATGGCACAGTGAAATATAAAGCTGCCTGTGGGGATAGAAAGAAAAGGTTCTTGGTAGGTTTCATGATCAATTGATCTATGCAACATGCAGTATATCACTATTCAGCTACAAGAACGATAATGGCAAATGTAATACATTAAGTGCTGATAGCGGAAGAGTAGTTATACTCTCTGTTTCTATTACGGCAACAATAACAATTTAATGGCATATGTCAAGGTGTGATGAGGCAAAATATCGGCAGTTTACATATTGGTGTTGGCGCTTTAGAAGACCATAAAAGTGTCACAATGAGAAAAGTACAGCAGGTCCTCCTCGCTTTATTAAGTGCCCCCAAACTGTGCTTTTTCCAGCTGTAATGGAGGGGGCGACAAGAACGCGACAATCCTCTTTAATGTGGTATAATGAAATCCACTTCCCGTTTCTGCTGTGAAATGTGAATGTGGCCAGTGGGAGTCATTGTTCATTTTTAAAGGCACAGGAGAGGTGGGCTTGCTGGCTGTGGTGGTGGACCATACCAGAAAACATGCTGGCCTGTGAAAACCCTTATCTCCCTTTTACACAATCAGGATTACCCAGGATGAGCAGTCATGCCCCCCTGAGTTTTCCATACTATGTAGATGTCCTCTGTCAGATGATGAATAAGGTAAAGTGTAACTTGGCTTCAGTGGCTGAAACTTTCTTGGACGATGATGTCTTCAAAAACTTACATTGACCTTGACTCAATTACTTTACAGTTAAAGTATTTTCTTATCTGGATGCAAGCATGGAATACAGATGCACCATTTATCTGATAATACATAAGTTTCATTAAAATTTGAGTCATATTAACATCCTTTTTATAAATAACTTTTATAGCATAGTTTGTAGCAAGGATAATTTACATTATATTACAGCCCGTGATGGAATGTATGTCTTTTGATAGTTCATTGGAATTGGGACATTGAGACCTTGTTCAAATTATGCACAGAACTGCATCTACATATTCCTTTCCAAAAGTATTCTCAACCAGCTATTTGCTTCTCAGGCACTTTGGAAGACAATCAGGTGAACTGTTCAATTGCACAGTCATGGAGCCAAGCTAGTACTGAGCTTTATGCGGATCCATTGACTTAGGACTTTCTAATAAATTGCTTTGCAGGTTAAATACACTGATGAATGTGCTGAAATGGTAGATGTGGCATGATCAAGCCCAAAAGTGGGCAGATTAAGAAGCTGAGGCAGTGTGTTGGCATGAATCAATCTACAATTTTTTGTTTAACAAACAGAAACCATATGCAGCCCTGCTAGGAACACATTAGGGAAATATCAGTTATACAGACACTCCACAAGAAATTGTCCTCTGGGAGCCTTCCTCTAATGCAATAACATTGCCAGATGGAGCTGATGTGCCAAATATTACATCTTCCAGCCATATCCAGCTGATCACAATGTTATTTACATCATGGATTTTACACATGGTATCCTCAGGGTCTGCATGCTAACATAAAAAAATGCATGCCTTTCCCAGCATCCCATTACCCTACTTCCAGTTCCATTGGACATGGTGTGGGACCTTTACTCCCTCATCGTTCATTGGATGCCAGTATTAGACCTGAGTGAAAGAATTTAAGTCATATACAGGAGCATCACTAGAGATTTATGAAAAGGGGAGGGTAAGCTTTTGCTTGGGGGGTCTGATTTTAATGAAAATGAGAACACACTATTTATACTAATTAGTGTACATTTATCTGGGGGGGGGACTAAAGCACGCCCTCCCCAGCCCTATTGACAAACCCCTGGTAATATACATGACATATATGATTAATCTGCCATTTCTCACTGCGTTTCCCAGTTCATCCCTAAGGAGTTCCTTTTTGATCATCATTGCTTTCATATGAAGCCATAGAGATTGTGTGTTAATTTCCCCATCACACCTTTGCAGCCCACTATTGATATACATGCTGTTGGATGACAGGCACATTATTTATTGTTACAATTCAAATACGAAAATAGGTGCATGTAGTATAGTAAACAGGTTTGTATTTGGTTATGATGCAGTATATGAAAAATAGCTACATTAAACATGCCTTGTCATGCAGTCGGTCTTAGTACTTGGGGTATCCTGATGTTTTGTGATATGTCACCTAAGGCTACTTCATAACAATGGAACTATATTCTATCTGTAAGAAATGCTTTAGGCTGGATGGCAGAACTACTTGAAGTAAGAAGAACAGAAGAAAGCATTGGTACTGTACATTGTTTGAAAATAGATGGTTATAAAAAAAACAGCATCTTAAAGTTTAGCATGTGGAAGTAGAAATGGGCTATCTTACTATTACTGAAGCTATGGCATGTACATTTAACCAATAATTAAATTTTACTATCAAAAATCAAACAAGAATTTAAGAGATTAATTTCTGCCAAGAGGGTTGCCGGTGTCATGATCCGCTCCGTCCGATCCTCCCGTGTGCCACGCCCCCTCATTCCCCACGTGTATTTCCCCGATTGTTT
>JAODKF010000103.1:11889976-11902155 GCA_026779585.1 Mormyrus proboscirostris
TAGCACAGTTGGAGTGTACTTTTTTAGCCAGGAAAAAACATTTCACTGTATGTTGTACCAGCTATAACTACATGTGATGAATAAAGAATCTTGAATCTTAAAACAGAATATAAACAAGGCACAGGCAGGGTAATGGAAAAAATGACATAACATATCCATACAGATACCAGGGGATAAAATAAAGCCAAAGTACGACACAGAGGTGAGGCAGGCCTCAGGCCAGCCTCAATCTTATGACAGGAGGGGTACCAGCCTCTGAGCCATATGCTGAACCCAATGAGCTACGCACCAGCCCAGGGAACTGGGAAACACACTGGGGGAACATCAAACGGGATGGCCAGAGGGAACTGCTGGGAAAACTGGAAGAGACACATGGGAGAGGGCCAGATGGGCACAGACCATGACAAAGCGTTTTCAGTATTTTTTAGCAAAAGGTAAACCACATGAGAAAGCGTACCTTTTAAAAAATAAAAATATTATATCACAAGTCATATTTCTAAAACAAAAATCACATTTATGCCAACACATTTATGTTTTCCACAGCTCAAAACAGGCTTGGTACAACTATGAGAGGTGCAGTGAATATTTAAGCATCTTTCAAAGCGTAGGGGATCTGGAAGGCAGGTCTCTGCCTGCCATAAAAATTCTGTCACATTGAACCCTCCCGTTGTAAATAAGTACTCCATTAGTTAATGAAAACTATGATAAACATAGCAGCATGCACATGTATACACGAAACCTGACTAGCAAACTAGTGAAAATTCTACATTAAAATCTAAAAACACCAAAATAACAGAGAGTAGTGAATTATTTATAAATGTATAAATCTAAATTTGTAACAAGTTCACTTTCTATTATCAACATATATTCTAACATTCCCTAAAAAACTATATTTACATCATATTAAAAAAAAAAAAGATCCACCTCCGCACATGATCTTCCAGTATCCTTTTTACATGCGTGAATTTTATTTTCGGCTTTGAAGTTGAATGCATTTAGTCATGTTGTTGTAGAATCTGCCCCCGCATAAAAGGAAAGTGGAAGAAGAAGAGGCAGCGTCCCCATGAAATGTAAGCCAGAGGGTCCGCTGCCAAAATGTTCAAACTTCAGAAGTTCTGCATGCCAATGATAAAGACCTGCAGGGGTTTGGCATTAGTAGTACTACTGAATAAAGAGAAGACAGCAGGATACAGAAATAAAGGATTCAAATGCCCTAAAAAAATTTTGACCTATAGGGCAGAAGTTCCCTTAAGCATCAAAAGGGTATGTGGAAAGGAGGGTGCTGTCCAGGACTCTGCTGATCATCATGAAACATGGATGCAACCTCATTTCCACACTTGCTTCCCTTAAATAAATGAAGAAAAGGAATTGGCAGGTCACGAAGACAACAAACCTGGAGAGAACTCTTCCCTCAGGAACCAAATTACAGTACACATACCAAATCCCCTTTTTTATTATAAACCTGTTTTCTGCTGCGGTTTTGTAATTAATGGGTCCTGCAGAAGCCACTAGCAGGTCCCTGGGTGCTCGATGTTCAGTCTGCTGTGGTGGCCGGGCACATCCCCAGGGCATAGCTACAAGTGATCAGCAATTTGGAGACCCGCGCTGGAGCTGAACGGAATGTAGAATCAGGAAACACGACCTCATGGCCCAGCGGTTGGTATATTCCCACTTCTTTCTGCTTTCTCTCTCTTGCCTTTATTCAGCCAGTCCATTTATATTGGAGGCAACTAATAGCCTTGGTGGAGATAAGAATTGTCCCTCCCTTGGGGCAAAATATCCATCCTTTGCAACATAGTCAATTGCAGTGAAGTGGTAGGGACGGAAAACAGGAACAAAAAATGTACACTATCATTTTTAACAGCTGACATCATAACAATAATTAATTAAATACCAGGGAAGGTATTAAAGGCTCATGGACACACTGCAGACTATAATGCTTTGGACCAGAATGCAAAAGCTTCAAGATCACGCCAGTCTTTAAATAGGATTTCACTGGCGTTTAATTAGTGAGCATGCTCTGATTTTGGCAGAAACTGGGAGCTCATTTTCCTAATGGCCACCTAGTATTACAGTGTTGAAGCTGTTTGTGCTGCTTTTCTTGTGGCTGGGTGGACCCAAAGCATAATCATTTGGTTCTGCATACAGTACATGATCGTGTTGTGTACTCTGTATCGTAAATTGTGTCACATATAGGACACCATTACAAAGATTGTTAGTTAAATTGATCAATTGATCATGTTTTGTTGATTTTAATTAAAGATGGACACCTAATAGAGGGAGAAATTGTTATAAATCAAGGTTGGGCACCTGCAGTTCTTTCTGATTGAAATCACATCCAGTGACATCTTTCTATAAATGAATACCTGAATGACACTATTAAACACTAAGATGAAATTAAACCACATGACGCCTAAGAACCAGAATTGTCTTCTCCTATCTAGCATCCAAATAGATACAGTAAATGAAGTATTCCCCCAGGGGAGGGTCACAAGGGTTTGTCTCCCAAGACGCAAGGCTTTTTTTTTAAGCAATTGCCACTTTGCCGTTATCTTTAATCAAGTCCCAGGTGACAAACTC
Organism: Mormyrus proboscirostris; assembly: GCA_026779585.1. NCBI lineage: Eukaryota > Metazoa > Chordata > Actinopteri > Osteoglossiformes > Mormyridae > Mormyrus > Mormyrus proboscirostris. The sequence goes on from JAODKF010000103.1 coordinate 11,892,557, forward strand.
CTCTTCAGGGACTTGTTTAATCAGAGCATTTCACTTATTTGCTTTCTACTGAAGCCTTGGGTTGGAGTCCGGAGCTCATTTAACAAACTTTTAAACCTTTCAACCCTGCGGTTGCATTGGTTTCTGGATGACAAATGAGTCCTGGAAATCATGGGGTTTCCTCCCTGACTCCCCTCCCTCATTGAGGCATCCACTGCTGCCCCCTAGAGTTTTGTTAGACCTACCTGGATAGTTCCTGCCAACTATAGGGAAACACACATCTGACAGTCATGGATTAGTTTAGTGACAGTAATAGATGCAATGGGAGATGACTCTTAAACATTAAAATGACTTTCACAAAGTACAATAAATTGGATTTTTTTTTAAGGATTTGCTCATTTAGGCACATTGATCTTAGACAACAAATGGAATGTTATCCAATTTTGTACTAGTGTAAAAATAAACACTTATCAGAATAATTTTATGCACAGCATCCTCCCTTTTATCATTGCGTTTTGCTAATTCTAGATAAGAGCAATAATTCAAGTAGTGTTCAATTAAGGGGGTGGTGCTGTTTGTTGACATTAACAAAGCACTGTTGTGTTCCACAAAAATCAGGCGCAGACTATCTGTTAACTGTGACTGGAGAAATTTTGAAATCCACAGTGGTTCGGATTATCACGTGCTGTCTCTTACTGATTGGTTTTACCTTTGCCTTTGGTTATTTTATTGGGTTAAAGCAATGTGCATGGTAATCAACTCCAAAGGTTATTTCCTCTCATGACTTCCTGCTAACATGGGGTCGATATATCATACAGACTATGGAGTGGTCTCTGCAGCAGACATACCTGAAACTGATCTTTTTGACCCTTATATCTAATGGACCTGTAGTCCTTTGCATATTACTTTGATTGTTTATGCCTGTCTAGCATACAGGATTGCAAATGTTTTTAAATACAGCAATGCAATTTTTCTGAAACTGCAAATCAATGTGGGCCAAAACTTCTGCACTACTCAGTTCGATGTTAGTGAGTTCTGAAATTTTTCTTCTATTCAAGTGCACTATGGACAGTTCATGGAACTGAAAAAATGTAATGTTGTGTTGAGGTAGTGCAATTTGATTAGCATTCAGATTTGAGATACTTTTGTCTAGCACTGTGTAATTTCCAATTTCTGAATTAATATGAAAAGACTAAATTATAGCATTTATGATCATACTCACTGTCAAAGGCAAATTTAGTTTCTGGGGGACACATGTTATCGTGTATATTTTAAGGCCGGTCTATGATCACAATTACTCTAATGCATGGGTGCCCAACTCCGGTCCTGGGGGGCCAGAGCCCTGTGTAGCTTAGTTATTTCCCTGCTCCACCATAAATGATTTAGCAAAGAGCTGTGTGGTAATTAGCACAAGGAGTTGAATCAGGTGCGTTAAATGAGGGGAAACCCAAAAATGTGCAGGGCTCCCGCCCCCCCAGGACTGGAGTTGGGCACCCCTGCTCTAATGTGTCTGACACACTGCCATTGCTCTTAAAGTGATCAGTGTTTTAATCAACAGCCCATAAATCAACCATCACTATTAATTTCTTTTTTCCGTGTCCTTATTTTATTTATTTGCCTCCAAATGGAATCAAGTGCACAGCTTTCCCAGAGCTTTCTGTGATTGTTATGGGGTTTGAACAATTCTCCAAGCAATTTGTTGCTCATCTAAAGGGATCTAATGAATGGGCCTGTGTCAATTAGTCTTGGGCTGGATGTCTTTGTCTTGCTTGTTTAGTTCTGCGTAGTAAGTGCGCACCTTGTTAGCTAATATTAATAAAGAAAAACATTGGGGGAGAAATTATAAATAATTAAAGTGAACTTTAGCTGTGCCAACAAGCCATTACTGTGCCCCATCTGAAAGACTACCCTTTACTTCTGCCTCTACCTAATTAAAGGTAATCTGGTCTGAGCCAGCGGAGGATGAACCCCTGAGATTAATATTATTCTATTGTTGCCCCAATAAATGATGTGAAACAGAGGGCACATACATGAATCTTGGCATTGAAAAGAGGATGTGATGTAAAATCTGCAGTGCTTACACTAATGAACATAATACCTGTAGCAGAAATCACATTTTAATTTTGATTAATTGATGAAACAATTAAAACATTTAAATAACTATAATCTTTTATCTCATAAATACTACAAGCCTAAGATTATTTTTAAAGTTTTTTATAAATTAAAGTTACTTACTTACTTGCTATTATTACAGTAGTTTTATTGCCCAATGTGAAACCAGTTGTTTAAGCAAGGAGTTTGCGGAGGGTGCAGCCGCACAATCATGTTCCACTTAGGGAAGTATGTGTGAATTTTGTGAATTGTTAGTAACATCTGCATTCATGGGTTTTGTTTGTGTGATGTGCCCATTTTAGTCGAGAACGAGCTTCCTTTGGCCGTAACAGATATAATGGCTAGCACTGGAAATAAAATATTTAAAATGGTATAGTAATTTAAGGTTAGCTCTGCTCATTACTTAGTAGACACTGGCGGGAAAAAAAAATAAATCTATCAGAGTGCCAGTGCATGCCCTCCTATCAGAAAGCTTTCCCTGCATATTGGGAAAATAATGGAAACACCACAGGACTTTTAAGGTAAGAAACTAAATATTACAAAGGCATCTGTAAAGTCGTGTCATGTTAGGGTGAATGCAAATTCATGGTCTGTTTTAGCTATCAAAGACATCTGACCTTTGGTACTTTCATATAAGATTTTTCAAAGCAACATCAGACAGCGGAGCTCAAAAGAGGCCAAAGAGTCGGTGACCAAATTACAGGTGCATCAGCCACAAAAACTGCAAAATGATTTAATGTGTCCAGGGTAACAGTATCAGAAACCATATGTTAAAGCCAAGTGCACCAGCAAAGAGGAACAGCATATCAACGTTCAAGTACTGTATGGCCTTAAAAATTACCGTAGGACTGATTCAGTACCTCTGAAATGTGGTCTCAGTAAAAACGGTACATGAAGTGCTTCACAGAGGTGCACCAGGTCCATGCACAAATATGCAAAATGTGGTGCAAGGAGAACCAAACCTGGACCAACTCAAACCTGAACAACTGAAATATAGTATGATCGATGGTCTAGTCCTATGCTGTCTGGAATAGGCTTTAGGATCCATCAGATTAAGATTAAGTCATCTTTCACCATTTTTTCCTAAATTGTTTATGTTAAAGTTTATGTTGAAGGATGCCTTCAAATCATAATGTCTGTTCTTCTGGACAGTCACTGTGCCGCTTGATTGCCCTGCATAGTTGCATGACAGCCAATTAATATGGGGTCATTTTACAGGAGCATTTCTGAGCATAGTTCTCTCATAATATTTTCATATATCAAGATCATAAAGCTCCTTTATACAATGCTTCTAATTCATTAGTGATCTCTTGAACATCAAGATGAAGTCAGACACTTTTCATTGACTAGCCAACTATCAGATCTGATCGTCACTGAAACATTTAAGGAAGTTTTGGAGATCGTAAGCGCCATTGTTCCTTGAAGAACTGGGGGCTATTCTTCTTAAAGAAAATTCAATATCTCATTGCACATAGTGCCTAACCTCCATGATATTATGAAAGAGCTGTGAAGTTGTCTAATAATATGTTAAGCAATTAAAGAATCATCACATGCTTCCACAGTCATTAGACTGTTTCACCCACCACTAATTATAAACAAGAAACATATTACAAAACCTTTGACCTCACCTTCTAACCAGGGAATAGAAGCAGACAATTGAACAAAATGATTAATCAGATAAGGGCGGAGGTTCAATGATTCTCATTTACAAACAGCACAAAAACATTTCTTAATAATTAATGACCAAAAAAAAAAAACATATTTGGCAGAGTGGGTAGCACTTTTGGCGCACACCAAAAGGTCAGTTCTGGCCTTTGCTCTGTGTGTGTGGAGTTTGTATGTTTTCTCTGTTTTGTGCAGGTCTTATCCCACAGTTCAAAGAGAATGCAGGTAGGCGAAACAGTGTCTCTGTTCTGGTCTTAATGCGTAGGTGGGTGCGCCCTGCAATGGACTGGCAACCTGCTTGGTGTGTATTCTGGCCTTGGGCCCTATGCAGTCTGGCATAATATCCAGCAACCCCTCCCCCCCATCAGTCTGACCATGATCAGAATACGTAGGTAGAAGATGGATGGGAAAATAAAATACATGACAACAGAAAAATGCACACGCTAAAAAAAATATTAAAGAAAAAAAAAATGTTGATGACAGGGATTTTATGTTCTTATCTTTATTTGAAACTTCAGCTTAGAGTCCAGTCATCATTTTATTTGCTTGCATATTACATGTGTTCAAAATAATCTCCGGTGGTTTCTTAAACTCTCACAGTCATTTTTTTTTAAGTCGATAAAAAAAAGAAAAACAGATAGAATCTGTTAGCTTTAACTGTTTATTTATGTAATTATAATGAAATCGCTTATGAGCCTATAATCTCTGGATAGTATAATAGTTGAGGCTGGTATGGGTAATGGAATGAGAGTGTGCTGGCACTGTCATATTTTTAGTGGAGATGAAATGGCCTTTATGCACGTACAAAAACGAATCTGCCTGCAATGAGTTGAGAGCTGCCCTCAAAGCAATTTATGGGTATGGGAATGCCTTACTGGGGATTTAGTCCCCTGATTATTACCTTTGGTTCCAAACACAATCATGCCGTGTAAAAGTATTTGTTTGATGCCAGCGGCAGCCCATTCTCCAGGCGTGACTCCTCAAGAAGCTGAGAAATTGTCATTCATTTCACTCTAATGATCTGCCACTCACAACTGTTTCTAGTACAACATGAGAACTCTATGAACTGTCCACCAGTAATCTCTGGCCTGCCATTATAACACGATTAATTTTTTCTGAAGTTTTCATTCTTAACATTCCAGTGCCATTCAGTGGAGGGTGTTATTGTAAGAATGTGTGTTTTGCACTACATGAACTGGAATGTAGGTGTTTCATTGCCCCCTGTGTTGGAGAAATTGCATTATATTATTGTCACTTTTAACAAAAGATATTCAGGTGATACTGGCACTTTCTAACAAATGTGCCACTGGACAAAACATTTCTGCTTGTGCCTCATTTCAGATGAATGATCGTTCTTGGAAAGGGGCCTAAAAACGGAATATTACAAAACTGTCAGACACTTATGTGATATTTAGTGAAGTGGCTGAGCACAAGATAAATAACCCATAGTTGGTGTTACTGTTAGACGCACTGCAGAATTTTCATTTGGTTCATATTTGTGTTCTTGTTTATCTTTTGTACCATATACGTCGGTATCAGAATATTACCTATACTGTACTTCATAGCATTTTAAACATAGAATTGAGAATGTGAAAAGCTAATTTAGAATATAGGTTTCAAAAGTTAAAAATCACATAATATTAGATCTGCATGAAATTATTATAGATATATAATAGCATTGAGAGAAAACATGCAAATGTTGTTTTGAGCTTTAAGTAAGACAGTGCTGTCAGAGTGCATAGTGTGCAGTAGTATATGTTGATGGTGTAATGGTGTAAATAAGAATAATATAAGTAAACAATAAATATAGGTATGAGGCATAACTGGCAACAGAGTAGATGAGTCTGGGATGAGTTGATACTACAGAATGGAGGGTGATTTGGGTGCTGTTCCTGGATTATATACTGGAGTCAGTGCTAGGCACATATGACTTTGTCACAGACAAACCCACTCCAGTTATTTCCTATACTACAGGAATTGTTTGGGAAAATGGAAAAGAAGAATCCCACTGGCACCGCTGATATTGACCGCCTGTTGCAAGATTAGTTTAGAGATGGTCTTCAGGCCTGGACTCTCAGGCGAGAGTTAAAGGCAGAGACACTCTCAATGCCTAGGCTGTCTTCTGTGGGGTGTAATGAAGGGAGCGATTTTCTGAATCGCGGCAGATGAAGAGGGTGGAGGCTCTGACTGCCTCACTGTGAGAAGAGGGAGCCCATCCAATCCTCCCAATTCGAGTTATAGTTGCAAAGGGATAAGATAATGATCACAATTCCAGATAATATTTATCATTTTGCAATTATTAAGGCTTTAGTAAGCAATTTGTCCATTTCGTAACTCAGTTTCACACATAAAATTCAACAGTAATATCAATCATATTAATTTGTTGCAGCAATTATGATATTCTTTCTCTTGTATGCGTTCTGCAATGATGACATAAATTGTCAATTTCTATTAACACAATTGACCCTTCTGTATCAAGGCTCTCTTCATCATGGTTCCAATATAGCATAGCCAACTCTCATGTATCTGACGTGACTGTCACGCTTTCAGACTCTCTAGCTTGTGCAAGTGAGCATGAGTTTTGCAAAAGCCGCAAACAAGATGCAAAGGCCAGCAGACGACACACAAAAAGTTTGTTAACTCATAAATGCATAAAATATACATATAGTGCTGGTTTGGAGGACACCAAGCATGTTTACGGTAGCCTCTCACATGATATCTCGTAGTGATATCGCACAGTGATCTCACAGTGATCTTTGCATCCCACGTTTCTCATATCTTTTCACTTTGCTCACAGGCTTGCTTCACTTACCAAAGGGACCAAGCAATACACAAATTTTTACATGACTTTTCCAGATTGTGGGGGCCCTGAGCCCCTAATCCCTGCAACGTGGAAGGGTCAGCTCTATAAACATATTTTAATTGGGTTACACTCCCACTGTTCTTTTCAAACATGATTCAAACAAGGTTTTACTTCATAATGCACACAGAATGTGAATGTTTGTCTAAATTTAAAACATATTTACTAAATGGCAAATTAAAAGCCTGACAGCCTTTAAACTTGACTTAATAACTGAAAGACCATCATTTGTGGCTTGATGGTTAGGGAAATGCACTTGTAATTGAAAGATTGTAGGTTCGAATCCCCCACTAGCATGTCGCCACTGAGGTACCCTGAGCAAGGTACTGTCCCCGGGCGCTGAATTAGCTGCCCCCTGCTATGTCACGAAAGTCACATATGGGTTAAATGCAGCAGACACATTCTGTTGTTGCACACTGTGTGGTGTGTTGACAATGACCCCTAATCACCAAAAAATTCACATTTTAAGGAATTAGCCTTCAGCAAAATAAAAATGAAAAATGAAATGCTACCACCCTGACCTAGCTTTATCAATGTTATGTTCTTTTTTTTATGGTTTTCAAATAAATAGCGCAGCCCTTCAGTCCTCATTGCGATCCCCCAGTTGTGAACCTCTGAAACAGAAGATTACCAAGATCCTTCCATCCTCTGAACGCTTATCCTGGACAGAGTCACAGGGGACCCTGCAAAGGACGTAAAGAAAAAGAATACCTTAGGTGGGATGCCAATTCATCCCACAGCATATGCACTATGGGAAATTGGACTAGGGGAGGCACCCATCACATCACACTGTGGAGAGGACATGAATCCAAATGCAGAGCAGGGATAGAATTCAAACCCCCAGCTCTGCAAATGTGAAGAAACAATGCTGCCTCTAGATCCGCCATGACATCCAAATGATCCATAAATTAAGCCATAAATTAAATTCAAGTAGCACAGTTATTTTTGCGTGCCTTTTTAAAGTCCAGCATGGTGCCTGCTTGCTTTGAGGAGTGGGGTTTGATGTCTAGCCTCGACTGTGCATTTTTTGCTTTAATTTTCTCCTGCAGCACAAAAACAATCAATCATCCAATTGGTGTTTCTGAATTTCTCTCAATGAGTGATTGTGTATGTGACATTGGGACTGGCATCCCATCCAGGGTGTACCCTGCCTTGTGCCCTGTGCTACCTAAGTACACTGGCATTTCTGTTTAATTACTGATTTTAAATTATAATCTGATTATGATAATATAATGCGGTAATGCATTACATTAACTACACCTACATAATGCTTTTATATTGCATTCATAAAACATTCAGTACACCTTCATAATGTATTCAATAATCATTCATAAACATCATGTATGTATACTTTTACATCTTAACACCCCTTTGCAGCTGTAATATACATTAATAACAAACGTTATATAATAATAACAAACATTATAATTGTATAATCATGTAATGTTTGTTATTAATGTATATTAAAGCTGTTAAGGGAAGTTAGGATGTTAAAGTGTACTTGCATGCTTCTTATGAATGTTCTATGAATGCATTATGAAGGTGCACTGAATGTTCTATAAATGCATAATGAATGCATTATGAAGGTGCACTTAATATAAAGCTTTACTTATAATGCTATGTTTAAAAGTGTGCACATATTTTTTAAGCAAATATGGTATCGAAATTGTTATTCATCTAACAAGACTTTGCTAGAATTCAGATGCAGGTCCTTCATTCCGGGACAGATCCACCACTTAAAGAACCTGGGAAAGTAGACAGCAACATTATTATGGTAATTTGCCTTATAGGCACATTGGAAGGAAGATCTGAATTACACCCCAAACTAAAAGTGGTAGAAAGGAAACCGAAACAAGCCCAAGGAAGAAAGGTAGCAGCATAGGAAATGAGACTGACATATAGCTTAGATTTTAACATGGATAATGACCAGAAAACTGTGGGAATGTCATTACCTGCCTCACTTTCCCAAGACGGATAAATAGCCCCCCCCCTCCCAACAGTGTACTCAGATAAATCACCACATTCCATTTTTAAGCTTTTTACTTCTCTGTGAATTAAATCAGACATAATACAAAATATATCTCATGCATTATTAATGCAATTGACAGGCCTAAATGGAAATAAAGTGCTCATATAAAACCACCTGCATAATCGCTGAATGCCACCTGCAATTAATGTAATAATTTTATCTTTGTTTATTTAACTTACAGGGATTGGTTTGGACATGAATGTTATTTTGTTGATCTTTAATGAACAGTTGTGCACAGCTCAATAAATGGAAAGAGTAAGTGATGATCTGTAATTTTTTTACTGCTTATTACATTATAATTATTTATATACTTACTAATAAGCTAATAGGGACATATTTAATATATCTTGTAATCATTTTAATGTTACCTTTATATTAAACTGGCAAACAAATAAAGCTGGTGGAAGCAGCTATCAGCTCTCATAAAATGGAAAGTTTTCTTTTATTACATTAACCAGCATTTGTCAATTAATGAATAAAAGAATATTACGTATTATCTGGTTTTAATCTCTTTCAAGAGGTGAAGAAAGGGCTGTACGAGTGACTGTACCTGAATAGACAGATATGAGAAAGGATAGGACACTTTCAAGAGTCAGTCCTCTGCTGCAGGTCTTCCCGCATTAAACGGTGATAATTCCTGTAAATGCTTTAGGGTGACTACGGTATGATAGGTACTATATTAAAAAATTAATTTAATAAAGTCTCTGATTATGCAGGCAGCCCACTGCCTGGGGGTGCATGTGCTGGCATTTCTGAAAAAGTTTCTGCAACCAGGTACATTGCACTAGAAAACCACCACGAGTGTCTCCAGGCAAGGTGGGCGCCACCGGAGTTCCTCGGAGTTCTGTCTGCTTCACCTGCAACAGCACTAACACTGGCTTCTTCCTCCTCATGCCCTTTGCTACCTGGGACAGATACTAGACAGGTATAGTTTAGAAGATGGATCAATGGATT
>JAODKF010000103.1:11902388-11912844 GCA_026779585.1 Mormyrus proboscirostris
TTACGACATAGACTAGGTATAAAACCCTAGTTCTGAAACATGATACAAATGTATTAGTATTTAAAACATATATAAAATTATAATGATATGGGATAAAAATCTTAACAATGCAATATGGTATATGAACAATTCACAATGTTTTTATGAGATTCCGTTTAATAGTATGAAACCGTAAATAATCATATACCGATGAAGTTTACATTGAAAGGGACCAGCATCTAGCACTTATGAAGGACTTTGCTAATAGTGTGCCAAGTTTCAGATTCATATTTTAGAGATGGCCAGACTCCCTGCCCATAAAAATGAACGGCTGCTACCATTTCCCCAGAGCCGTCTTCATAAGCATCTGTAATGCCCTTCCAAAACTGCAGCAGCCAGCCAGATTTAAGTTGTTATTGCTATTTTAGGTAATTTATTGGATAGGTAGTAGGCACTACATGATATGCCCCTGAATAAGGTTAATGGAAGATGTTCTGCAGTTTAAGCTATGCCACTTGTTCCTATCCACGATATTCATGAATACTCCTTTGAATTAGCTACAGTTAAAGCAGATAATTAACCTGTCACATGATCTCATTATGAACAAGGCTATTTTCAGCTTTGCATCTACCAAGAGGATTTTGCTAGAATCTATAGGAACATGAAAGAGAATACTTTACCACATCCATTTTTAGTTTCATTCAATATATGTAATATACTTTCTTTTCACAAAAAAAATTACATAAAAAACACAAGTTACACCCTGACCACAATGGAGCTGTGAAAAAAAAATATAGGCTTCTGTTCATCTTGAGTAAATTCACATGCTCAGATTTGTTTTGGGTACTTTCATTACTGAAATATTTACCTCTGGATGTGTTAATTAAATGTTATTAATAAAATTTAAAACTATTTTAGAGGTAGCATGAATGAAATTAACATGGATGCCAGTAACTCCAGTTCCAAGACACTAAAATGGCAAAATACTGCCAATAAACTTACTCCTTAGTCTATATTCAGTATGATTCTTTTCAGTGTCATGCAATATCCCTGCTAGCGTATAATATCCTTGTCATTACCTATTGCACCAATTTGCTAAAAGATCCAGACAATCTTCAAATCCAACCACAGTAGAACCTGAATTTAGTTCTGAAACAGGCACAATTTACATTTACTCAGAACAGTATTTTGCTGCTAGAGATTGTCTAATTTGGACAAACACATTTTTTGTATTTCTGATACCTGCACATTATATGAGGAATGATTGCAATAAGTTCCTTCAGTTCCTTATAAACTGAGATGGCTAATGGCTTCAACTTTGAAGAAACTGTCCAGAAAAATGAATTTTCATTCATATCTTTCACATACCTAGTTTCTGCAGTTAGTTGCCTCAGTTATTCCCAAGGTCACATATGATAAGGAACTGGAAAAATAAACGAACAACATGAACGAATATGGAAGTACACACATCATTAAATGTTAGTGTGTTTACTTTAAAATATCTCAATCCTCTGACTGTTGAGTAGGAATTATTGTGATAAAGCCTTTGCAGAAAATGTCTTCCACATTAGCATTCTGTTTATTGGTTGAACCATTTCCAGACTAAAAAGACTAGCATAGCTTGAATTTTGCACAAATAATCTAATTCAGTAATATCAAATCACATACAAATGAACTAAATGCAGTTTTGACAAATATGCTTTAAAGTTTAAAATTCAGTTCCCTACACTAAAAAAAAAACACCCTACCAGTAGGGTACCAGATGATATTCAGAGTTTACCATAAGCACCGTTTGTTTTCTAATCAATACTCGGTAGGAATGGGTCAAAAGGTATTTTCCAAAGAACAATTGAATTCTCCAGATGACTGTGGGCTGAAAGAAACAATTGAATTGCATTGATTCCAAAGTCCACTTTATAGCTGCACAGTGACATGACCTTTACTAATGCTATGTTTATGGCCATAATATTTTGCTTCAGTTTAACACAGTGGACTTTAATCATTTTCTGGCTAATTTCCATAATCACAAGGAATATGATTGAAAGGCATTATATGAAACGTACATTTTCTTGAAAGTTTATGTTTAAATCCATAATGGTTAATTACATCAGAAAATTACATTTCTGTGAACAATATTTATGAGGTGTGCTGAAAGAAGAAAATAAACAAATTCACAACAGCGGAGAAAAACAATGTTTGCAAGTAGAAACTGTGGATTTCCCAATATAGCCTAATCTTATTTTGGCAACAGGGGCTATAAGAGGTACAAGAGGTCAATATTGACTAAATAATATGAGCCATTACTTAAAGATACACTAGGTTAATGTCAAACAGCAGAGAGCAGCCTGGAATTCAAATGCACTTTAAATGGTCTGAACATTCACATTTCAGTTCACTTTATCAAAAAGTCATGGACATTTACATATTACCTAGTTATGCAAAAAAATACAAAAAACACAGTTGGGGTACACTGTAACTTAATGACAATTGGAGGGGTTCTTTCACTCCTGGAAAACTCAGGAATGCATTAATTATTATGCCTCTTCTCCACTTGGACCCCCTGGCACTCGAACAAGAATGATCATCTTAATCTGTTTGAATATAAGAGGGGGGTTATAGGCGGGGGTGCAGCTGGAGACTTTGTATTCTGTGAAAGTATATCGTATTGGGCCACAACCCAAACTAATCTAATAGTGTTCTAAATTTTTTAAGGTCCTTAAAATCGTCCAAACCCCCCTCCTCAACTCCCCTCCCTCCCTTTACAGCACCCGTAGTAATAGGGCTAGAACACAGGACATAAAAAACTACAGAGAGGCAAATTTTGAGGAAGAATGTGATGAAAATGTTTCTGTTCCTGACTTCTTCCCATCAAGCAAAAGAGGGCAGCTGCTTGCATTTCTGAATGATACTAATGCATTCAAAACTGAAAATGTACAGAAGCTGTCACAAAATGTCTTCCTAAAATGATGCAGGTTCATGGATGCTGAAAGCTGTCTCAGTAGTATAGTAGTGGATACTGCGGATCCTGGTATACTTGGATTCTGGCTGGTGTTTCATTAATTTGTAATAAATGCTTTTGATAAATGCATTGCATTTCCATTTGCCTGCATTTTGAATAGCAATATTTACATCCAATTGCTTTACAAACATTTTGCGTTTGGTCCTCCTGGTTTTCATGTGTATATTTCACATCAACAAGATTTATTGTGTTCTATAAAATAATAGCCTTTGGCAGATTGCATTGCTAATTTTCAAAATGTGTTTTACCAATCACACACAACATAAAAATATTCCATGACAACAAACCAAACAAAACATCACAAAATAATGAAATAGTTAATGGAGATGTGCTGAAAAAAAGGACAGCTTTGAGTGATTTAATCAAGGTTGACCGCCAGCATTGCACTAACAGATCCGACAGCTAAAGACACACAGCTGTCCTCAGTTGGAATAATTGCAGTCTTACACTTTTGTACAGCATGGTTATTTCTTTATTCTTTCAGTCGTTTTTGGTTTAGTTGCCCTTATTAGAGGGTATTTAATGGACACAATATCTATTTTGCTTGTTTTCATTAAAACACAGTATTGGTTTGCAAGCTTGCTTATACCCTTGTGGCACAGCCCTACTCCATACCTAGCGACACACAGTATCAATGCTGTTACTATGTATTGGTGGCCATATTGAATTTAGAGAAAGTGATAAGGCAGTCCCTTATCAGCCGCCTTACCCAAAACAATTTTTGAATTAAGGATCCATAAAAGACTGGCCTAAAGAGAAATGCAGCTGGACCAGCATGCAATGCGCTGTTATCAGTGTAGGTACAAGTCCTGGTGTTTTATTATTTCACTGACAATGAATGACTGCATCACAGGTCAAAAGATTTCTTTTTATTGACTTTTGAGCTTTATAGCTTTTCCTGCAGTACAGTGCAGTAAAAGTCCCCTATACGTTTGTAAACTTTGTTAAAAAAAATCTCGTCACAAACTGGCGTTTTATATTTTATGAAATACTACTTTGATGGATTTGAGGTGTAATGCACACATAGAAGGGCATGACAGGCAATCGAATCATTCTAATATACCTATGTCATGGAAGTGTAATGTCTTGTCGAGGTATTCCGAGGCCATAAAGAGCGGACAGTGTAAGAAACTAGACGAGGAGGTCTCAGGTACTTTATTAAATAAAGAAACTCAAACTTTATTCACTTAAAAAAAAACCCGCAAAACACTATGGTTTCTTGTCTGCTTTGCTGTAGCAGTCCTGGATAAAGAACTTCACCTGTTGACCCCTGCCCCACAGGTAGTTATTGTCTCGTGTCTTGGTGTCCAACTTACTTTGACTTCTTCTCTATTTCACATGATATTGCCCCCCAATGTTGAAAACACTTCTAGATGCTGACTGACAACACATTGCTGTTAACAAATGTCTTTTCTGCTGACTTGTTGTGCACACTTTTGGTTAGGAGCAATAGGGTTCAATGTGATAAATCTCCATGCTACAGTACTGTTTGTTGTCATAAATTTGTGCAGAATTTCCAACATAAGTTGAAGAATAATGTCTCTGCAGTGTTGTCATTCAGACCTCACACAGTGCATTGCTTCACACCTTCACAAGAGTTTGAAGCGTGACCGTATCAAAGCAACGACTAGTAAGATGAGAGGTCAAGTGCCAAGGCAGACAAGCAACAGCGGAAGCGTAATGAGGTTTTGAGGCCACATTGAGCCCACTTTTAAATTTTTATTTTTATGCAGTAAACCAGGAGTTTGCAATGTCCTTTTTAAGCCTTTCTAAATACTCCAGAATCATTTTTAAACATAGCTACATAATTTTCCAAAGAGGGTATAAGAGTTTGACTTAAGTTCAGCAGCCTCTCCTTAGTTGAGGATAACTTTAGTAATTGTACCTAATTAGTCACATTGTGCCTGTATTTTTACCTCCAAAAAGTGTGAAACAAAACATTTCCACCACTATGCACTGAGATAAAACACACAATTTTAAACCAGGCTGCTATGAGATAGAATGGCAATGCTTCAGAAACAACAAAATGATGATGTAAGCAAGCAGAAAGCTTAATGAAAACATACATAAAGCCAATACACCCAACTGAAATAGCATTTGTTATACTGTCATCTATCAATTAGAAAGTAAGGTTTGAAAAAATCAACTACAAACCGACAAATAAAGTTATATGGATATGTATATGCGACTGCATTTTCCTTAAAACCCTAAGCTGATTACAATTATTGCAAGAAGTTTGATTGCTAGATTAATAGGAAAAAATTAATCTGAAGGAAGAAGCTTTTCACATAAAGAGCCATTTGTAAGGAACAGAATTAATAGTAATTAATAGGGGGAATGCAATTGGAATTCTTCATAACTGAAATGAATATCCTTCTTGTCCACTAAGCAAACTATAGCTTTAGCTTATACTATATAACTATAGCTTTACTGTTATGCATGTAAGATACTTGGTAACACTTTACTTAAGGGGGCACAAGTAATGTAGTAGTATACTCTTATTTAATGTATTAATTAACCAGTTATCTACTGATCCCATGTTTGATCATCATAAATAAATCAAAATGGTTCATTTCATGCAATAACTATATTTGTTCATGATTTGTATGTTTATGAGTAGTAACTGAGCTACTACATTACTTGTGCGCGCTCAAGTCAATTGTTACCAGATATTCTAAATCACATACTGTACAGCAGTAAGAAATGTTTTAAATATGATTTAATGTTATATTATCTATTATGTTCAATGTTCCAGTTAAACTCTTGCATTTTATATATAATGTGGCCTGATTTTTGGCAAAGATAATGTGAAAATACTATAATATTTCAACAAGTAGTATACTCTTATTTAATTTATTTCATCTTATTTAATTTAATTTATTTTATTTTATTATTCTTTTTGCAATCTTCATTTAGTACATTGATTTCAAGATAAATTTGTGGTTCAGATTAGGGTTAGAGATCGAGAGGCTACTGTTAGGTTGAGGGTTAGGATGATGGGCTAGGATTAAAATGAGTGTTGGCATTAGGATTCGAGCTATGGTTAGGGTTGTTATCAGTTGTCTGGGGTTTGGTTTAGGTTTGTGTTGGGGTACGCATTAAGTTTCATGCTATGGAAAAGGTTAACGTTAGCATTGGTGTTAGGATTCATGCTAGGTTTTATTGTACTGAACCACTTCAACATTAATAATTTTGGCTGTCCTTAATGAACTGCTCACATCACTTTATGCCATAATGTACAGTCGATTCTCTGGCTAGTTTAACATTTTGCTGTACATTCTGTTGTCATCATGCAGCATGACCCATTTTCCGGTAAGTGTCAGCTCATACACAGATACCCCGATCTTCTCCTGTATAATATTCCGGTTCAATCTACAAGTCATTGTTTTTTCAGAAACCGTTAGCCATCCAGGTCCTGGGGTTAATAAGCAGCCTCAATGCGCAGTAATACAGTACATGATCAAAATGGGGTCTTTTGTTGGAAAGCAGGGGCTTGTTTTCACTAAATATGACCTTTACTTATTTATACTGAAAAGTTTCATTTTAGTCTCATCCACATTCCCTCATTATCCTTGCCGATAATCCATGTTGTCGTTCAGAGGGGTGATGGTCTTCTTTTTGAGCAGCATTGGGTTTCTAATGAGTATCCTCCCATGCACAGCACTCTAGTTTCTTTTGGTTATAGCATTCTAAAACATTTTTCCAACAACGAGGTATTTACTGTGTCTTTGTCATGACCTACTCGGCAGATCCTTCTGTGTGCCACGCCCACCTCGTTACCTCGTGTTAATTCCCAATTGTAATCACCTGTTACCTGTTAAGTTCAGCCTGTCCTGTGTATATTAGTTTGCGTCTGAGTTCGTATCCCCAGATCCGTCATTGATGTGCGTCGTTGTGTGCCCTGTCCGTCCTCCATTAAATATATATATATATTGCTCTGAACACTTTTCATGAACCTATGTCACAAAGAGCACATTTTGGTGTATATGTGTATATGAGCACATTCATAGGCTTATATATATCTGTAGGGTTTTATAGCCATTTGTAGTGTTATATATTATATCTTATACTATTATATTTTTATGTTAATTTGTTTACACACCTTTCTTTCACAACTGTAGAAAATATTAGATGGAAGAATATATATGTGAAAATGTACAATTTATTTCAGTTATTTCAGTAATAAAGGTATTTAGTTGAAAATCAGACCTCATTTAGGTCAAGTAATGGCAGGTGCAGGTACTCCGCAGAGTGTGCGGGCAGCAGATTGGTAGCAGCGTTGGTGACCACTGCACTATTATATAAGGAAAATCAAAGGTGTTTAACGTGATCCTCTAAAACTGTATATTTTGAATGATATACATTTTTTTTGTTTCATTATTGACATTTTCTTGTCATACATTTCCGACATCACTCCTCTTTCTATACATGGGGTCTTATGTACATTGATGTGCTTCCCCAGGTGCAGCTACCTTTCCACTTTCCACCCCTTTTCTGCACCCCTCACTCACGGGGCCAATAGGAACCACTTGCTTGTGAAAAATACAGGCAGCAGGGGCCTGACCTGATTTACTGTAATAGCATTTTAATACCATCAAGTCCCTTGGTCTCCTGCAGAGCTGTCTTGGGGAAAAAAATGTTCTTTGCTGCTGTGTATTAACATTTCATTACTTATTCATGCTGGTCTCTAAACAGAGAGCAGCTTGTTCTTCTGGCAGTTTCATCTTGAGTCAAGACGGCTATTGGGGCTCCTGACTCGGAGAATCACTTATCTTCCCATACCTGACCTTCGACTTCCCAGCACGCCTTGCTCATGAACTGAAAGTGATTGCCTTTCACCAGCATCAAACTTTGTTTTTAAAGATGATGTGTTTCATTTGGGAAAACTATGGGACATTTGTAGTTCAGTTGAAAATTAAGCAAATTTCAAATGAAAAGGATGTATTTTAATAGGGGATTAAATAGAGGTAATGGAAAGTTACTTTATTGACTCACAAGTTGCCTTATTACGCAGCTGTCAATTTTATCTGGCTTGTCTATAGTCTTAAGCTCTAGATTGCATAATTTATATGTTCTAGCAATTCACCAACCTTGATGACGCTGTGTTTTTATTTTGCTGCAAGCATCATTAATTTTCCATGGAAACACTGCAAAACACTGTTGTCCAGCAAGAAATAATGCTGTCCACTTTTTCTAGTATGGTTCTGGAGGGCGTCTGGATTAAGGTCGCAAATCCTGGAGGTCTGAGGCGATACTGTTTGTTGCTGAGTAGCGTCTTAATGGTGCACTGTTATGCTCATTTTCACTGTTCATAATTATATTTTGGTGTGGATGAGCACAGATTTACATGGTACAAAGTTTCAAAATTACATTATTTTTCTCATACTGTACATTTCTGTTCACTTTGTCCACTCTGTCAGAAAAGCTGTGTTAGAACTTTATCTCCCACCCCTGAAGAGCCATGTTGCCATGCTGATTGGTCATGTTGCCGCACACATTCCATCCCTGTGTTGCAGCCTGCAGATAGATCCTTGCAGGTAGGCGGCCAATAAGGATAGTTTGCCTAGGTGACCTCACTGTATCGCAGAAGTAAGGGCTGGAATTCCAACGAGGCATTTCGGGCAGTTTAGAGAAGAGTGGTTTCTGTGGTGAGTTACTCCCTTCAGCGTGTGCTTTGGGCCTTAAGACTTTGCAGACCATTTACATGCACCTACTGTAAAGCAATATAACACACTAAAGGAAATGGAAAAACTGGAAAATTATAATAGGTCCCCTTTAAGTCACAGGGTGTTTAAATACTCATAACTCATACACTAACTCCCTTGTTTACTTATGTCTTCATTTTATCAATGTACAATATGATGTTGTTGCACACATATGAAAATTTTAAATTAAAATGTGTGCAAGTTAATTCAAGGCAAATTTAAATTTATAAGATCCATAGGATTAAAGTTAAAACAAGATATTGAATTGATTGATGGGTTATTGTTAGCATGTGTCATTTTTATATGTGTACACTCACATAAATTTCCTCTGGAATATGTATGTACATCTAACTAAATTATCAATGTCAGTTGTTTAATTAGTTAGCTACCGGAGATGAGTTGCAGCTTTATAATAACTGCAAAACAGCATAAAGACACATAGAGTAAACAATACTACTAGGAACTATTTTTATGTTTCTTACTTTTTAAATGTGATTTATGTTAAGGATAGTGAAAACGTGCAATCAATAAGGGTAGTAGAATGTGGAGCACAGAAGGGGTGTACATGTTCTATAGTTGCTTGTTCACAAGGAAGACACTTTGATAGGCTTTTCATATTCTCTATTTTGACTTTGAGGATCCTGTATTGATTTCCATAAGTGAGTCCATAGAATAAGTGCTACTTGCCAACTCACTTCATTCCTCTGTAGTTGTGCAGGTTCTAAATGGACTTAGGACTACAGCCAAGAATCTTCATTGCCAATTTGGTAACTTTCTGCTATTGCCTTTGGGTCGGTTACAAGTGGTGTCAAGCCAGTCAGTGATGGGAGGATGTGAATATGTTTTGCATCGTGGTTCCATAGAAGCTTCAAGTAAGGTTCTTGGCTATAGCAAGACCAATTGCAATGGATTATGGATATTTTTATTGGTCCAGGGAATATCTGAGCTTCTGTGCTTTTTCCATTGGGGATAGCAATGTTCTCGTCCCATGTAGGTTCCATCAACCACCCGGATGGCTGCATCATTTATTTTTGAGCAGCAAATGAAAGGGAATATAGGGGTAACAACACATTACATAATAACACCACATATGCAATCTCGACAAAGTGTAACCAATTTTCACTTCATTGTGTAATAGCACCCACATTTTATAATAATCTGCCACATTTTGTATGCATTGAGCACAATATGTAATAAATTTCTGTACATTTTGTAATAAATTGTTATACATTGTGGTGGTTATTACAAAGTGTGAGATTTGTAGTTTTTTATGATGAAAATGTAATACACCATATCATTCTATTTGTTTACACTTTACATTAACCATAATACTGTACCTTTATAATGCATTCATAGAACATTCAGTGCACCTTCATAATGCATTTATAGCACATTTATAAGCAGCATGTAAGTATACCATAACATTCTAACACACCATAACAGCTTTATTATACATTGATAACAAACATTACATGCATTATATGATTATATTGTTTGTTATTACCATATAACATTTGTTATTAATGTACAATAGAGCATTGTATAATGAGGGATAATATAATGTATTAAAAAGATGCACTGAATGTTCTATGAATGCATTATAAAGCTGCAGTTAATGTAAAGCATAACCAAATGGAATAATATGGTGCATTATGTAATAAACCTCTCCTGGAGCTGACACCTTATCGTGGTGGAGGGGTTTGCGTGTTCCAATGATCCCAGGAGCTAAGTTGCCTGGGGCTTTATGCCCCTG
>JAODKF010000103.1:11916137-11958931 GCA_026779585.1 Mormyrus proboscirostris
ACGATTAAACCCCGTTTTCCACGTCCGTCTGGCTCCGCTCGCTTCTGTGCCTGCTTGCCTGCCCTGAGAACGTCACAGCTATATAACCTGAAAGTGAAATGATAGAAAATATGTCTGTATTGCATTTTTATTGACAACCATTGGTTCATGTTTTAAATTAGTTGTTACAGCCATGTTTACAGGTGCACATTTTCCTTGGAAGATATAAAATAACCAATATGGAACATTACCCTAAGGCTACTATCTAACAATTTAGCCCTGTGACATGCCAAGCAATTTTGGGGAATGGGGTGTTCTCTGTGACCTAAATAGAAAATTCATGAAACAAGAAGAAAAGTGGAGAAACTCCTGAAAGTGAAATGTCATATATAATATTCAAAGTACACAACTGGTATAAACTTGACATATGGTATAGAATGGACTTCATGCCCCCCCCCCACTCCCCGCTGCAGCTATATACACTCCAGGTAAATTATATATATATATATATATATACCTCAAAAGCCTTGATAGAAAATTCCAAACCTCATTCTTACTATGCATCATCTATGTCCTTTACCTCCTCCTGAATGGACACCTTGTTTCTTTACATCCAAAACAACAAGATTTTTCCTCTTCTTCCCAGGCATAATTTAACCTTATTATTACAATACTAGGGTAAGGTTTAAAAATATGGCTGAAGGGGAAATAAGTGTCCGAGAAAAAAATAATAAATATGTAGGGATGCAGTCATGGCTTCAGTTTAATTTATTTTTTAATGTTTTTTTTAAATAACCTTTGAAATAGAATTGAACAAAAAGAATAATAATCTGTTAATGACCTGCCTTAGTTAATCTTATTTGTGAGATTTGGAACTAAAACATATTATAGAAAATGTATTTCAGAAATATCAAGCAACAAAATATTACTAGCTGAACTTTAAAATATCTCTTTACCTATGCCTGCATCCTGGGGTAGAAAGGCCAGCACAATGCAATCTATAATTAGCTGATAAGGAACATATTCTAATTCACTTGTATCCATTGTTTGACACAACACGATGAGACACACGTACAAACATCACTCTTCGTCCCTGCACCCAGGCTCCATGGGTCTTCTGATAAAAAATATGCTCTTGAGTATTTCAGTAATTACCTGAAATATTACAGCTGCACTATCTTTAATTGACTTGCAAGACATACATTATAAGAAGAGAAATGATCATGCTACTTTCTATATTTATATATAATTTGCTGTGGAAGTTGCTGAAAGCTTGAATTGTGAGAAGTCCATCTTCAAATCTTTTACGTTCGATTTCTATATAATGCTGACTGAATGCCACATTTCCTGTGCTTTCTTATCAAGTTGTTTCTTGTTTTGAACCACTGTTCTGTGTAAAAGATATGTTAGCATCTTGCTAATAGTCTTCTGTTATTAGACATGGTATTATTAGGTGGAAAATTAGGTACAGCCAAAATGAGCTTTCTTCAAGTTTGTTTGTATTGTCATTAACACATGTGCATTCTACTGATGCTATAAGAATCATATGAAGCGATTCTATGTATCTGTGATTCCCTTGGATAAAAGGTTGTCTACTCTAATGGACTTTTGATGAGTTTAATGTTAAATCTATGTGGATCTTCCTTGTTCATTAGAAAATGATGAAGAGGCTTATTAAATGCTTGTAGGGATGCCCAGGTGTGTTCTGTAACCATACAATATCGCCACATTTTTCAAGGACTCATTGCATTCAACCAAAAAAAAAAAAAAAAAAAAAGAAGACACCCGTACATGTGAAAGAAGACAGCTGTATGGAGAAAATCTCTCCAGTGGTTTCCACAGCAACATTGTTCTCACTATCGATACCTGAGGTGTGATGAGAAGTAAGCTACCTGAGATGTGTGGAATTTTAATGACCAAAAAATTGAGACACAAAAATTCTTTCAACCAAAAAAGAATATACCATGTCCTCTAACGTCTGTCTTTAGTTCCATTAAAAGACAGTCCATTAGGGGTTTTCCATTCATCATCTTTACTGAGTGCACACTTTGAATGAATAGTCTTGCAGGAAAGGAAACATAATAAGGAAACATGATAAGACAGAGGGGGAAAAGTTTGAGAAATGTGCTTGATCTCAAACGGTGTCCTGGATCTATTCATCATATGGTCATTCAGATAAGTTGACCTATAGCCTGACTATGCATTATAGATAAATAGGTTAATGTTGCAGATGGCATGTTTGGGAGGATGCAAGATGGTTTCATTGGTTGATATTGCCATCTGTTGGCAAAACTACAAAATTGCAGAGTATTGTAATTCTGAATGCCTATGTTTGAGGAAGTCCGAAGATGGCAGAGTGATTAGTCAGTATTGTCTTCCTATGTAAAATAATGAATAAATACAAAACCAACAGGATGCAATAAGTCTCATTTTCTCCATAAGACAGATAAATAATAAACTTAACTATAATGCTAGCTGAAAAACGTATACACATCTGGCTGGAACATTGAGATGAATCCTAGGAGATATGCAAAGTTTTCATTTTAACAAAAAATTGTTTCTTATAAACACACAAAGATGCACTTTTTACTTTGCAGAATCTCTAGACTCATTTATGCCTCTACACCATACATATTTATTACCCACCCTGCCTAATCCAAGCAAATTATACAGCCAATAAATATGTTTTGGATTTCTGAGAATCATTCAGGGAATCAAAACAGTGCAGTGGCAATGTATCAGGCATGGATCCTGTAGGAATTATTGAAGACTGCAGCTACTTTTTAAATAATGGATGAGTTCCTCCATTGAGATAATACTAGGACTCCAGACTCACAAGGAGGGGAGTGCTGTGAATACCAAAGATGGCCCTGCACTTTCTTAAGGTCTGGAATCAGATCGTGCACTTTTGCATTAACATGAATTTATTTTTTCAGTGTTGACCGCGCCTCTGTCCTATCTCAGCAAAAATGTATTCATGAAGGCATATGCTTATTATCAGAGCGGCTTGACACACGTTGGTGAGATTTTTTTTTTTTTCTGCTGGTATGCTACATATTGTTCACTTTTAGGTCCATCTAGAATGCCACAGTCTGTCAGATAACTAGCAAACATCATGGCATTGAATGTTGCGGTTTACAGCAGTATTTTTCTGAAACAAAAATATAAATTTGGAATACTCACTAAAATAATTAGTTTCAAAGGAAGCATCTGAGTTACAAGTGACAGAACATAGGTATTATATTTTAAGATGCATCTCCCTTTCTACAGTCTAGACAAAATAAATGGTTTACAGAGGACCTCTATGCCGGGCGATTGAGAAGGCTTGTCAAGGAAGTTTAATGAAGACAAAGCCGAGGTTTCTTGGAGGGAAGCTATGGGTGACGACAAGTTAATGTTGTACTAATAGGGACCTCCAGTGTCCTTGACAAATCACACAGAGTACCAGCAATACACTCTCACTAACTCCCATCTTACTGCAAATGCAAACTACATTGCAAACAATAGCTGGCTCATTTTGGTTGCATTGAAAGAAATTGTAACCTTCCAAAACAGAAACAGATCTGAATACTAGTTATGTTTTCCACAGTATTAATAGCATTTTAACAAACTGGTTCTAATTGAAATAATACTCTGACTTTACTTAATTAAATTTGGACTAAGGGACATTTTAGATATATTCTCTTTATTCTTTGCTACCATGGTGCCTTCCAGGCTCCCAAAGACTAACGCTAACACTCAGGTCATCCCTCAGAGCAGAACTGCATGAAGTAGGATGTTGGGATTCTGCCTATACAACAACCATCCATTTTTCACACAAGCCCCCCCCCCCAGGGTCAAACTATGTTTATTTGTTCAACCTATCTCTCATTCCTACAAAATGAATCATTGATTTAGTGTTTTCCCTGCCCATTACTGACCACGGCACCTGTCCCAAGTCTGGTACAAGTTTTGAGTTCTTTTGCCTGTTCATTGTCCTGACGAGAGATTTTCACAAAATACCCATCTCTGCATGCACTCTGACTACCTGTCCTGCCAGAAATCAAATTCAGGACAGTGATTCTCACTTACCAATCAAAAAATAGCTTTGCTCTCTCCAGAAAGTCATTAGCCATTATATCCCTCTCAGATCAATTTGCCTAGTGGTTTCTTTGTGTGCAGTAGCTCCAGACCACTATAGCTCCACCTGATCCCATTAATTTTCTCAGTTGTCTTCGATGCTTGCAGTCATTCGCTAATGCACTGTGGTGAAATTTGAAGACTGACCTGTGGTGTAGTTTTGCTGCAAAATGGCTGCCTTACTGTATGTCATCAACACTGGTTACATTGAGGCATTTATGGAGAATACAAGGAATTACGCCCTCAGGACTCTGCAACACTAAAGGGAAACCAAAGTTATAAATGTTTTTATTGTTATCTCTGGCATAATAAAGCATGAGCCAGACTGACTTCCGGTGCTTTTAACAAAATATGCTCTTAGGTTGTATGGCAATAACTGTGTACAAGCAGCTACTATCTCCCTGGCTCGTTCATTAATAAGGAACATTGTGTTTGGAATGCTCTCTAAATATCAGGTCATGTCCGTGCCCTTAGTGTCATGGAGGTAGACTTACTTTTTCTATTACCAAGGCAACAAGGCACAACATCACAACAAAAAATGTTTCTGTTGAACTGAATACAGACAGGTTCCCTTGTTAGAATGTTAATTAAAACAGCAGCTCTGTTCTCTCTTGTGCTAGATGAGAATTTAGCAATATTTTGTTGCACCACAATCTTGAATATATCAAAAAGAAAAATATTACACTAAAGACTGAAAAATGCATTCTCATTACCCATCAACAGCTACTCTGATCGTTACCTTACCATTTGAGCCTCTTACTGTAAATGAGACAAGAAAATCTGGCCGCCCACAGTAATTGTAAAACTTACCTAGACTTGGTTATGAATTTCAATTGATCCAGCCTTGGATTTCAGAACAATATAACACATATTTAGTGCAACTTGCATGTTGAATCTACGTTGTGTAGTGTAGTACCTTTATAGAGTGTTAAATGTAATGCATTATAATAGTACATCATGCAACATACGAGACTGTTTATTGATCAAATTATATTGATGTTTAGTTATGCCCTTTTTCATCAGTGTAAGACTGTACATTTCACCATAGGTTTATAAATATTTTGTTGCTCTCATTACAAGATTTTGACGATCACAATGGCTAAATGATTGGGAATGAAAGATCTTTCTTTTCAGCTGAAGTGAAATTTTTCTGTTTCTGGCAACGATGAGAGGCAGAAACACAAATGCACAAAGACCATTATCTGACCAATGATAAAAGAATGTTAGAGAAGCGTAGTTATTAGTGTCATTGATAAATTCAGAACACTGTGACAAGTACTGCTTTGAAAAATTAAAAAGAAAGGACTTTCTCAACACATGCTGTCAACCTAGACAGCATCAATCATGCTTGCCTTCACAATGAATCTCTTAGCAAAGGATAACCTCTTTATAAGGGATATCCTGTTGAGGTCTGTGTCAGAGAATTGGTCTGTGAAGTCTGTAAATGCCACACTATGTTTAATGCTCCAGTCCACGATTTTTGGCTTTAATAACTTACAGAAAGCTTTCAGAAAATAGGTGGACACAGCATGCCATTTCCAGCATATAAAATTAAAAAACCAAGCAAATCGATAGATAGATAAATAGAGAGTTTAATATTTTTATTCAGGTAGAATTAAACGGCCAAATCAATGCATACTGATACAAACATCATTCCTGTTTTTACACAACAACCAAAAACTCAAAAAGGTAATCATTTCCAGCTAACATCTGTCCTTAATTGTTCACCTGGGGGATTCATAATATCCGATCAAGCTTGATCACTGTGGATCCGAAAGTACCCTAAGCTTCCTGAGCATAAATAACTATAATACACAGACACATTTTAGAAATCGGAACGAAACTGACCTTTGCAGTACAAAGAATGTATAATTAGAAGTATTTGATAAATATCACAAAAAGTGCAACACAAAAAGGGAGAGGCCTTTTTTGAATATCTGTGAAAAGGTCACAGTCTTTACCAACCTAAATGAGCAGAAAAATGCTGAGTTTCTTTCAAACACGGCAATACAGAAACAGCACATTTCGATATAAAAAGCCTTTCAATGTGGTCCTCTTACTGGGACACAAAAATTTGTAATAATTCATTAAAAAATTGTCCCATACAGGTACATATTTTCTAATCCAGAATACAACGGGGACCTTCGGTTATGTAACTTCACTCCTGTTAATGTCAAAACATGACCATTACGGTAGAAATAGATTATAAAACAAATTGTATAATAATAAATTATTATACAATTTATTTATAGAGTCAACAATAAAGAATAATATCTATTAATCAGTTTAAACTACAGTTCAGCTAACCTCCTATGAATGCTAGTTCTTTTTCTGGCAATCCTACACAGATTTTATTAGGCTGTTAATTGAATTCTTAATTGAAGTCACCCCTGTGGAGTTTCCGCTAGAGTTTGATTGGTTCCCTATGCTGGAGACCCACGTCTTTAGTCTAGCTGACTAATCTTGAGAGATGTGCTGCTTGTAACGAGACAGTTTCAATCCCTGGTTGCAAAGATGAATGACGTTTGCAGCAAGCAGGTAGACTCATCCACTGCGAGTGGAAATATTAAGCGAGACTTGAATGTAATTCTATGGTTTGACAGAAAGAAAATGTTAAATAACCAGTGAGATAATAAAGCTTTTACATAAATAGTTTTGATCCCTTACCTACATCAGCTCTGCAAGGTGGGTCTTTTATGGACTGTGACACTAGTGTTTACATATTACATTGTTTGTTTCTGTTTTATTTTGTAAAATAATGATTGTTAACAAAAAAATCATGTGACTATTCTCAGGCTATTGATAATTAGCACAACACTGTTCATATATTAATTACAGTATAATTAAACTGTAATGTAAAACATTAAAATAGAATTATGTTAAAGTTTTGAGTAGTATGCTAATATTGTACAATATTACAGTATTAATATTTGTACAATATTACTCATCTGCTTTTTATTTACTTGCCTGTATTGTACTTGAATGTTTCTTTCATCCCCTCATCACAAGTTGCTATCTCATTTTATTCATAGCACAAACACTAAGTCACTTTTCATAACCACTTGCATTAATGATCTATTATTTTATTATATCTGTTATAGTTATTTGTTACTGTGCTAGATTTATTTTGTTATTCTGTTTTGCACTATTACTACTGTTCTTTTTAAGCTTTTTTATTCTTTACTGTCTTATCTTTATTCTTCTTGTCTTATCTTAATATTTAAATGAGAGGATTTAAAATTTACATCATATTGTGAATGTGATTGCAGTATCACTATTACATTTAAGCTGAGGGAAAAAAAGGAAATTCTGTGTGGGAGGTGGAGATGTGGGTGGATAGGCCACCTTCCCTGGGAGCGTGCCATTTACAGCCAGGCCCATAGGCTGCTCGAGAAAGATTTTAATTTAGACGATAACAATCAATAGGAGTGGGTGTATCAATGTGTAAATAACAAAGAAGGCTATTGACCCCTTTCCTATTTTTTCCCCATGTCTGCACTTTAAAATATGACCCCCTGAGGTGCTCAGCCCCATCAATATCAAACTCCAATTTGCCTTTTTAGAACCGCTAAGTAATATACAATGCTTGTTTGTTACAGAAAGCAATTGTCACTGTTATTTGATATTTCCATACTTTATGGAATCATGTTTCCATGCACATTTTATGTGGTTTCAAGTTGTTTGCAACAAGGGTTTTTTATATAAATGTAATCATGTTAGATTATTTGGAATGGGGAATTGTTTTAAGTATGGAAATTAATGGCAATTTTCTATAGAATGAGAGGGAAGAGCAAACAAACTGTATCTTCATGAGATCATTTAAATTGAACATTGACAAAGGGCTACAAAGAACTAATAGAATTATTATTCTCAGCTGAAATGTCCCAACATCTTCCATCCTTATCTAGCATAGCAGGTGGAAGCTGGATGGATGCAGTCCCATGTGCATTTTTTTTGCTTTTGTTACACTGCCATCTGGAGGCAATACCTAGGAATTGATGATTGATTAACACTCCAGAATAAAATGCTGCTAAGCATCAAGGTTCGGTTTCAACATTGCTAGGCATCCTCAAACCCCCTGCCCCCCAGCCCACTCGGTACTCCCACAGTATTGGTAAGGACATGTCCCTACTGTCCATGCCCAAGTCTACGCCTTGCTCATTGTTACCAATGACAACAACCATATATAGCTTTGGATATGAAACGAGCACACCTGATTTATATGCTCGGGCATGAGACTGTTGACATGTCTTCATTCTTGCATTTAAAAAAGGTTACTAGTGAGCAGGTCTGTAAGGTGAAACAGATAAAAAAAAAAACAGAAGGTGAGAAAAAATGATAGCTAACAATCTAAGACAAAACAACTGCACCCACTGACAAATAGGATGCATAGTGGAGGAAGTAAATATGTTTCAGATTGCAGAATAAAGTAACAATGAGAAATCTCTGATTTCTTTAAGCCAGCAGGTCAATGACAAGTCAACTAGAAGTCAACAGCAAGTTACCCTAACACCTCTGAACATCTCAACAGCTCTGCAACATCTATCTCTATTTTTGTGTTTTAAATGACATTTTTGTCTACTGCAGGTAAGTTTAGAATCTAGGGCTTTAGTTCTGATATGTCTCCCATAAAGCAGCCACGCCTGAAACACCAGTAGCATGCAGAATAAATCTGCAGTCTATTAAGAACTTCAAAAGGCAGGATTTGGACAGTCCCTCTGCAATTCACAGGGAGTTGATCCATTGGAGGAAGAGTAATAGACAAATTATTTCAGGTGCTTTATTGTATGTAATAAACCAAGAGCCACTATCAGGAAATGGTTCAGTTGGATAGACTTTTCAACTAAAAATGGAGGTAAATACCAGAATCACAGTCTGAATTAAAAGGCAACTTCCAGTCATCTTCTAACAAAGTCCATCAGAGTGATATGATGCAGCTAATACAAGATCAAAGGCTCCTACAATTTCCTCAAGAAACCTTTAACGTAATGTGGAAAAGGTAGTGGGTACAGAATAGTATATTCAGTGAATTCAGAGTATTATCAATGAGAGAGGTTTTATTATGCTGTCTACTACTAGGAAAGTTTTATTTCATTATTAATTGTAATAAGAAGCATGTCTCTGTGAGTCCACCCAATATGTTGTATTATGCAAAAAAAATCTTGGTAATTTATGGGTGATAGCTTTCCCTTTTTCCACAGTTTTTCAAATATTTCGGCATCAGATACGTTTTGTGACAAAAAAGCAATAGTGTGCCCTGACCCACTGCATCTGACTTGAGTGAAAACTGTTCCTGTCCCTGTTGGGGGAGAAATGGAGATAATCTGGGGTCAAAGACAGCTCAGACAGACCTGTCTGCAAATTATGGTTTTCACTTTGAGCTTCAGCAGTGCTTGAAATGGCCTACTTCCCAGTAACAGGGCATGCAGTGGTTTCAACTGATGTAACATACTTAAGGTCAAACTTACTGTACCATGCAATCAGATGGAGAAAATAATGCAGGCCTGTAGGTCCTGGAGCATCCAATGTGACAGCAAAATATGTTTCATCAGACGGTAGACAGACCAGCCCAAGAAATCTGGGTGTAGTTTTTCAAGCTTGACTTTTTTGGTGTGTAGGGTAGCATTCAGGATATATTTTCAGTCCTTCTTTGATGTCCAATATATGATAACATCAAAGTAGCATTGCAGACTTTAAAAATCCCTCCACGATTGTACTCATCATCTCTAGAAAGACGGTAGATGACGAATCCATAATTTAACATTTCAACATTTCAATACAAACATTACGGTCACGACTTCATTGTTAATTATAAATAAGAAAGCACCATTCAAAAACTTAATTTACATTCATGCTGACATATTTCTAGTGAGAAGGGATGGTACAATGCTTGATGACATGCCAATTCATACGAACCACTGGAGATAATGTGATGAAGTCTGGATAACACTGAAAATTGGCACACGCCAAACATACAAGCCCTACACCATTTGATGGGGCTAGATGGGCTTATTCAACTATTGGTACAAGAAAGGGAATCTCAGGATTTGATCAGTAGATGTTGTGCCTGGTGTCTGTTGGGTCAGCAAATAAAGAGTTGCACTAAGCATTTACAAAGTCATTTATCAAGAGAAGAAATGTAGCTTCCTGTTGCTCTTGTTCCGTTCGCATATCCAATGTTGGACATTTCATGTCCAGAAGCTACTAATCCAGACCAAGACTTTGTTTCTGCGCACATCACGGATAGACTTCTCCCTTTGTTAACTGAATTGTTGCTGGTACATGATAAGAGCGGCAGATAAAGTGTGATGAACATCCCCTCCCCTTTTACCAACTCAGGGAACCACTAGACATTCTCAGAGCAAAGGAACCTGAAAGAAGTATTTTATCACTGGACGCTGGCAGCTGACCTCCACGGCTGACTGCCTAAATGAGCTTCTGCCTGAGCCGAAGCTTCAGAAGTCGTTTTATCCAGGCACATCTGCTCCCATACCAGCCATTGATCCTCCCCTGTCAGATCCCTGTCAAGCCAGAAAGTAATGGTGTTAAAGGGCTTACCTTGTAAATCCTTTTTCTATCACAGCAACATTTAGGCAAACTGTAAGCATGAGGTCAGAGGACTCAGAGGTGCCCTAAGAAGTAAGACAGACAGCTCTCCATGACACAGCCATATGTGTATGTGTGTGTGTGTGTGTGGGGGGGGGGATACTGTGTTTGGTAGCTATCAGCATTCTTGTAGAATGATGTTCAGTTCACGCACTGCATGACAATGAAGTGTGGCAAGTGTTCTATTTGTGCCTTCATACAAAAGATTCTGAATAAAAGTTTCATTGTATTCAGTGGTGGATGCTACTGAGCAGTGAAATGATTGTCACGGTCAACTGGACTGCATTAGGTGCACCATATTTACAACTACAGCTACAATGCCTCCCCTTTACGGCACCCAGGAAACAAAGGAATTTGCCAGAAAGGTGGACTTGGAGCACTGACAAGGCATAAACCAGTCCAGTGCGATACAGCGAGAAAGCAAAAAACATCAATAGTTTCCACAACAAGTGGTAAAAATTCTTTTTAATGCTGACCTATTACAATAAATGCATTTTTCTGTATTTAAACATATTAATAAAACACAAATACATTTATATTTAAATAATTCATAGTGATGGGTCATTAAATGATTTAATATAAAACTGATTGATTGAACAGGGGGAAATGGCCCAAATACAGATATTTGGAAGAAAAAACTTTACCATTACACTAATAACATGAAAATGAATTTGAAGTTACAATGTAACAATGAATGCAACTTTCAATATTGTGATGGTCACAGAGTAAAACAGAGTCTCAGAAGAAGCAAGATTGGATCAGAAATGCAGATAAAGTGTGGCAGCCATCCCCTCCCCTTTTACCAATTTTACTAGTGTGGTTGGCACTGATTTCATGGAAAAGTATCCGGGGAGGTGAAGGAAACAGGGAAACAAAAAACTTTGGATTGCAGATCTTTGTAGTGCTTCCTATATAAATTGCTATCCAATGAGCAATCCTATAATAATTGTGAACCTACATGTAAACCAATGATAATTTCAGAGCACCTGTAAAATATATGAGAGAGATCAAAAGAATGTTTCCATGAGTGCACATACCTGTCATGGCAGCCTGTCGAAGCAGGTCCCCATCAAAAGGATTATCAGAGCTGGCTGCCAGATTACAAAGCAGCTACAGCAGCTGTGCACTAAAGGCAGCCAGCTGTTGACTGCCCCCCTTCCCCCCCCCTTTCCCTTGGAGGTTAGGAGTTCTTACATTAAACAAGCTTGTGAGTGTCTCCAAAGCAATTTCCAGGTCTCCCTACGTCTTTTTACAGGACACTTACATTCTTGTCACATACATCACCAGTCGTAAACTATAGGGTGTATTTATACAAATATGATACAAAAATATGTTTGGCCCATATAGGATAGCTAATCATATACAAACTCTGTACATACGTATAGACCTATCCAATCACCTTCTACCAATTGTCTGATACAGGTTTACAGGGATCCTAGCGTTCATCCCAGGCAACATAGGGAACACAGCTGGAGAAGACTCTAGAGGGAATGAGGCTCAAAACAGTGCATTAAAATCAAACATCAGTTGGATGCAAAATTTTATAGCTTTGTCTTTGTGTTAACTAATGAAATGCAATTAACTATTGAAATATTGATTTTGGGGAATCACTGCATGCATAAGATTCATGAGGTTTATTTTTTAGGACTAATTTTTGAGCACTACTATCAACTGTAAAGCTGAAATAGATTCTCAAATCACTTTAACATACAAGATACTACCAGGGAAATGCAGATACAAAACATTAGCTGTGCTTGTTAAATCTTTGAACAGTGCTAGTATGTTTACTGTGCATTATGTTAGTCAATACAATCACAGAAATGAATGTCAAGATACAGGGTATAGTAAATTACAAATTATAAAATATACACCTTTATTTTGTACAGGAAATAGGTGTAAGTTCAATGACATTTGCAAATCCTATATTAGTCTCCAATGAAATGTGAACATACAGGTTAAAGTAAAGCTCGGGGTCACCCATTTATCCAGTAACCCTGAAGAGTTTTTTAAGGTTAAAGGCCTTGCAAAAGAGCCCAACAGTGATGTGACGACTCTGCTGGCAAATTACTGTAAAAGTATATTCCTATTCCATCAACAAAGTGATCATTCTGAAAGTAATGGAAGCACCAATTTAAATTACTTATAGCTAGTTCACATCAGGATACTCTATGCATTATTCCAACTGTTCTAATACTGTTTTCCACTAGTTGACAGAGTCATTTTTCATCAACAGAAGTGCAGTGGATACCATTCATCTCACAAAATAATTTAGTTGAAAGCCATCAGGCTATAGTCGTGGACAGAAAAAGGAAAATAAATGTTCAGATGAATAACATGTAATTTAAAATAAAAATGTTAATCTGAGGAAAAAAAATATTTGGAATAGCGAAAATGAAGTAACTAGTGCTGAGATTAACGGAACACAATCCTGATATCAACGCATTAGACTTCAAAATGTTCATTAAACTTCATGCTCTGGGTGCCATTTTTCTCTTTGTTTATTGGCTATATAAAAGATAGGAAATTTTGTGAAGCTAGAGTTTTCAATGAGGGCTGTCACAGTTTGTGAACATGTAGAGGAAGACAGGAGCGTTGCTGCATCCAAACGAATGGGGGTCTTCAATTGTGCAAAACAAGGTGACTCTGGAAAAATGGATTTGACTTTGATTTTGACGGTGGTATATATACAGTAACTTGTGAACAGAACTTTTAAATTACTATTCATTTACAGCAAGGAAATCGTTATTTACTACATCCGTAAAAGCAAGCATTACTATTAAAGGCGTTCATATGAAGCAAAGTTTTAACAAACACCATTTGATGTTAGCATTAAACTATTTGTTGTGTTGAGAATTTATTTTTGTGATACTATGGTAATATAATACTATTAAACTCAAGCTTCAACTTTAGTCAAATTGCAACAGCAGCAAGAAAATCAATTAAGTTATCTTTGATCTGAATTGCCATGTAGGTTTCGTACAATTAGCGGCAACTGTTGGTAAAAAAGGAATGTTTAAAAAGGAATGGGTTTAAAATGTTCCGGAATGTATGTGCGCATGTGAGGCGTTTCTTGTCACTTCTGGCTTTGAAATAAATCGAGGGTTTTTACAGTATATTCATGAAAGACTTTAATCCTCATTATAATTTCTAAATAACCTGGCAGTGGCAATAACACGGAACTAATCATTAATGAAAATAACGCTACATTCTTTCAAAACCATTTTTAAAACTCTTTCTAATTTAGTTGATATCCAAAAGCAGTTAAGCCGCCTACTGTAAATAAACCAGAAGAGGAACCTCGTCAGTGCATAAAGATATGTGATTACAGCGCCATCTACTGACCTTATTAAGCAACTTACATTCTGCAGTCATGTTGAATCTTCTTAGGAAATAAAATGTGATAATGTTTAATTAAATACATGGATCCAGGCATTAAAAAGTTGCCATTTGTATTTTTTGTTGGACCGCCTTTAGCTTTGATTATAGCACACATTTGTCATGGCATTGTTTCCACAAGCTTATGCAACTTCTCACCCTTTATTTTCACCCAGATTTTCATTAATTTCTCACCAAGATCCTGTACAGACAAGTGAGTTGAATCACTCCATAAATCCTCCTTCAGCACATCCCAAAGACCTTCAATGAGGTTAAGGTCATAACTCTGAGGTGACCAAGTCATACGTGAAAATTACTCTTGCATGCTCCCTGAACCACTCTTTGACAATTCAAACCCAATGAATCTTGGCATTCTTGTCCTGGAATTGGCCCATGCCAAAAGGGAAGAAAAAATCCATTGATGATGGATGGAGGTGTAACCCGGCCATTCAGTAGATTCAGGTACTCAGCTGACTTCACTTTATTGCTGCATAACATTGCTGAGCTGTAATAATGATCCAGTCATTGGCTCTTAAGTATTTGCTGACATAAATTAAAATGGCGACTTTTTTTTGGCAGAGCAGATATTATAGATAATTCAGATTTTACAATACTGAACGGCAGAGTTGACAGCTTGCTAAAGTTTTTAATCACGTTAAAATAAAGTGAAATGTTTTATATGGGCCAACAAAATGCCTGAGCATTTGCCAAAGTAATGAAATTGAATAGCCAATTAATTTGACGTTAATTGTATTTAAAGGTATCTTAACGTTAAACATTATAGGTGCCAATAAAATATCAATTATTGATTAATTGATTAGACGGCCGCACACGTAGAAACGGGCGGAGAATCGAACGCTGGTTCCCGAAATCTGCAGACGGGTGCCCCCCCCAGGCCCAGATACATGTGGTGATACAGTGCAGAAGGGAGTCGTATGGCCATTGTATTGGCCCACAAGTCGGCCCACAGCTGTTGTCACTGGCCCTCAAGATCATCCCACATGTGCGATTAGGGTAAGATTGCTGTCTGTGGTCAGACGTTGTCTTGTTGAAAGACTCTACCAGGGTGCCATCTCAGGAGGGGTAAGACATGTGGACTCAGGATGTCACTGCCGTAGCGCTGTGCTGTCAGGGTCCCCTGAATCACTACAAGTCGTACCCTATAGCTCCCCACACCATTATGCCAGGAGTAACACCAGTGTGTCTCTCCACAACATTGGCAGGATTGGTTCTCTCCTATTGGCACCACCATATGCACACACGAAGGTCATCCTTGGTAATGCAGAACCAAGATTCACCGTTGAACATGGTATGACGCCATGATGGTGCCCTCATGTGCCCATTGGTCCCAACATCGGGCGACCGTGACACCTGTATGCCCCAAATCTTAGGCAATTGACACAACCACTCAGCCTTGTACAAACCCACTATCCGACCCCTATAAAAGTCCATCAAGTACTGATAATGTTGTCTAATGCATCTACAAGTTATCTTCTGTGGCTGGTGACTAGACATGCCAGCTGCTTGCAAATCGAATAATTTATATAGTCATTGCTGGTCTGCATGTGATCCCACTTACATCCAAACTGGACCATTACCTCTGGGTGCTTAACTTTTTTTTTTGTCACTGAGTGTGTGTGTGTATATATATGCAACATCTAGGTAATAGTTTGTAGCAGATGCCGGGAAGCCCTTGGGTTGTCAAAACCGGCTGTATGTGTCTTTAAAAGATCTGTTTTCTTCTCCCAGTGCTGCTGTAATGTGATGTTTAAAGCACACTTGGTTTAATATCAGGGTGGATTTTTGGTCTGCCTATTAAATGATATATTGTAGACCCTCATCCAGTTATGGTTTCTCTGTAAGAATGGCAGCAGGCAACTGGGTCATCAGGAATTATATATAATTCCTGATGACCCAAATGCCAGTTGCTATTTATATTATGGTCTGGGTTAATCTTCCTAAGTAAATTCTAACTGTAGCTATGGTATTACAGGACAACGTATGTCAAGAATCAATAAAATTTGATTTTTGATTTATGATTTACAAAGGTTAGAATGCATATGGCAAAAAAATAAGTACAGATTGTAGAATGGAACTCAAGCCTTATCTAGATTTTAACAATAGCAGCGATCGCACTATTTTGCTTTATTTTGCTATTTTCTTTTAAAACGCTAAAAGGTATTTCAGAATTTACTGTATTAATCGGGTGGTGCAAAATACACGCAGCGCTTTGCAGGTTGCAGAGTTCACGTTGCGTGGCTTATATGTTTGTATGCAAATATGAAAAATGTGAGATTCCAACATTTACAGGTTTAATCCGGAACACGTGCATAAATGAAGCAGGTCAGATTGTTCCTTTGCTTGTTATGTAGCAGCAGCAATCCCCGCCTCCATCAAACATATAAACCTAAGCTTTCTAGGCAAAGACACTCTGCTGCCGCTGCTGAGCAGTAGACGACTATCTCTCTTGGAATAAAGGTAGCTATACAATTTGAATACCATTTGTAGAAATAATTTGCTTTAAATTTGGTCTCTCGTATATTTCATAGATCACCTGCCTGACCTCGATTAGTTACATTCCACTCATAGTTTTTGCTCTCATGGTTTTAATTATTATGAAGCTATTCACCCTTGTTTATTGTCTTTCGTTTGGGATGCTGATGTGTAATTTTTTATGAAATTTTTATTTGTTTGATTTGCTAGCGTGTTAGATATGACTGTAGTTTTATCTTAACCAACTCAAATTTGGCAAAGCTGGCAGTTCATAGGTTATAAATAACATTGCCGGGGATCACTGTGGCTAACACAAAGGCTGGATGCTGCGCTGAGAACCAGTTTAGCTTCCCGTACGAAGCAGTATTAATCTCAGTGCTGTCTGAGCGTGTAGATATGCAGCGATTTAGAGTAATACCTTAAATAAATGCCAGTCTGATTACAATACCTTACTGATTACTCTTGTTTTTCCATTCCCATATTGTTTATCTAGTTGCGTTATTAAAATTTCAGCGCTGCACAAAAAGAAGCTGAAAGGGTCATTAAATATTTCAGTAATTGAGAAAGCCGCTGGCTTCCGACGCTTCAAGACGCCAGGCTGTTCAGTCATTGAACTCAGCAGGGTTCGTACAGGGACAGCAATTAATTAAATTACTAGGAGAAATCTCCAGGTGACAGGTTGTGCAACCAACTGGTCTATTTTCGTCTATCTCTCAATATAAGAAAAGAAGCAATTATCAGCGTCATGTCAGAAACTGTTAGATGGGTATATATGGCATTTTATTGGTTATAGGTACAGGAGTTTTCTCAGTGTGACCTCTTACTGTCCCTCATATAGCCAGTATGGAAAATGTGCAAAATGTGAATCGCTGCCTTTAAAGCGTCGTCCTAATTCTCATTCATAAGTTCCTATATGTCATAAAGTTTCAGGGTAATGACTTCGACTGAAGAACGCACGTTCATTGTTATAAAGCCAGATGGTGTGCAGCGAGGACTTGTAGGAAAAATCATCAAGCGATTTGAACAGAAGGGGTTTAAACTTGTCGGTATGAAGCTTCTCCATGTAAGTATAATGTATTCAAACATTTATTTCTCCCTTAACGTGCTGGTAAAGCTTTGTGCGAGCTTCAGAAATACAGGTTTTAGAACATAACATTAACAATTCAGTCATGTAAATAGGTAGGTATTCCAATTCTCCATTTGTTTGTGTTACAATTTAACTTTCTATAAAGCCACGTGTAGCAGACTTTTATCTCTAGTCTTTAAATTAAGGGAGACCTCTCTTCAGAAGTGCAAAATTGTAATTCTCTTAGATTGGAAACTGAATGTTTCTTGTAATAAACCATTTGAATTCACAGAAGGGTGCGCATGAGCAGTATACAGTAGCTTATAAAGTTGGTAGCTGATATTTGGGATCATGTACGTACCTGGCAGGCTCCCTGCTGGTCTTTAAAAAGACCATGTATGATATTGACACTGTAAAACATCTGTCAGGACTTGTGCATCAACATTTGTTTCTTTTCAAATATATGCAGCTGTTTTCTTTCCATGTTGTCCTGCAGGCTTCGGAAGACCTCTTGAAGACTCACTACAGTGATCTCAGTGAACGATCATTCTTTCCTGGCCTGGTTAAATACATGCATTCTGGCCCTATTGTTGCCATGGTAAATCCACATGAGATCTTGTATACATTGATACCAACTTGTACACAATTAGTCAAATCATTGCAATTCTACTCATTATTGTTGAATAAGGGCTGATGAAAAAATGGTAAAAGTGGTTTACCTGTGATATTTTTCCCTCCAAAGGTGTGGGAAGGCATGAATGTGGTGAAGACTGGGAGAGTCATGCTGGGTGAAACCAATCCTGCAGACTCGAAACCAGGCACCATCCGAGGTGACTTTTGCATTCAAGTTGGCAGGTGAGGTAATTGTATATAGTTTTCCACAATGTAATTTTTATATGGGAAAATACATGAGGTGCGCATGTGCATTTTTTCACCATTGTGTTAACATATGGCCCCTCTTTACTCTTTCAGGAACATCATCCATGGCAGCGATTCAGTAGATAGTGCCAATGCAGAGATAAACCTTTGGTTCACTCCAGAGGAGCTGGTATCATATACGACTTGTGCAGAGAGCTGGATCTATGATTAACAAAGTAGCCACATCCCATCAAACTCTGTTCCTTCTGTCTTGAATTTATGCTATGTGTTTGTGAGTAGTAAGTGCATGTCAATAAACACTTGAATACCAGGTCTGTAATTTTTGGTGTCTGATACCAAAGATTTTATTTGACATTCAATTTTTTGGCTTCAGTGGTTTCCTTCTCCTGTTAGCCATTATTTTTTGTTCTTTTAAAACATATATTTGTGGTTCAGAAATTAGTTTATGTAGATTGGTGCCATAATATGACACCGGGTGAATTAATTGACAAATATTCAAGAGGAATTATGATTTTTATTATGTTGAAATTCACGATCTCTACAGCAGGGGCAAAAGTTTAAATGAAACAATTTAAAATTTGTCTCACTATGCTTTTGAATGAAGTTGAAATTCAGGATGAAATTTCAGACATTCTGCAACAGCGTGCAGAAATTTTATGCTGTTCAGTGATTTAACACCCATGTTTAAATAGCTATGACTACATGAACAGATTGCAGGACCTTAGATGATGTGGAAGAAAATAATAGGTGAAGATACATTTATATATTTTTTTTATTCAGTGTAAAAAGGTCTTCAGTGAATTAATGCTTTTTTTTCACATCCATGCTGGAAACGTCTGCAAGATTTGTAAAATAACAGTTCACGCTTTAATTATTTACAAATTCAATAGAAAGGTTATTAAACCTCTGGTTCACGGCACAAATAACCATGACAATGAAAGGAAAGAACATGTACAGACACTATCAAAACTTAGATGAAAAAGGTGTACAAATCCCATACCTTACTGAACCCCCAGATGTACCATGAGGGGAAAAGTTAATATTTTCTCTACAAATTCTTTACATTTGTATCCAAAATACAATACAGAAGACAACTCAAATCCAACCAGAAGTACATTTTCTCAAAATCATTCCCCATTAAAAGGATTAACAGTTTATCAAATATATAGCACCATAATACAAAGACTGAGGAAAAGGGGGATTCACATAAAAAAGAGACCCGTGTTAGTATCCAAAAAAACTAGGAAGTTGCACATAACTTTAGACCATAGCACAAAAAGTAAAGAGGTCAGGTCTGCACCGTGGGCCTCGACAAGATGTTCACAATGCTGCATGCACTGATATTTGGTTCATGAAACATGTTACAATTTTCTTTCACTCTTTTTTGCTATCAAGAAAACAAGTATAAGAAAAACAGGTAAGGCCTCCATCTCATTTACAGGAAATTTTGCACTGTAGGTCGTACACCTGTGTATTTTATTGTTATTGACTTACAACATTGTCATTCATGTAGAATAATGGCACCTACGTCATATTATAGGAGAGGGTAGCAGCTAAATTTGTTGTGAAACAGTCATGTCTTAAAAGTACAAACAAACATAATGCCATCGTTTGGTCTCGAATGCATTGTCTCAAGCTAGAAAAGAAAAGGATATTTTTATATCTGAACATGTTTCACCATCAGTGCATTAAGCACCACTGGATATCAGAATTATTACTCAGTGGACCAACGGCAAAGATTTCAAACACCTCAATGCCAGTCAAACTAAAGCATTTCTTTTATTTCAATAACTCGTGTGATCCCAAATTAAAAAATAAAGCCTATGCACTTGAAATCAAATTTTGGTGGAATACAGAACAGAATGCTTTATTGCTTTGCTGGACACATTTTAACAAACTAAGCAAACTTCTGCTTTTTCCAGCCAACACATGAACTGCATATTCAGTATGAATGTTATACCAAATGTATCCGCCGCCCCCTCAGGACACCTAATTGAAAACAAAGAAAGAGCCCCTTCGAAAAGGTAGCCGTGTGGCTGCTGTTTTAAATTTCATGCCTCCTAATTTTTAAGGAAAGGCATTGCACACACAAAAGTCAGAGCATACCCACTGTGTAAAACAACCCACCAAAAAAAGCATTCATTCAACCAAAAAAAAAAAAAAAAAGAATTTAAATTTTTAATGTTTTGCAAGCTGTACCCCCCTCCCTCCAAACACCTACATTTTTTCAGTGGAGGAAAAAAAAAAGAAAGACTTGGGAGAATGTTTAACATTTGCAAGAACACAATTAAACGTCTCCGATTTATACCTGCATTAATATGCAACAGGGAATTTTACTCAGTGAAAATGAAATACTTTTTTAGACCGCATGACCAAGTGACCATAAAAGCCCAATACTATTAAATATTATGCACATCAATGTCATCCATGTCATTAAAGAATTAAGAAGAAAAAAAAATATTAGTTTTGTTGTTTACTTTAGATTTCCTGTATATCCCCAATACTGACCACCTGGAAAGCAATTAGCCTTGACCCAACAAGCTACAACAAGCCTATAAAACAAGATGCAAATGTTTCCTGAGAATTAATTATCAACCTTACTGGTACATGAAGTGAGTCTATAGTGTATACAGTTATATATTTACACCTGCATCAGGTAGAGAAATTATATTTGATTAGTGAGTATACATTTTATATATACATCAATATAAAATGTTGCTATACACACTAACAAATATATTAACTATGCATGCTATGGAAAAAGATCACAGCTGATCCAAATACATTGTAACAGAAATTGTCACATTTATGCAATAGATTTACATGTAATTAAAATTTTATGCACGTTTGTATGTAGACATTTGTATATAATCTTTAATAGGTTTATTTCTTAAATCTTCAAATATATGAAAGCGCCAGTTTTATTTCAAAATTATAATTGCATATTAAATCTTCATTTAAATAAATGTCTCCAATGTTAAGATATATGTAAAATATTAGTATATTAATGTATGTATGCCACGTGAAGCCTTTGATCAGGGGTGTGTTAATCCAGTCCTGGCACGCTGCGATGCGGCAGGAAGTGTCTCTCATTGTATTTGAAGAACAAAGATGAGTAATGAAGTTCAACTAGAAGCTTCCAGAACTCCAGGACTGTGCACCCCTGCTTTGCACCAAGATGGAATATACAGTTAATACCTGATGAACAGGTTCCACATTTTTCCTTTGCATAAGGTACACTGATTCTGCACAGTTTCTGCAGTGGCATTTTACACATCAATCCACTGGATCGATGATACAACAAGCATAAGTTCATCTAACCAATTGGAGGGGAAATTTAAGATGGGGGTATAGGGGGGGGGAGGAAAAATAAAGGAAATGACAGAAAAATAAACTCACATTTTATTTCCCAGAGTCTCACTACCTCATGGATAGTGAACAGGTCAAGTGTGCCACTGCCAGGTTCTTAATGAGGTAGTACAAAGATTTCTGTGATGGAATCAAATTTGTGATGAAAATCATTGGTTTCATGGTAGCTCATGGTTTTAAGACAACAGAGAGGGGGAAAAGGAATTAACCATGCACAGACCAAATACATAAAGATTTAGAGTGAACCTAGCTTGTTACTTAAGATAATGTACTTTAACAATAGTTGTTTAGCTGGTTATTCAATAATCTTTGTTCCCCAAACAAGAACTAGTTATGTTTAATGCTCACACCTACAGGGGTCCTATGCACAGCTTTTATGCCATATTCTCTACTTGAAATATTTTTTAAATTATGCAATGTTTTATTTTT
This sequence comes from Mormyrus proboscirostris, assembly GCA_026779585.1. Lineage (NCBI taxonomy): Eukaryota > Metazoa > Chordata > Actinopteri > Osteoglossiformes > Mormyridae > Mormyrus > Mormyrus proboscirostris. The sequence continues at coordinate 11,938,453 of JAODKF010000103.1, forward strand.
TTTAATTATGCAATTTTTTTAATTTTGCTGATGTAAACGGTGATAATCAATATTAGTAGGAAAAAAATTAGTTTATTCTGAGGCTCAGCTGAATACTTCACCCTTCTGCAACAATATGGCTCTAAAATATGGAATTTTAGGTAACTGGCAAATTTTTTTTACAGACCTTAGTTTTTTTTTAAAAAAACAAAAAAAAACAAAACGCAACTTAAAATAAAAGTTTGCATATCTGTCAATGGTGACATATCTTGTTTCTTTACAATTCTCACAGAGTTTGTTAAATATTAAAAATATGATTGATGATTGATTTGTTACTTATATAATAAAGCTGCACATCTGTGGCAAAGGTGACTGCAACGGGTGAATAGAAATGTACATTCCTGCAGTGCAATCTTATGACAGTGTTATCCATTGAATCTGAATGTGTTCATACCAGTAAGGTTTATGAGTTACATGTATTCAAACCCACTCTTTTCAGATCACAAAAAATGTATATATACTTAGATCTTTCCACCTTAAACTTAAAAATTCTCACATTACTACCCCCTTCCCAAAGTGACCAAAACAAAATCAGACACACAACAGTTCAATTTCGAAAAAATCTTACAAAAAACATCTTTGAAAACTTCAAGTACAATGAACATTGAAAGTCCATCTGGCAAATTGTTAAAACAAAGCTAAAGGAAAATAATAATCTTGTAAAATATTACCTTCTCTTCTAAATTTGCTGTATTCTTGTCTTTTCTTACCCAATAAACAATTGCTTATGATTTGGAGTCCTGCCGCTCGTCAACACCGCTGTGCACCTACCCATCCACCCCCGAACTGATTTCCAAGTGCTGGTCAGGTCAGACAGTGTTTAAGGCTTTCGCTTTTATCAAAAGTCCCCATCGGCTGTCTCACGGCTCCTGTTTGACATAGTAGCTGCCAGGACCGTTGCTCTCCTGGTCTGAGATGCCTTGTGAAAAGCTGTGCTCGTCCAGTTCTGCGGCCTCCTCCTTCAGCTGCAGTGAAGCCCCTTGAGGGAGAGGAGAAGGGCATGTAAGAATCAAGGGATCATCCCAAGAACAACCTTTCATGATCAATGCTAAAATGTCCAGCCTCAACCCCAGGGCTGCAAGTTAAAATCCTTAATTCCTCCAAACACCTGAGCATACCTGTACACGCACTCTCTCTGTCTCTGTCACACATGCAACACTGAGCAGGATAAAGACGTTTGCTGAAAATTTTCCCCAACTACTCTGCAACCCACACATGAATAATATGAGTGAAGTTTCTCCACAAAAATACCTGACAGGATCAGATGGACAGAAAAGCAGCTAAGCTTATAAGTTTTCACTGCTATCAGCCACTCTCAATGGCTTCACTGACTGGCACATACAAATGGCTCCATGAGAGCACGCCAAAATGGTTCATAATAAATAAACACACAAACTAAATGAAATAAATCACATACAGTCATCAATTGCTAGAAACTTCCTCACACTGTATTTTTTAAAAGCAAAATTAAAAATGCTGGCATGTGTCAAGCGTTAGTCATTACATCTTTGGCTACTGAAAAACATACTTCACAGTAAGAGTATCTCCTAAACAGCCTTTATATACCATGTTTGAAAACACATGCGATAAATCTTTAGGGTTCTGCAATGTATCTGACGACTAAAAATTCATCAACACCGTTTCAAACACAAAGCATGAAAAACTAACAAAAGGACAGTAAATATGACCACTGTGAAATATTTGTTCACAGACCCCAGAAGACTTTGATAAACTTCCACATATTTTACACAAATACACAAATCATTTTACTAAAATAACCATTTTAATAATTAAACAATGCCCTTTCACACTTTAAAAGAGAAACAATTACAGCTATCAGAGACACCAGGCCAAATATTTCTAACAATGTTTATAAATAATTCCATTCAAATGGCTTGAAAATGAAATACGTATTTTACTACATTTACAATGGGGAAAATACTGATTAATTCTGCTTGGCATACCTAATTATTTTCCAAAGGTACAATAAACGATGAAGTTCACCTATGCCACTGTCACATGAGAGTATGAAATGAATATCAAAACACATCTAAAATGAATTTACAGAAGGCACTGAGCTGGGCTGGGGCAGGTAGGGACACACTGTGCTCACAGAAAGTCTTGGGATGCTAGCTAAACTCTGTAAGAAAACTGCAAATTCATTAGTTTTACAACAAAAATCATTATATTCATTTTTTGTAAATACATGAAGTAACATTAGAAATGGCCAGAAGTTAAGTAAAACATTTCAAGTACTAATAAATTGAAACCCAAATCTGAATTCTAAAACAGCTGTTCTGAGTTAAGTTTATCGACAAGCAAGCAGTAAAGTAAAACACCAAACATGTGTTCAGTATCCCTTTAGCAGCAAAAATGGCAAGTACCGAATTGAATGAGTCAGTCGAAAAAATGATGACACTTAAAGAAAATGTCTGTGTGGAAGATATGTGTAGATACATTAAAATATTGCATGTTGATGGACTTCTGTCATGAAACCTGTAAATTTGCAGCATTACAGAATAAGCAAGGGTCTTCAGACTTTGTGAGCACTGTATGAGGAACATATCTATAATACACAAAATATTAATTTTAAAAACCACACCACACGAAAAAGGATTTAGGATTTATCACAATACTTATATACCGTTATAGATAATACTTTGTCTATCTGCACAGTCTTTACAATCTTAATCCTTGTTTATTAAAAGGGCCACTTCACATATTAAGCACTCCAAAACATTTTTTTTTAACTCCTTATCAAAGTAATTTTTATTTTCAACATATAAAGTAAGTTTAACTGCCGTTGGTAAGGGGATACTCATTTTGTTTAATTTTCCAATTATGTTAAATTACAACAGTGAAACGTGCAATGCATCTTCACTAAAGCACTCGTGCAAAGGGAGCTGGGCAGTATTTACTGTAGTCAGACTATCCAGAAATCTACATTTAGCATGAACAAATATGTTCAATTAAATTGCATTCATTTAAGAAGGTACGTTGTGTATGCATTTGATCAGACAATCTGTTTTTGTAATTTATAGGGACGCAAGCTATACAACCTCAATTTGTGATGAGCAATAAATACAAATCCACAGTGGAATTTAAAAAGGTAATAGTAAATCAACCTTTGAGAAAGGGTGTGTTGATTAAGACATGCTACATGGCATACAGATGAGAGTAACCTTAGCCTTGAATTTGAGGCCCGCCACACCCCAGCATGAGACCACTGTACTGTGTAGCCTTAAACGGCTCACCCTGAGTGAGGCAGACTAGGAGGAATGGTGGATTACCTGATTTGAGGCTGGGATTCAGCTCCCCACTAGTGGTGGGGGGTTGAGTGGGCCCCGGGGCCGCAGCCTGTGCGGGATGGGACGGGTAAAGGGGTGGAGTCAGCTCTTCATCACCCGAGAAGCTCCTCCGCATCGTGCCTGTCAGAGGCACGCTTGACAAATTGATCGGCCTCTTCCCAACTGGAATCTTCCTCTCTAAACACCAAGTCAGACTGGAGTAAGCTACCGAGCCTCCCGTTGTCCCTGCTCCCCCCCACACCCATCGACTTCCCCTGTGCTCTCCATACCAATAAAATACCTTTTTCAATACTTTAAAAATGGAGGCCATCCAGTATACCCAAGTGAAACAAATACCAGGATTTTTGTTAACCAGTAATACCACATTACGGTATGGAAGGGTCATTTACAACTATCCCAAACAGCTTTTTAGACACTTGCTCCCTTGGTTTGGAAATGAGCCAAAGTTTAGACCTGTGTGGGCCTTGACACAGTTCAGATTCAAGGTTTTAGTCTTCAAAGTCGCTTCACTGTCCAGCTCCCTGCTAATCTGATCTACATTATGGCAACAGTCAGCGTAACAAACGGTGAAACGCTTTGTGCCATCAGACCCTAGAGTACCTGGAACTGCAAAGTGAAAGCATGCTGCGCTCGTCTCTCTCGCTCCAAAGCAGAACCTCAAGAACCAAGTCGCGTCAAGGTGGCACTTGCTGCCTCATTCCACCGCATTCCAAATCCACACCCGGAAGGAAACCCGAGAAGCAGAGCCCCGGCAGGAAACACAAGGTCGCCAAGGTTTCTTTTTCCTGAATAGTGTTGCCACTCACAAAAGTAAGCATTTTAAAGAGCGCAAGGAAGAGTGTACGAGAAGTGACCCACTTTTCTTTTGTCCTTTGTACTGCTGAGTCTTCTTCTTCTGCTTCGTCACGTTCGTGGGCACCTCTCTTGTGGCTGGAAGAGAAAGATCAGAAGAATTCAGTTGGCATGGGTTTCAGAGATGTCACAATGCTGCTCACTCATCTCCACATAACTGCCATTGTGTGATCCGGCCTACAGTGTAATCTGTCATTTATAAATTCGTAATACAGCTCAGGAATGGTAACACTCAAAATGGCAGACAAATATAGTTTGCTAGTGAATAAAGGGAAATGTAAAACACCTCTACAGCAGTAACAATGCTAAGAGTACAACTACTCACTCTGCGCAGCTGGGGGCTGCAGTTGATATCCTGTAAGCTGACACCAGCCCACGGGGTAGAGGTCCGGCGACTCACAGTCCACCCACTGATCATACTCGTCCTCCCAGCCATCAAAATGAATGCGCAGCAGTCTGTGCACGATGCGTGTCACCGTGGCAACACACACCAACCGTGGTTCCATCAGGTCCACAGCTTCCAGCTTCATCCCTGTGCGGAACCCGTGGTTTGGAACTTCCTGCAAGTTAGGAGAACATGACTGAATTACACACACAGAAGGCCAGTGTACCAGGGTAGCAACAAGCACACACAGCAATGCCTCTGGTGATTTGAGCATATTCACTTCTTAAAACATCCCGTTATTTTTAATAAATGTCGGAACTATACACATACTTCATTAGCCGTTTTAGGGATGCCACATGACACTTTTGGTATGAATAAAACCATACCTTGGGGGGGAAAAAAACAGGTCTCCATGACACCCATTTACTAATCTTGATCGATAAAAGAATGAAAGCGCACTATAACTCAGTATTTTAGTTAATCAATAACACTTTCTTGAAAATTCCTTTGTAATCTTAAAGTACTGATCTCATCTCAATTGACTTATTTCACTGAACACAACATTCCTGCATGGGGATCATTACTTAGAGTAGGTCCAACACCAAATATTTCATTACTAGAATGTATTTGATCATCTAAGAGCAATGATTAGTCTAGGACCAGTTTTTCTGGTTATAATCCTGAGGACCCAAAGGGATAACATTTGTCTTATCCCAGCACTAACACATTAGATTCAAGAAATTCACTTATCTACATGCAAGGAACACACACCTCTTGTGCTAAAATGCCCCAGTATCCCAAATACAACATGAAACACCCAAGCCACAATCCACATAAAACATTTGGTGCAGATCAGGGCTGAGCAGACTTTGAGAAGCAGATGCTCTTTAAGGTTTAAAAAGGGGACTTGGCATCTTTAAAGCTCCCACACCAGTTCATGTTAAATAGTTTGAGGGGAAATACTGCCCCGGTATATGTCACCCCTTTTTAGAGTGAACACGAAGATGACTGATATTTTATGATGTCTTTTTCACAATAGATATGATTGTGTTTCCACAAAGCAATTTAGCTCATGCTTCTAAAGCAACTTGGATCAACAAATGCACACAGTGTATAATTTTACTGGAATTTGAGATAACCAGCAACCTTCAGAGGGCACATCCTTAGCAATTATGCAATCCGCACAGTCAATGTGTTAGTCTCCTCAAAACATCCCCAACAGGGGTTACCTTGTTAAAAAGCTTCACTGGAGCTGCTATGGAACCCGTCTCCCTGAGGTAGTCAAACCATTTGAATGGGAGTTTACTATAACCTGTGAGGAAGATTTTATTTTAGATTAAAATCCAGAGCAGCATCAAATGAGCCAGAGGCAGTTTTAAAGCAGTCACTATTTGATGCATTCAGCCACTAAACAAAGTACCTCGGGGTGGGGTGAGCTCAATGTCATTAATTTCACAGAAACCAGCAGGGAAAATGGAGGGCGATGTGGAATGGTAGCAGAACCAGTCCGAGCCATCTGCAGCTTCCGAGCCGTCGATCCCGATCATGAGGTACCCATCTGCCAAAACCTAACCATGGATGAACCACACAAATCTCTTAATGGAGATAACACCAGCCATTCTCTTCACAGTTAAAGCCTATGATTCCTACAGAAAGAGGTGCCCATTAATGTCGAGGCTGACGAGATAATACAGGCCCCATCATTGGATCGGGTCACAATGTTCTGCTGAAAGCCAGGCCTTACCTTTCGTACAGTAGCTACACATATAGCAGAGAGATTTAGTGGGTCAATGGCCTCCAGTTTCATGCCGTCTTTAAACCAATCCCCACTCTGATCGACGTCCTTCACCTGACAGAAAATTAGGTGACCGATTTCATTTTCCTTCTGCTGCCCCAATACCCTTTAGATGCAGGTGTTTATACAGCCAGTTTGAAGAGAGACTTTGGTACCAATTACACATTGTCAACACACACAAAATTGTATTCTTACCTTCAAAAATAGCTGCGCGGGGGCATCTGCCTGACCTTCAAGTTTCTTTGATACATCTAAAACAAACAAAAAAAAAACAACACATAAAAAAATGGGCATTTTTACATAGTGACTTATGAAAAGATACAACCATGAACAACAGGTAGCATGTAAACACCTGGCTCCAAGGCCAAGTTTTACCCATTTCCTCACCAGATCTCTTGAAACGGTGACCAATGCTGCGGGACCAGCCAATGGAGTGGATGAGTGGGCTATACATGTGACACCAGAAGTCATCGGTGCCATCTTCGCTCTCCTCATACACCAGTCGCAGCCGGCCACCAATCACCTGCTCCACCAGAGCTACCCGCGTCCGGCAGAGATGGGTCTTGTCCACCACCTCGACCCTCATCAGTTTTTTGAAGGGGTACTGCATACTCTCTTGCACCTGGTGAAGGACAATTTCAAGTCGCTGAGAAAAGAATCGCCTGTCTGCAGGAATATCAAAGTAGGGCCACACTTCACCATGAACAATGAATGATCAAAGTAATTGGTGTGTTTTACAGAACTTGAATACGCATTCTGATCATACTCAAGAACAGTGCTTTACCTTGGAGGAAAAGTCAGGTGGAAGTGTTTTTGCTCCTGTAAGGCGCGCCACTAGGAATGCTTTCCAGTTGGTGCTTTTATGCTGAATGGCTAGAGAGAGACAATACAAAGATTAGCCAGATAGACATGTACTCAATACTGGTTACCTTTACAGTTTTGTTCTCAGACGGCAACCTACACAATTACAATAAAATTCTAAAATTCTAAAACTATGACACATATCAGCCAATTCCCATATAAAATTTAAACAATCCAGATAAATCTTTAGAGGGCTATATGTGAATACACCCTAAACACCAAATTCAGCCCTCTAAGTGTGCCAAGAGAAAGTAAATTTTATTCTCTTTGAATTCACATTGTCCTTAATTTTCCAAATGCACTCGGATCACTTTCCGGTGCACTTCAGATTTTACGTGATTTCAGTCCATTTCACATTCACACTTGGTCCTTTCAGATACTGAATTGATCGTGAGTCTCATTTCTTCCCCCACAAAACATCAGCTATATATAATTGAATGGACTCAACAGGCAAATCGAAACATTATTTAATCCCGACCATGTGATCGATCTAAATTCTTAAACCTATTTGGCAAATGGCTCTAAAAACGGAAGCATGACAACCACTGATATAACATTATAACATGAAAAATCTTAAGGTACAAGCCTCCAGTAAAACAAAACAGAGACACCTCCATCGTATGCAACAAAGTAAACCAAGTAACATTAGCTTTCCCGTGAGACAATGTTTTGATCTTCGCTTGGAATTCTGGGATTCTGTGCAAGATCACAACCTAAACTCTCACGTAGGCTGTGTCTGAATTCAGGGGCTGCATCATTCTAAGGGCTGATTTATACTTGATGCTCACAATGCACACATTATGGCCACCACATGTTTTCTGCACTCATTCCATGAGTTGTAGGTGTACCTACGCAAGGAGTTAATACGATGTTTAAAGTTTCCTGCCACTGCTTTTCCAAGAGCTCTGGCAAGCATTCTTCAAGCCATTCTGAATTATTTTCATCCTTGTTGTTTAAATCACTCATGAATAGACGCGTTTATGGGAAACTGCTTTATTTTGAATTGTTTTTTTCCTTTATTAATACTGCAATACTTATTGCAGAAATTTCCCAGTGTCGTGCAGCCCAATGACAAAATACTAACTACTACGAGATATTTAACATACAATGCAGCATTCACCGTGCGGTAGTAAAATGAAATGAGACAGAGTGAAGTATGATGTGGAACAGTGGTTATAGTACAGAGACTGCTGCAGTAGTATTAAAATATTAGCAACTCGATTGCTGTGGAGGTAGCGAGTGTACATCATTTCATGTCACAACCTCATACAAAACAAGTGAGACTGGAAACAAAGGAGCCAAGATGGTTCTCCCGCATTGCCCCCTGGTGGACATGACTTAAAAACTACGCGTGCAAGTACAGTTAGTACACCGCTTGCCTTGCGTGTGCATCGTGTTGCATGGGCATTGCGTGAAGCATTTGACAACAGTAAATGATATTACAGAGCTCTAATAAAATCTATGGTCATACTACTTCCCATTTGAATAACAATATACTGCACCCATTAGTGCAATAAACTTCCCAGGTCCATAAGCTAGTGTCAACTACCTTAAGAATTTTTTTGGGTTGGTTTTGACATCAGCATTGTATGGAATCCAAAAAGAGAGAAGAGTGAAGTGAGATGGGTGCACTTTCTGTTCACATATCATCGGCAAGTGAACGTGCTAAATGGGCTTGCAACAAACCAAACTCAGACCACCTCTTGAAACTTCGCTTTTTTTTTGGGGGGGGGGGGGGGTCCCCAAGGTCATTTCAGCTTATGTTGCGTGGGAAACAAGGCAAGTTCACTTAAATTTGCTAAATCGAGCCCTTAGTCAAACATTTTCAAACATCATATTCTAAGGAATGGAGTAGGAGATATGGAATGTTTGAGATATGTGAATGCTACCAAGGCATCTGCAATTCTGTGTGACTGGTAGATACACAAAATGACTTTTAACAAGCTCAGAATTTGCCATAATAATTGGCCTATTGAATAAATGGTCTGTCGACAATAAGTGTATGCAAGAGAGCAATCACTTAGCAATGGATTATAAATGAGCGAACAAATCTGCTTGCACAGAGTCATATCCCTCAAACTTACATTTGGGAGGAACAAGGGGTTTGCCGGTGGACGCACACCAGCCGACAGGGTGGATTTCAGGGACACAGAGGTTACACCAGAAATCACGGCTGTTGTCGTCATCGAAGCCCTCATACCGAAGGAGTGCCTTGAAACCTTCAAGGAACAAGAAGCTTTCTTTACAAGAATCAGTGTCTTCTGAACAGAATTTTCAAAGCTGAATGGTCTCAATACCTTCTGCTGGGTTTCAATATTCAAGAAAGATCATGCCAATAATATAATTTAAAAACAAAGCTGTCATGTGGGCCTATTTATCTTTGCCTTCCTGTAGACTAATAAGTGATAGGACTTTCATTCATAAAACTAAACGTTTTAAACATTTAAATAAAAGAATATTTGAACCATGTTTGATAATGACATTCCATAGTCATTACCTGCCAGTTTGATGACTGATGCTATCCAGTATACTTCTGTGGGAACGTCAGAGTCGGTATTGGGAACTTCTAGTCGCACTGACTCAGTAACATCACCCCAGGAGGCTCCCAGGGGGACCTGGGACAAAAAAACCATGTCTGTGAGATGAAGACGGAGCGATAAGCAGGAGTCCAAGCTGTTTATTTTCATTTGTTGTGCTTACATGCTTGAAACAGCTAACTGGTGCTCCAACCAAGTTATTGCTGCCGATGTAATGGCCCCAGTCAAAGCCTTCAACAGGAACCACTACAGGTGAAAGGGGGAAAAAAGTATTATAGCACTGTTAGCATATATCCAGAAGCAATAAATAGATATTGCAGAATCCATATTTCATCAACGGAATGCATTTATCAGCTTAAACCACCCTTAAAAACATTTATTCATTCCAGATAAATGAACATACCAGTTTTTGATTTGGCTTGGTTTTGTTGGTTTGCTTGGTACTGAGCATAGGCGGCCAGTTTTGCCATAAGAGGTTGTTTCTGTAAGACTTTTGCCTTTTTTGTTGGTGGTTTCCCCTTTAGAGAAAGACAAATGAACCATAAGCAGTCTTTAAAAAAATTATCTAAGTATGGTATGTTAAATATACACTGACTACTCAGCCACATTTATAGATTACTTTTACACACACACACACACACACACACACACACAAAAACAAAAAAATTAGTGATCACAATTAAAAAGCATAATAAATATATGTCACCTTAGCATAGAACTGTACTATGAAACACACATAAAACACACAATGAAAAGGTGATACCTGGAGTCTGGCCAGAATACTGGCTTTCTTAGAATTTGATGAGTAACTCCGGGAGCAAGAAACACTGCAAAATCTCTTTGTCTTCGAGTAAAAAGCATCTCTCACTCCCACCATTCCACACATCTCACAAGTAGCTAGAAAAGAAGAGAGAAGGGAACGTGTGCGTACACGGCACTTAATTATGATTGATTCAATCAAATCAATCTAAAACACAAAGATTTTTTTTCAAATGAAAATGCATAAGGCATAAAGGAACTTTACAGACAACTGCAAGACATTAACATAGAAAATTTACATTTTAGATGGTAATCTTATGGGCCGATCTGCATGGACATCCATTTGCTTCTACCAGATTAAAAAAAAAAATACCTACCCATTCCAGCTTTTCCATCAGGGTAGGTGTACACTTGGCCATTGTTTTTGATAATGGAGAGGCCAGCGCGAATGTTGGTCTGCTCATCGTCACTATCCTCCGTGCTGGAACTGCTACTGGAGTCCTCACTACAGCTGTCATATCCATCAAACATTCCAAAGGAATCTCGTCGCTTTCTGTCTGGACGTGGAGTGTGTTCAGTCTGCAAAATAATCGAAATGCAAATCATTCAAACCATGCTATGTGCTGCATATTAAGAAAACGGAGCAAAAATCTGGCCACGCCTAAGAGATCAGAAAAATATTGCCCTTTATCACCATAAAATTTTCACATGTTCATTAGTGAACCACTCACACAAGCAAAGAACCTAGGGCTACAACTAAAACCTGTGTGCCGCTGACCACACGCAACAAACAATAATGCCTAAATAAAAATAGTTGGGGCCTCTAAGACTACTAAAGTCTGGTTCTTCTGGGCATAATTTGCCCATTACTTGAAAATTTTAATGTTCACTGGGTTGTATGAATCGTTATAGCTTTGCTATTCGTTTATTCCACCAGATACCAGTGTTAAATGTGTATTAAGTGCTGCCTCTGGACCTGCTGTTTAGCCATATAGCTGCAAAAACGACTTGGGCTGAGTTTTGGTATAGCTATGAAGAAACCATTGAGAGCTGAACCATCTGGATTCAAATTTAAAGTTATGTTTTTTAACAACACTTCTTAAAACACTTCCACGACCATAATTAATAATTTTATAATTTTCAATCGCAGTAATAGATTTTTACATGCGTTACATAAAGGCTTCATAAAAAGCTTACAAAAGTGTACATCTTGCTCTTAAGCCTAAGAAACACAGGTTAAACATGTAAAAAGCCTCTTAAAATATTATAAGATATTACTCATGCTGCAGGACCTAAAGGATGGGAATACTGGTGCATGTATGTAGAAATCAAACACCTTTAAATTAAACCTTTAATTTTTCACACAGAATGTACTCATTCAAATACGTAAAACATCTAAAAAACGCATCAGTAAATAAGCGAAACAGCACGCCACCTTCGTATTAAAAATACATTTAAAAACCCAATGACTAACATTTTAATAAACTGCAAATTTGAAATACATAAACATTGCCAAACGATTCTAATACATACCCTTTTATGTCCATTCTGCTCCATGGCACTACTTTTTAAAGCACTTTTTTACACCTTTTGGGAAAGTCCAGAGGCAGCAGAGTTTTGGTCTCAGATTTCATGAAGTCTAAACAATATTCAGAAAATTAAAAATGTCATCGTCTTCATTTTAACTCCACAACCTAAACAAAGAATCAATCATTTACTTGCCATTACACCACAGAGGCATACTGTCAGGAAGTATTGTTGCTGGCAGAAAGCGAAAGAAAAAAAAGCCACCCACGAAAACCTTTCAGCAAAAAACATCTATACGCGAATTTCTATTATACAGTGAAACCGATACTTGCATCTATTGTATATTACAATCATACCTCAGAGAGGAAGTGGCACTCTGAAATAAGCAATAATCAGGCTTTTAAAACTAAAGCAAATGTCCGACCTTTGTGTAAGAAAATATATATATCGTTTCCTCATGCCTGAGCCGACGACTATTCTGCCACCTGTGGTGCTCTAAATTGCCGTGGCGATTTAAAAATACGATATTGATTTTGACATATATTCTGCGCTTGTCACACGACACCGAAAAATAATACTATTTCCGCTTGGGAGCGGGTCAGAAAGGCTCCGGAGAGACATTTAAATCGCCGGCTAACAGCGCTTGCCTGGCGCATTTAGTGCGGAATAAACGCCGTAACCGGACGAGCCGCGAAAGTCGCTAAACTTCAGCCAATCGACAATAAGTCCAAGCAAAACATTTTGTACACAAACAGCTGGAGCGTTTTACTACTGAATCGCAACCATTAGCAAGCAAGCCGAAAAGCATATCCATGCATAAATTCTTTACCGTGTAAGCAAGCTACAAAGGGCATACAAAACACAGCACAATAACCACATTTTTTAAAAAAACAGTCCTTACCCCGAAACTGTGGTACCTCTCACGCGTCGCAGTGCACCATTCATATTCGCCCCTCTTTCCATTTCCTTACATATATATATATATATATATATATATAAATAAAAATGGTGTTTTACTCTCCAGTTGGCTCTACCTAAAGGCTTCCACTAGCGCAAATCTTCCTGTACACAACGCGGCATGGTGGAGCACAGGGTCTGCCCGAATCAGCGCATTCGATACACAGCTCGTACGTTAACTTTTTACAGCAATTACCAAATATTGGTGCATTAGCCGAGATGTAAATTCAGCTCCAGGCAGCAGCTCAACCAGTCTTCCACTAGTGGCACCTAGTGACGGTATGGTCTCACCAAGAGGCCTTCGCGTGATCCCATTGCCCTGCAACACCTCGAGATTACGGCGCTACCGCGTACGCTTGCACTACTACGCTAAAAAGAAACTACTTGGCTCACGTCAACATAAGCTATAAAGCAAACGACCGACCTTTCTGAGTCTGATATAGGTGCTCGTGTGAAACTACGGGCCTTCTGAGTGCTGTTTCTGCCGCAAGCTGACAATCACAACAAAGGGGGGATAAACAGGATTTTAATAGCTTAGCTACTAGCTGGCTATCTACCAATGTACCAAGGTTTCACGCTCAACCTGCTCAATAGACTCACCAAATCCCTTGCGTCTTCCATCAGCCCCTCATGTAAAATATTCCCTATTTCCGATCCGTTCAAATTTAGAACCCCAAAAAGGGGAAATTATTAGAAAACCAAACCAAAAGCCAAAAATGAACTCCAGCTAAATATCAACAAAATTATCATATTATATTTTCTGCGCATGCGTACGGAACGCCTACCGTTTTATGATTGGCCACAACGAGGAAATCGTAATCTTCGCAACATGATCCGAATTTCATTGGCTGTACCACTCTTTGTATTATTGAGAGGACAGTCATTGGTCTTTTAGGTCAACCTTATTTGAATAAATACATTTCAAGCGACTTCTTTTAGCAGATAAAAACTATTTTGTCTGCATGCAATCCCGAGTTATGGAGTTGTTTTATTTATCATTGTAGTAGTGTTTTAAATGAACGTGAATCAAAGATAACCTACATATTAAAAAGGATGACGTTTTGGAATCAGTACTAAAAATATAGTGGAGTCGAACTCATTTTCACAAATTTTTAAAAAATTTGTGTATACAAAAGCTACTACAGAGAAATTCTCACGTGCTTACTGAATGGCGTGTAGTATTTCTTATCGTCATATTTTATTTTTCAACTAAGTAGTGAAAAATAGTTGCCGGAGGTCTTCCAGTTCTGATTAGTCGTTTATCAGTTAACAGCTTCGTAGGGTTGGTTCTCTAGTTCTGGGCTTTTTAATCAAGCTGTTATAGCCATTTATAGCCAGGATGGTTAGAGACTATAAACACCGGTTTATATCAAACTGTATGATGTAATTCCACTGCCATGATAATATCTGGTCTACTAAAATAAATGCAGTCAAATATGTAAACACTTTATTACTTAAAATTAAACAACAGAACAAACGTCGACCTTAACATGTAAATTGTTTCAGTTATATGGCTGACATCAGAGCATGTCAGTATATATTCAATATTGAAAAAGTATTCTTTTGTAAAGTTTTGCTATACTAACAAATGAAAAGTTGGATATGTACAACATAGGGAACGGAACTGCAAAGAACAATGAAAGCAAAACAACCAAAAAAAAGAAAAAAAAAGATTTTAGTGCACAGAATTTAGCAAGGGAAAACTGGTTTTACAGAAACATTAACACTTTGCTGTAGAGCATCCCTGTACTTGCAAAAAAAACCTAGTATTGACAGATTTAGATTAGTTCCTGGCATATTATCATTTTTCAGTACACAGTGCAAAGAAGGGACAGAGCAGAGACATTTTGAAAATATTCTTTGCATTACTCCAAGTTGGGCTGGTTTGGGCCCTGTGCTTAAGAGAACTGCAGGGCAAAGGTTACAATTCCAGGCAGCAGCAGCAGCAATTTATAAATAAGGCAGTTGTGCGAAGTAGGATGCACTGGCAAGAGAGAGAGAGAGAGAAAAAAAAAAAGTCACAGTCACTCTTCTGATCATTCATTACAATACCAGGTTTTAAGGGACATCTCACAGTCAGAGCATATAAATAGATTTAAACATGCTATGCCCTTTAAAAGTACAGGTTCAATGTACATTTGTATTCAACAACAACAACTGGTATTTGTTTTTAAAAAAGAAAAATCCTACTAATTAGACTGATTTAATGCATTCATGTGATTACATGTAATGGCAGGAAAGTGTGAATATTTTTGGAGGGCACTGTAGTTCCAACTTAATAGAAAATGAATCACACTTTGCACCTGTATCAAGGATTGATACTGAACTATTTAACAAAGTAGCTGGAGTATTTCATATGCCAAATTATAATAAGCAGTGTAAGCAGCTAAAACATATAAATACAATACACAATAACAAAATACCCACCCCTTACCAATTTCTTTGGTTTGGTTTCACACCAAGTCCTCCCCAATGACATCATCCATACTACCTGAGATAGAGGCAACTTCTAAAACATTTGTATGGGGGGGGGGTAAATTGGGGGTTAGAAAAAAAAAAAGGGTGGGTTGATACAACATAGGTCTCACAAAAGTTATAAAAATCATACCTCTATCAGTTTCACCTACAAGCATGACGACAACACCACCACAACATAGCTATAACCAAGTGTTATTGCAAAACAAACATGGTGATACAGCCCCAATTAAAAAGCCTATACCAAACTTATATTTTGCATGCACTACAGATTTATTTTTCAGGCCTATCTTTTTTACCTGAATTCAGAGCTGAAGCACTAGTGTCAGGGGGATTATTATACAGAGGGCTACTTCTTTCTTTGTAAAGGAGTGGGAGCCTCGCTCCAGTTCCTGACCTCCTTTCCTGGCTGACAAGCATATATGTGCTGGTGTCTCCTTCTGTTGAAGTATTCAAGCTTTGCAGCTGAAACTGCAAGTATGATTCCACGCTGTGCAAGGGTCTGGTTTGCTCAAGCTCAAGACAATCATGGTTTCCCAAGAACTCCTGTTCCTCGGAGGCAGTAACTCCTCCCTTGGTTCTCTTGTTGCTGGACAACACCTGTTGGAACCTACATTCCATAAAGTTGTCGTCTTTAGCCGTCAAATTACTTCTTACAGTCTTGATCTTTTGGCATGGGAAACTGCTGGTGTGTTCTTCAAGGCTTGGACAATGCTCCGATTCTTCTTTTACTTCTACTGAGCATACATGAAGAAATTCACTGGCTCCACCACAACTACAATATTCACTACATGTTATGGCAGCTGTCACACTTAGTTGGGCAACAGACTTGGCATCCTTCTTTTGTCTTGTTACTTCCAATCTCAATAACTCTGCCTCTTCCCCATCACTGTTCTCAAGACTCTCAGAAAGATCCAGGCTATGACCACTGAGAAAATCTGACACTGGAGACTCACTGTCCATCTGGGAATGGCAGGACGTAGACAGGCTTGTGCTCAAAGATAACAGAGTGGAATCATTTGAGGAGGACAGGTAGTACCAAACACTGCGAATTCCATTACTGCTACTGCCCTCACTGATATTGCTTTCTGAAGAAGCATTCAAGTCAGCAAATTCAGGGCCAGAAGAAATGGAAAACACATCCTGCCCATCATCAGAACTGCTGGCCCCAGAGAAGAATACTTCATCAGATAAAGTCAAGGAATTGAGCACAGAGGTCATGACCTCAAAACAAGGGGAAGAAGTGGTGGAGGAGCTTGAGAACATGTCAGGGGACACCTGGCGTGGAAAGGAACAGTGTTGGTCTTGCTATGCCATCACATAATTTTTCTGTACTCTGAAGGATGAATAACTCCTGGCTTGAGAGCAAGATGGGAGACACCCCTATCCACAGTATGTTCATGCCCACCTGGGATGGAGTGGAGTCCCAGTTGCTTAAGGAGTTCATTAATAGGATACATGAACTCTGGTCTGTATCAGCTCGGACAGTTTCAAGTGGCTTAATAAAATTAAAGGAAAAGCAACTGGCTGGTTTCTTCATCACATTGCCACATGGATCCATAAAACCTTAAAAGACATGCATTATACATATAAAGCATAATGTCACTGAAAGAAGTACAATTACAAAAATTCTACATTGATTGCTTTCCCCACATGCAATATGTCCGTTGGAATAAAGTGAATGTCCTTGCAGTGAACACCCCTTTTTGCACATCTGGGAAACCTACCTGA
Source organism: Mormyrus proboscirostris (assembly GCA_026779585.1). NCBI lineage: Eukaryota > Metazoa > Chordata > Actinopteri > Osteoglossiformes > Mormyridae > Mormyrus > Mormyrus proboscirostris. The sequence continues at coordinate 11,955,679 of JAODKF010000103.1, forward strand.
CAAGCTGATGCAGGAAAGGCTGAGCTCTGATGTGACTCCAGTAACATCATCCTGGAAATGAAGGGATAATAATGACCATATTTATCTCTGCATAGACATTCTGCATTTAAGGTCAATCCAATCTGCCCCTTACCAGCATCTTCTGCAATGAACCCGGGTTATCTCTGGTACTCTTGAGCCCTCCATCACCCAAATCAAGGCAGTGCACGGCATGCCCCAATCGAATGAGCTCCTCACCTACACCCAGCAGCTAAAACGAGAAGGTTACGGGTCAAAACAATACGATTTCATGAGAGACCTAGGCTCAAGTAACACATAGGTATAAACATCAGTAAGTGGACCTTATCAAACAGAATGTCTGTAATCTCACAAAGATGCTTTCATGACCCAGACCCCCTTCTTCATTACGTCACTGACCTTGCCATGGTTGTTGTCATAGAGCTCAACGCTTGGCCAGGAAGACATGTCAGAATGAGAGTAACTACAAAGTTTAGCAAGAAGTGGTTTCCACTGAGCACAGTAAGTCAAGCGGTCAAAATCATCAAGGGCTTCCTCAGTCCATGACCCCCCTGTAAAAGTACCAAAACAAGAACATGGTGGACACATTGTTTCCTGCATGCACTCATACATGGTATATGGTGTTAGTCAGCTGTGGCCTATATTTGTACACAGTATCCGTCACTTCCTGTCTTTTGCCTTGCATTTTTGTTTGGCGAGTTGCTTTTTTGACATCAAATTCAAAATCTCTAGGTAGCACATGAGTTGCATGGAAAAAATAAAAATAAGCACATACCTGCTGGACTTACTCCTGCTAAACTACATTCAATGGCTTGGAAGGGAAGGCTCAAAAAGTCACTCCTAAAGAGATGACAGTTATGTAAAAATACAGCTTTGTTTAAAACCTTAAGCTGAAAGAGACTAAGGGAATAGCCTGTCTATCAGGGTGTTTGAACCTGGATAAGCTCTGACCTCATGCTCCTGAGGCTTTCTAGGGAAAGCTCGCCATTGTCACCATAGTCAACATAGTAGACGTCCACCAGGCCAGACTCCAGCACACTCAGCACTCTGGCCCTGTTCCAAGTGCCATGGTTCCGGTAAGGGGCTGCCACAATGTCCCCCACCACTACTTTCTCCACTTTCAGCTCCTGGGGCAACAAAAATGATTGGCGAGAAGTTTTAAGATTGCAAGTACCACCAAATTTAGCAGAAAATTGAGTCTCACTCACTGCAGTCCCAGTGCTGTAGAAGCGGTCCATTTCAGCAGTCAACTTGTCAAGCTGTAATGATCGCACCCCCAAAATCTGGATCCAGAAGTGCTGTGGGTTCTCAGCTGCTGACACAAATACTTCCAAGTGTTCATCGGGCTGGAAGCTCAAATCTGGACTAGGGACTAACAGGAGAATATTTTCTTAGGGTACCATTTCAGTTTTGGGGTTTAAATTATTAAGATGTACAAAAATTGGCACAAGGCCAAAAGGTAATCCAGAGTTGTTTTGTTCTTAAGCTGATCTGATGATAACCTAATATCATTGCAAACAGTTCATATAACTTGAAAAGAAAAAAAAAAGAAAGATAACATGCAAAAGTAAATTGAAGACAAAACATGTTTTGCACAGACTAGATAGTTAATAATGAATGAGAATTGAGCGCTCCAGAATTAAAGCACTTAAATCACTGATACTTGCTTTCGAATTTGAAAACGCTCTGCAGAGACATTTCTTGAGTGTCTTGTTCCCCACTCTCAATTATGGATTGTTCCTCTGGTATAGGTTTGGATGCGTCTGGAGCCTCCGTGGTTCCATTGGGAAGTACCATCTTCTGGCTTAAGGGGTCTTCCGGAGCAAGCTGAAGTTCCACTCCATTTTTCTTTGTCATTGGCTTTTCCTCCTTCTGATCTTGCAGTTCTGAGGGGCGCCTCTTGTGGCGAAGAGCGGAGGACTGTGCTATCCGTTGCCGGACCTCCTCACTCTCAGCCACCTTTTCCATGACTAGCTCCTGAAAGACCAGTCCATTCTGTAAACCTTCAGATTCAATAATTAAATTAAAACTCCAAATCAAATAAGGAAAGTTCATCTTCCAACTACTTGAATGGGATGCCAGTCCCTTACAGGACACACATGTGTATGTTATGGTCAGTTTAGATCAGGGGTGTCCTACTCCGGTCCTGGAGAGCTAATGTCCAGTGGGTTTTCTATCCTACCTAGCTCCTGAAGAGAAACACCTGTTCCTGGTATTTACCTGAGAACGTGTGTGGCTCACCAGAAGCCAGGTACAGTAGGATAGATAACGTACTGAACATTAGCTCTCCAGGACCGGAGTAGGAGATCCCTGGTTTAGATTCACCAATTGATCTTATTGCAGGTTTTCAATATTTCAGGAGGACACTCATCCAAATATAGACAGAATACCAAACTTCATTCAGAGCCAAAAGCAGCCAAACCCTGGAAGACTGATGCTACATCAAGCCATACAGTCAAAAATACTGGTGTTCATACACGTGCAATTTCAGCTAAAAATAAAATCGAAAGTCTCTCTCAGATGTCTGATAGTATTGCAGAACCTTTGATTTCCATAAATTAGTATGGCCCTTTAAATAAAGACAAAAAATATAACATCCCGATTGAATTTCATATTAAGACATAAGATGTGATAGCCTTTCATTATAACAAGCACAATCAGGCCAGTCATATAGCAAATCAATGAGTTTCTGAGACCTCGGTCCCGGAAGTCTGGTCTTTTTTTTTTTGGTCAAAACTGCTCTAATTCACTCAGATTTGAATGCTGCCTTCTCCCATCTGCTCCTTTTAAATCACAGGTTTTAAATGGAATTTAGTTCTGCACTCACTGTTGCTGCCTTCAATCACTCAGAAGCATGACTTTTGACAAAGATCCAGTTTTTCTGACACTGGGTTGCATACTATTTACCAAACTGCTTCAATATTCTCCTGGTTTCATGATGTCTTACAATTATTTAAGGCACCCAAAGCCAGAGAAAGCAAAGAAACCTAAAAAACACCACTAAACCTATTCCATGTTTGCTATAGGTTGCAAAGTGTTTTCTTTGAAGGCTTCAATTTAGTTGTTTTTTGTACATAGAGAGATAGCAAGTTTACCAGAAACTTGAAATTTTGTCCCATCTATCAGATATTCTTGCAGAAATCTTCTGGCATATTAAGATATTATTACAAAATTCTGCCAGGATTTCTTATGCTTCTGTCAGAAGTGTGGGGGTCCTTTATAGTTTCCTTCTATA
>JAODKF010000103.1:11959031-11975602 GCA_026779585.1 Mormyrus proboscirostris
GAGATAGCAAGTTTACCAGAAACTTGAAATTTTGTCCCATCTATCAGATATTCTTGCAGAAATCTTCTGGCATATTATTACAAAATTCTGCCAGGATTTCTTATGCTTCTGTCAGAAGTGTGGGGGTCCTTTATAGTTTCCTTCTATACATCTCTGTTTCATCAAGTTAGTGATGTATAATACCCTCAAGAAAAGCACAATCACAACAAAAAAAATTTTTACAACAAAAAAAAAGTGCTAATGATATTGTCCAACCCATTTAGGATACCTTAGACTATGAGTTCTAACTATGAATATGAGTATTTATTATGACTAATAAATGACTTTGCTTTTGCAATTTGGTCCAAGGCAAATTTAAGCAAATATTTAGATACATGATTTTAAAATTTAAATTTTTGGAAGAAATGATAGATTCCGATGCTTATCTGCCCGTTGTTCATCTTTTTGGTCACAGCTGAAATAACAAAATAATTGATATAACAAGAGAAATTCTCACTTTGGCATGATGCACCTCCCGCCGTATCCCCGTGATGGAAACTCTGCCCCTTTCTGCCAGGGTACTGTCCCGATCTTTAGGACAGCTAATACGAGCGCCTGAAGTCCGATTTATCAGCTTTAAGGACTCCCCTCCACGCCCTTCAAGACACAAATGTGTATTTAATACTTGGAATCAAATGTTTGCATCACAATGTAGAAGACAACAGTATATCATTTTACTATCTATTTTAAATGGGGCACAAATTACCTATGATTCGTCCTAAGGCAGTCTGGGGAACCTCAAAATCTTCAGTTATGACCTCACAGTCAGAGGCCAATTTGTCCAGAAAACACTTGCCCATCAGAACCTGGTGAGCTGAGCCCTGAAGCTGAAAGGAGACACTGTCACCCTCATTCTCTGACAGAAGTCTCACTTGGGCACCAGACTGCTGGTTCACCTGTCATGGAAGAAAACAACAAAAGGAGAAGATATTCACTGCATTTCTTCAGCTTTAATTACAGAACCAGCACCAGTGTACTAAGGTTTTCATTCAACTCAAAGCCTAATACAGTCCAAAATAATTTAAAATAAAACCACGGTGGATATTTGAGGATCAGAGCAGTAAAACTGAGTTAAATTATGTTACGATGAACTTACCAAGTCAAGGAACGAGCTCTGATGCCTGGCGATGGAACGGTAAACTTCCAGAGGAACTGTCAGTCTGGCCTGCTCCATACTCTCCCTTTGACCTAAAGGGCAGGACAGGCACCCACATGCTACAAACACATTCTGCTGCCACCATTTGCCCAAAAAGCATCACATCAAAACTATGTATAAACCCAGGAACAGCTTTAAAAGGAGTGCAACTTACCATTACTACTTGTGAAATGACGATAGAGGATATAGCCAACTGTGGCCCCAACTGGGAGCCCTAAGACGAGGGCCACCTTCTTCCCAGAGCTCAGGCTGCTCCAAGGGCCCTCCCCAGATGACTGCATTGCTTGAGTAGCGTCAGAAACAAAACAGAACCTGCACATACGAATTACCTCATTATTGCAGCTTTTCAGCTCGAACCATGAACATGAAATATACATTTTCATGTTGAGAGATAGCACAGCTTCCCAACTTTGCTTCATGGCTTTATTGACTAAATGGTGAAAGATTAATAGCTTTTGCATACATTTTCATCCATTTGCACACTATGCATTATAACCTTTCCAGTACTGGGCCATTGTGAGCCTGGAGCCTCTTCTAGAGAAACACAGGGCACAAGACAGGGGATATCATGGACGGGATGCTAAACCTTTTCCCATTGGGAATTTTGAGAATGTTACTGAGATTTCTTAGATGATGTATGGACAGAGGGAGGAAACTGAAGTCCGCAGAGGAAATCTGCATGAATATGCAGCAGGGGACCCGCTGAAAGGAACATTAGTTCCATTCATGCTATGGGCAATTTAAACATGACAAAAGCATATTAGTGAGAGGACGACCAGCACAAACATATAGAGGTAAATCCCACAAGAGCATACGTCTAAATTTAATAACAATGGCACCCACTTAAGTATAACACCCATCTCTATCCAACAGGTCACTCAGTAGGCGGGCAGAAGATACGTGGATTGTTACAGCCTATGCTTAATTTTGTCTATGAAGGCGAAATCTGTTATATCAAAGTTAATGTTTCCTCATAAAAATACCTACAGCTACCCCCCGACCAAACTTAGTTCAATAATAACCAGACAGTTTACTTAACTGTCAGCAAATTACATTCATTTCGCTTTGGACATACGGTTTACATCTCCCGAAGATAAAGCGAGAACTGCGTGAATAACTGCTTGTGATTTTTTATTTTTAAAGAAATAAGGAGTACGCAAATCTACCTCTCTTTTCATCTTTAGAAACACTAAAACTAACGGATAAACATGGCGATCAATGAATGAATTAAGCTAACAGCAAAAAAAGAACAACCGGTAAACACCTGTGCTTAATGATGGATTTAAGAGTTTTACAAGTAGGGAGGAGCTTGCTGCCATTTTTTAGTTTTTGCGAAACAAAAACAACCGAAAACAACATGCCAATCTAAGCCAAAACGTGTGAGAAATAGGTGCGGGAGCCGAAATTTTAATTTATGTGATTTTATTTGATTCGGAAAATACATTTTGGTGTTATAGGTCTGTTCTCAAATCACGCTGTTAGCTCACCAAGCTAGCGTATATTATAAAACGTTTAGCCTGAATAAGATTTATTGCTGTAAAACGAGCTAGATGCGCGGATGCTATCCTACAGCTTGAACAGGAAGGAAACGACAGGTACATGCAAAAGTAATGCAAAGGAAGATTCTTCTGTTATATCACACGCACCGTATTAAAGCCATGTAGGACCTACACTAAGTCACCTTGACATTCCAATAGAAGAACGAAACGTAACGCAAAAAAGGCACCTCTAAACCGAAATCACATTCGCAATTATACTCACCCTTAATATACTCCTTTGACGTAAGATGACTTAAAACCGCTTTGCGGTCCCCTGTAATGTTTTTTCAGCGAACGGGCTATGTATTTCGTACCGATTGGTAAAAAAAAAATGGTCATGTGATTAAAACAAGCCAATAATATTGGAAATTGCCGCATTCGCTGTAAAAAAAAAAATCGTTTCTGCTTCTTTCATTGGCGGTCGATGTCCATCGTTTGTTTTCGTTGACCAATCAAATTTGTCAGAAGCCGCCAAACCTTTCTGTTTGTGCTCCAAAGCGCCAATGAATAGCGGCCTTATAATTTTTGCGCCGCACGTGGCTCCCTCAGCACTTCAGGATCCCCAATAACTGGCGAAACACCTGCATAAATAATAAAAAAATCTCCACGCAATTTCTGGCCTTTGGCAATAAATAACCAGAACGTCCGGCTTAATGGCTCCAGTGTGCAGAGTAATATGACATCAGATTTGAAGTCATAGCCATGCTGTCTTCACTGTGTACATGATATTACTGCTGTCATACTATTTTAACCAGAGATGGAAATCATGATTGTTTCCACTTATTAAAAGACCTGAATACTATTACAGGAGGCTTTCTATTATCCAAAACGCCTTGCCCTCCCCCTTATTATTAGGCAATTATGTGTCAGCTGTTGCCATACCAGGTGACAGTTCACATTGCAGACAAACTTCTAGTCTAGTTTTCACATATTAGAAAGAGGTGGGGAGAATGCAAGTTCTGGGATTAAATTCAAATGTAACATGATATGATGCTCTCTTAAACTAGTTTATATCCAGATAGCTGAAACACATTAAGAACACCAATCATTTAAAAAAAGACCATATTTATTAACATAATTGACAGATTATTTAAAAATAATTTTACATAAAGACTTTAAAAATACAAAATATACAACATTTATAAATCCGTTAGGGACAATGACAAAAATAGTCCATCACTAATCAGGTTAATGCAGGTTCTTGTACTGTACAGTTGTTTGTATATGTACAGAGGTACTTAGTCTCGCTGCAGCCCATTTACAAGGCTTTGGAAATGAGACTATTGATTGGTGCCTATCAGTGGTTTCAGATGCACTGTCCCATATGCTGCTTTAACAACAAAACAATACATGCTCAAGAGACACAAAAAAAGTGGTCAAGGCAGTGCCATTATGTTTCAGTCAGCATGCAAATAATTAAAAAGGAAAACAGAGGGATTGCACTATGAATTGCATAAACTTAAGAGTTGCTAAAGTTCTATTTTGCAGCATGTCCTGTGCGCTGAAGGGCAGTACATTTAATATTAGCATCTTCACACACCAGTGTAAAGCACTTTTAACATCAACTGACAAATGCTACCTGAGAATGCAGGTAACTATTGCAGCTCAGGCCTTACACTGACTGGGCTTCTGAATTATAATCCTGGTCATCCATTGTGTAAGAGTCCTGCAGGACTCTTACACAATGACCAGTAATTATGCTCGACTAAATTTCTAGTTCATTTCATAATGCTTCACAGTTTAGAGAATTTGTATTGAAAGAGTTTGCATGACAAATGTAAAATTAAAGAATTCGTTTAAATTTTCCCTTTAAATCTAAATTATCTTTAATTCATTTTCAGACTATTTTGTTCAAAGGCACCAATTAAGTTTACGGTGTTGTTATCATGAGAAATTCCTTGGAACTCATAGTAGGAAAACCCTTTTCTAAAGAGATAGCTACAGGTGGAAGATCACCCAGCACATAACTCAACAGCAGTACTCAGGATATGATAACTTTATCTTTCTGGCATACAAGTCCATTTACTTCAGAACATAGCTATCAGTTGGTGACCATAACCATTTAACTGGTGCAAAATAGGAACTCCTTACAGAATAATCAATGGAGAGTTATCAAAGGACAGAATCAAATGATATGATCCTGTTTACATGGTTATGTTATGTTTATGAAAGAGGCCGTGTACTGCCCAGTTACAGTGCAAAGGATTTCACAGTTAAGACCCAACTAGGGAGGATTAGGATTGGATCAATCCTTAATAATAATAATAATAATAATAATAATAATAATAATAAGCAGGCCAAAGTGCACCCTGAACCACCTGCAGCATCTAAAACAGCCATAAACCCCACTTTAGTCAGAGGTAGAAATACTGTATAGTGACACATATTTCCTCCTTTCCAATATTCAAGATAGTCCACAAGCAAATAATTAAACAGCCTTTTCAAGAAACCCCCCCCCCTCCCGGATCACACACTAATTAGGAAACATTAATTTGGTATAACACATACACATGTATTCTGAACATGCAATGCATGCTGTGAAACCATCATGTATGTTATAACAATAAACTCCCTCTCCAGTGTTTTGAAAGTCTGACAGAAAAAAATCTTTAAATACGGCTGTAAAAAGCTGTGAATGTTTTTGAGCAGGTTCTGGCTCAGCAATGGATGCCTGAAATTGGGCAAGGACATATGCATAATGGTAGAAAAATCTGGAAAATAAACTCACATTAGTAGGGTTTTGTATAGTTGTTTTTTTGAGGATGACACTACCTTTCAATCCCAGTTTGCTTTTCACCTTGGTGGTTTATATTGACTTAAGCTGACTGACAGCTTGACAGAATCATGAAGAAGGCTAGTCGTATCAAGCTGTATGTTACCTTAAGTCCATACAAGAAAGTTATTTGATATTGCACCCCTCTTACAAAGGACACGCAGCAAACTGGCGTATTACAGTACTGCACATTACTTTATCTACAGAGTATAAAAAATAGGAATCCCATAAAAACAACTTTTAAATTATTAGAAACCAATAAGATGCAATGGTTCTCCTAAACAAAGAAATTAAACACATTTGTCACATGTCAATAAATATTCCCCACTTCTTTCATAGTAAGTATTCATATTCTCTTTCATTCTTAAGTACACAATATAGAATACTCACTCCATAGTCTATTTCAGAATTAGTCCCATTTAAGTTATATATTACGTACACATTGAGACTGTAAATGAAAACACTTTTATGTACCATATTGCCTACAGTTTTTTCTGTTTTTCTAATATGAACTGTTCTGGAAATTTAAATAGATAGTGTAGCACACACTAACTAGTTGCGGCTTACAAAACATGAATGATTTGCTTGGAAAAACCAACCTGGCTATAATGCTGTTTCTTTGTACACCTACCACTGCCCTTTCCAAAGCATCCTTTTCACTACCCCAAAGGAGAGCTTTCAGAAGTAACAGACATTCACATTTAGTAGCTGTTACAACAGATGCAGGCTGCCAAAGAGCCTGTATTATAATCCGATAGACTAAGGCCCAAAGTGTGTGGCTCATCTCTAAACGGCAAACACTGGGCTGCAGCAACCTTCAAACTGAGGGCCTTTGAACAGGAGCAGAGGTCATGCAGTGTTGCCCATCTGACCTGCTCTTCCCGAATGCTTCCAAAAGGTCACACCTCACCCTTTTATCTGGTTCAGACAGAACGTAAGGTGAATCATACACATACATTAAAATAAAGTGACACATTCTCATGTAAGCAGCAAGCTTTTTTGGGTTACACCTTTGCCCGGAAAAACTAAAAACACTTTGGGTGTTCCTTGGTTAAATCGTAATGTAAAAGTAAAAAAAAAAAAAAAAAATACACACATATATACACAAAAACAAAATTCAGAGAGACTGCGCGCTCCCCACATTAACATTGCCTGAGTGCTGGCAGGATGTCTAGGACAAAAGCACCTTGACAGAACCACCACCCCCCCCCACTCAATTCCTGCCAGGCTGGTGGCACCATTGGAAACCCTTACTGGGAATCTCTCAGAATGGGGAATTCATGCCCAGCTTGGTTTCAAACTGTAATTTCTGTCTCTTCTGGTATCGATCTCGCACCCTAAAACGAAAAACAATAGGTCCACAATAAGTGACTCAACATTACAAATGCTGTTGTACTGGACTTACCAATGTAGAGGTGCCTGTGTACATCAAACAAAGCTAAATCGAATACATTGGCAAGAGCAATCAGTCACATACTTAAAACGACACCGACCGCCTTGCTTGTTCTATGTCACGCCACAACCCCAAAGTTTTTGTTGTAGCAGACCCACATACAGAAGGCAAATAAACATCTTAATGTGAGTGCGTGAGTCAATTTAATAAAAAAAATATGGAAATTGCTCTCTTTTGTAACAGTGACCATTGGTTTAATACCAGCAGCGGCACAGACAGGGAAGCCAAAAATTTACACGCTAACGAAACACACACATTCCATTGCAAAAATTACAGGTTATTGACATTCGATTAAGAAAAATGCACAAATACACATATTAATTCATATACTTTAAAGTTCGGTGCAAAGCATGTCGTAACTGCATAACTAGTCCTACTGACCAACCCTGCAGAATTTATAATCGAAGACAGTGGGTGGGATCAGAACAAATGACCAAGGTTGTCTGAAGGATCCTGCATAGGCGGTGCACCGAAAGGGAGACCACCGCATTGATTACTCGCCATACAGTGTACTGCCTAAACAACGTTGATTCCACCGATTTTGTCCGGAGTATACGGGCAGCTGAAATATCCAGCAAAATTTTAAAAGGAACATCAGATAGAATAATTACATATCCTCAGTCCATGAAAGCCTCCCCTAACATCTCATACCTGATCTCATGCAGCTTCACTGCTTCATTAACCAGCATCACCAGCAGAGGTGACAGTGACAAGGGCAGCCATACTTCCTTGGGGATGTCGTTCAAGGTGAAGGTCACATTGTCTGTCCTATATTTCCACAGATGGAAGTCCACTGTGGCCTGGACCCCCTGTCCCAGCAACCTGACCCCACAGAGAGAGAGCAAAGACTGTTATGAAAGACAACCACACAGCAGACCCACCCAGCGGCCGCCATGACAGTGCACAAATACAACACTGATGGGGTGGTAAAATGAAAAACAAGCGCGGGCGGCGAAACGGGCAGGCAACGCCATCACGCACGCCGGCGAGGGCGGGGTGGCGCTGGCGGATGGCGAGTGACAGACGCCAGGATGAGTTCGAGAAGCATGTGCAGCCGGACTTACACCACAGGCACGGTCAGGCACCACCAGGTGTTACTGAATGGGGTCTTTCTCCACAGTAGCTGGGAGCGGTGCACATAGCTGAGGGAGATTACCACTGAGGGAGAGACAAGGGAAAGGGAGGCGGGAGGTCATGTGACTCACAGAGACACGCCCGAGCAAAAACAGACAGACAAAACCAAATACACATATACCACTCATAACCAGCCCCAAGACGTTCAAAACAACCAAACACAGACGTCACTGATAAAGAAATACACAGTGCACAAATGGCCATACATGCCATTAGTGAACGCACCGTTGAGGAACATTTTAAATCACTACTGTAGGCAGCTATACTAATGACTGCGGCTAACGGGATTTTGGAATTATGAATGCACAGGGGACAGGGGTCTACAGAAAGGCGCAAGAAAATGTGCATGTTTTAACGGTCGTAGGCACTGCATAGGAATGTTTCCCTACTGAATATAAATGTTGAACACACACAGCATTCTGACCATGCAGAATTAATCATGAAGTGACTTTAGAATTTAAACAAATTTCATTAAGAGACATTTTTCTTTCATAAAACATTTTTAGAGACTGCCATGCATCATTATGTCATGGCTTTGTGTGTGTGTGTGTGTTTGCGTGCCATGTGATCATGAGTGAGTCGTCTCACCTGTGTGTAGAGCCAAAAATCCCGCCATGACCTTCTGAATAAGCAGCAGGCTGTTTGCGAGCTCTCCAAACCAGTTGGGGGCTCCACCACTCGCACTGCACAAAAGCAGTGTTAAACCATGAGCAACTAGAAGTAGAGCAGCTACAAAAGTTAGGGGGGATGGGGGTGGCAAGACCTCATATTGAAGATATGGGTGCAGCTGACATTGGCTTTCCTGGCCTTCGCACACGCCTCCGTGAGGCTGAAGCTGAAGCCCAGGAGATAAGCACAGACCGTGATGCTGAACTTGATCAGGAAGCATCCCAGGAAGTACTGCTGCGTCTGCAAAGACAGCCAGCGGGACATTAAAGTGGCCATTTACTCCAGGAAAATCCAGGGATTCTGCCGCCTGTCTGATAATCATGATCTGTATCCATCTATGTCCAGCCAGAACTCACTTTCCTGGGGATGCCGTCGAGGTTCTTGCCGGTGGCGACGGTCATCACCGAACTGTCAGGTGGTTTCCCCAGTAAGGAGACACTGCCATGGGGATAGAGCAGTGGTATAAGATGGGGCTTCACAGTGTCGGCGCACACAGGCGCCAAACGGGCGGCATGCGTGGCTGCTCTGCACATGAACTCTGGCCGCGGTGGGAGAAACACACTTATACTTTGAGGCCCTTACCTGAGCAGTGGGTAGCAGAAGCAGGACAGCCACATGATGTCCGTAATGTTCATGGGCGGGGGCAGCTGGGCCAGACAGGCCAGAAACTATAAAGTGAGAGAAAGAAAAAAAGGGGTCAATTGCAGTGGAAAGAATATCTAAAAGTGTGTAAAGTATCTCATATTTACAATGCAAGTAGATATCCATAATTACAAGGAAGGAAATGAAACTTGAAATGGTTGCTTTTCTTTTACCCACCTGAATAATGACAAGGGTGAGCTGACACTGCAGCAGGAAGAGGAAGCACTTTCGGATGCCATACGTAGTATGACGTGCCTGGGGGGCGGGGTATTTATAAGTGTCATAGTAAGAAAAATGAACAATAAGTGAGAAAAGCCTTCAGTCACACGCTTTTACCTGCTCGATAAGCTTAACCAAGCTGACGCTCTCCCCCTGGTGGAAAGTGACAGAACAGGCCAGGGCATTGAGTCGGCCCGACAGCCCCAAGGGAGACAAGCCATCGCTGTAGTCATTCAGGCCACCGCTGGTGGCGTAGCCGAAGGTTTCCCACGAGCAGCGGGATGGGTATAGAGGGTCCAGGGCAATACTGCGTGACAGACAGATGGGTACTGGTGTCATCAACATTCATATTAGAGCACTTAGCTCATTGCTTTATACCGCTGGAGGTACCTGACATCACTCTGCAGGAAAAGACAGCTGTTGCGGAAGTTAGCCGAGCTGCCCAGACAGCAGGTCACCTCACGGTTCTCCTGCATGATCTTCATCATTTCACACATGGCTGCCGTGAAGAGAAAGAACCATCTTTAATCCAGTGCTGCACCCAAGCCTCCCGTTCCAGGTAAGATGCAGGACATCGACCTGTATCACGTGCCCAGGCCCACGATTCGGCCCACACGCCGAGGGAGTCCAATCCAGACCACTTGGCTTGGCCCTTGCCGGGAGGGACTTACTTTCGGGAGTGCAATCTGTGAAGAGAGGCACCAAGAGGGGTACGTTGTCGATGTTTTTCAGGTGAGGGCGCACCTGGTGAATCCCACGAGGAAGCTTGGCCTGAAAGAGATCGAGGGGTTAGTGACAAAGGGACAACGCGATACTATGAGTAGGTGCAAGTGGGACGGCAGAGGGTACCCGATTGCAGTCCTCCAGGAAGCTGGGCACATCGCTGTCTGTGGGCTGGAAGCTGACCAGGTCCGACTGGCCCTCATCCTCCGGGAGTAATGGCCCTTCTGCTTCGTCGCGGGAGTCTGCACAGGAAACAGGAAGTGAACACAGCCTTGAGATTATAGCCGTGGTGGGTGAAATTAGCTAACTGGTGAGGAACAAGTGAAGTGTTGAACAATCGCCAAACAGAGATGCATTCAGAATGAAGACAGACGGGAGACTAGACGTGCACTGAATGTTGTAAAGATGGAAGACTTAATTCATGTGTGACTTTGCTTTTAGACATATATAGGCTTTAAACTAAAACAGCAGCCGGGGGAACTCTGAATGCAAATCATTTCATAAGCTACCTAATACGCTGCAGCCTTAGTATTAACAGATCATTGTGTGAAAACAGGAAACATTATATAACAGATAAAGATGAGGTGAAGTTATGCAACAGAATAGAGGCCTGAGAAGCCTTAGCCAGTTCTGCTGTGGAAAGTGAGAGCTAAGATTGGTTGTAAGACAGAGGGTCAATTAGGCAGAGCCATAATAGTGTGTGGTATAAAAACAAGGGGAAGAGTAGGGAATGAGTCCAGGAGGATGTAAAAGAATTCAAATGGACAGAGAGACATGGCTTAGCTTTGATTTACATCCTTATCATTCATCGGTCCTCAAAAATAAAATTACATAAACATTTCCGTTCATAGGAATTGAGTATGCAATCTCTTCCAACCACACCCACAGCGAGACACACACACACAGCCAGACACACTCTGTCACACAAAACAAACACACATACGCAAACACACGGTACCTTGATGCAGGTCGTCATGCAGGGAGCCAGCGTGGCTGGGGCTGGAGGGCAGAATGTCGCAGTTCCCATCCCCATTGGGCGTCAGTGAGATGTGGCAGTTCCAGCCAGTCTCCAAGCCCATCTTCTCCGCAAACACCTGAGTGATGGACACTACATGTCACGCGTTTGCCCCGGGACGCCCCCGTGGCGTCACAGAGCCCCGCAGTACCGCAGCTACACACCTTGCTGCGTAGCTCATCCTGCATGGAGAAGTAGACGAAGCGGATGCAGGCTTTGACCAGGGCGTCGATGAGCCGCACCGTGTCCGGCCGGGCCTGAAACTGCGATGACACCATGCCCATGAAGATCTGCCCGCTGAGGGCCTGCACGCAGTCCTCCCGCTCCACCACCTCTGCGATGCCCTCTGAACACAGGATACAGGGAGGTGAGGGCAAAGCCAGACAGGCTAAAGGCAGCACAGAGGATGCTTTGTTCCTCTTAGAGGTGGGGCTGTTCATTCAGAGGCCATATCAAAAGAAAAAAACAAACTCCCTGCCTCCCATGTTTGAAAAACTAAATACACGAGCCGCATAACCATGTTTCAATCAACGATGGGCCACATATGCAATGCCATGATGCCATATATGGTATCATAAGACTAAAAGACAGCTGAAAAATTCCTATCGCCTAGTGAGGTCATAGCCGTCATAATATCGTACCGTCATAGCACGATGCATTACCCCCCATGTGATGATGCTGGTCTGAATAAACCTATTTCACTGCTAGCCATGCAAAAGTATAGCACCCGATAATAACAACAACTGTGACACTGGATTTTACTATATTGAAAGTCATTTTAAATGGTAATCTTTCGACTTATAAAAAACAATATTTACTGTAGCCTTGATGTGTAGTAGGCTATAAAATTGAGGTTTGCACAATGGCCAAAATCGCTAAATAACGCATTTCTCAGAACATGTCCCTGTTGTCAAGTGACTTATGATTATAAATAGCTAGCGAGGAGAGACTGATAATTGTGGTTAGCCGGCTAATTATCAGAACATGCTACTTTGGCCTCTCCTAAATAAGGAATGAGTTTACTTAAAATTTTTTGCAGTGACTGTTTGCGGCCCCAAACCTCAGGGGCCTCTGGAGAATGTGCGGTTTGAATGGAGCAAAACACAGGCTCACCGTCTGAGCTCCAGCTGTTCCTACGGCTGCCATGTTTGATGGGCGTGGTGCTGGGCAGCTCCAGCCCGGAAAAGAGGGTGGGGCCTGGGGCCAATTCCACACACTTTCCATTCAGCTGCGGCGACAAGGACACCTGCATGGGTTTGTAGGCGAAAGCCGAGCAGTATCCTGAGAGACAGGCGCGCTGGTAGAAGTCCAGAACCTTCTTCCTGAGTGAGCCACAGTGAAGGAGGTAATCACCAGCTGTTTTTTTTTTTTTAATATAAGGAAATGAGTTTCCATAGCAAACAATTTACAGGACTCTGAATATTTACTTGCAATTCAGGCTGAGTACATTCCTCAGAAGTGTGACGTCAGGGGTTCTGCTATAACCACAAAGCCAGATGGTCGCTTTCTTAGATAGAACCTCACCTGTCAGAGCCGGAAAGGGGGTAGATATCTGCACCGTCCCAAAAGTCAGTACAGGCCTCAAGAATGAGGTCGGCAGAGCCGTGGGAGAGCATCTGAACATTATCTGTGAGGAGAAACAGGAACGATCTGGCCAGTTCATCATGAAGAGACGAGAGGCACGCTGATGCAAGGAGAAAACACTCACTGGTGGTGCTGTCGCGCACAAACAGGCTGATGAGGTGGCTGATTGGCGGCTGCCGCTTTGTGATGTGGTGGGGGCGCCGCTGTGCCGACTCCTTGGCCTTCTCGCCGGACGGCAGCTGGTACAGGGTCAGGTGGTTCTCCTGCTTGAAGAGCTCCCTCGCCCCGGGCGTGAAGCCTGCGCTCAGGGAGATCCAGACGGGAAGGAGAGAGGGGGAAAAGTGATTCACAGGCTAATGAGACTGTAATAGGAGGCCATGGTATTTAAAAGCTTTTTTTTTAATATATATTTGTTATTATAATCATTCACTAAACTCAAAAACACCTGCTATCGGAATTTAATATTTCACATTAGGCACGGATGTCATCCAATTATTCATGCCAGCATAAGGTGTTTTCAAAAGCAATGCTGTTCCAATATTTGGGCAATAAAATTTGTTAAGCACCGGGGGGGGGGGAGGTTAAAATTAGACAAGCATGTATATAAGGGAGGCTTGCTTAATTCAGTTAAAGTATTGCACCATTTCATTTGTTTACAAAATAAAACACACACACATATACATACATACATGCACACACACATGCATGCATACACATAAGAAACAACCAGTTTTACGTAAAACTAAATTTATTACTACTAGAAATTAATAACTAAAAATATTAGTTCTAAAAGAGATAAAAGTTAATTGAAAAGCTGTCTCACTGGGTGACACCTCAGCAATAATACCAAAAAAATGTATCCCTTTGGGAGCCAGTGACTACAATTGCAATTAATAGCAACATGGCAAGAACAGAAATGAACAGTCAAAAAATGACGACACTTAAAAGAAAATGTCTGTGCGGACTATATATGCAGATATGTTTAAGATTTTCGTTAGGAAACCAACTTTCTGTGAGCACTAGACCATCAGAATGTGACTGAATGGATGCAGTTTCTAGCCCCGGGTGGATTCATGCTGTTCTAACGTAGAGCTGTGCTGTACCTAACCCGAAATTCCAAATAAGAGCAGACAGACAGATAGAACTGGAAGGAGCTGGGGACAGCGGCACACACCGATGAGGCGGGACAGCTCGCACAGCCCCCAGGGCACATGGACGGGCTGCACGGCCCCATGGCTCTCCTGAAGCGCCAGGTTGGAGAGGTGGTCCGAGAAGCGGCAGAGCTGCTCCGTCACGCCGGCGTTGCACAGATTCAGCAGGATGTTGAGGCCCAGCGGCTTGAGGGAGGGCAGGTGGACCTGCCACCCTGAGACATCGAATTGGATGCTGACCGGGTTCTGCTGGTCCTGCGACAGGCTCAGCATCTCCAGGTGGTAGTCGCACACAAAGTCCTCGGCTTCGCAGCAGCCCAGCTCCGTCCCACAGGGCTGAAGGGGCACCAGCAACCGAACAGCAATACCCCAATCAGACAATGCAGTACCCATATTCCAACTATTTTACAACCGCTCATCCAGTTCAAAGGGGGCGTGGAGCCTATTCCAGGCAGCACAGACCTGGGGTACACCCTGGATTAGATGGCAGTCCATCCCAGGGCGTGTACACACACACACACTTCATTCATTTCTATGGAAAAAAACTCGAAACCCAACTGACATCCTTAACCCCTACCCAGCCCCAAGCTTAACCATAAATGCCCAAACAAAATAAGACTTTTGACATTATTGAAATTTCTTATAAAACAGAGTTTCCCCTTGTGGGGACCAAAAAAATGGTCCACACAATGTCAAAACAGATTATCATCACATTGTGGGAACGTATGGACTACACAGTAATACAATCCATATGCTGCACAAGTCACTTCATGCCAAATCCAGCTGAGAAGCTCTTCTCTCACCTGTATTGAGTCTTCCTCACCACCTTCGGTGTCATGGCTGAAACTGACGTTGGAGCCAGATGGGTGTTTGGCACGGGTTGCCTGTGGAGGGCGCTGTGGGCGCATGGTGTCTGAGGAGCGGGCGGTGTCGTGCGACATCGTCTCACTGGGCTCGTGCTCACTGGCTGCAGGAACAGAGGGCTCCATAGGAAGGGAGAGCAGGGCTTCTCCCTCCTGGCCCTGCAGACACGATCAGCCAATGAGCTTCCATCCCCCCGATGATGCATTTTCCCTAGACCGAGGTTATGTCGGAAATCCCATACTTTTTCGCTGTGTAGCAAGTAAAATATAGGTGAGCAGTGCCCACATCATCAGTACAAAGGAGGCAATAGGCAAACAGTACCCTGATGACATACTATGTTCTGCAAAATTCCAAAATTTATAACCAGTGGACTCTACGCTATCCCACAATGCTACTGGAACTGCAGCCAATGAGCGTTGCTTCAAAATGTTTGTCAAGAACGTGAAGGAGGTGCGGGCTTTGTATAAATTTCAATCCAAAACAATTGCAGAATTACACCACTCAAATATTTAGTTCTTTGATTTTAATAGTTTTTAACTTTCACAGGGGACAAGCTATGTTAAGCTATGTTAGTAGAAACCATCCGGTGAGGTAATATGCAAGATGGCAACCAAAAGTATGTCCAAGTGCACAGTACATAGTGCACCAATGATCAAGTAGGCTTCCGGTGAAATTCAGTATGTACTGTGTAAGTATGCGATTTTGCATGCACACTCTGCGTCTATCCCAGGAGTCACAGGGCTCGAGGAAGGACCACCAAGTCACAGGGATGCCCTTGGTAGGCGTACTTAAAAAAAACATCTGAGAAACAGATTTATTTCATCGACTGGAGCGGCCACTGTTTTCCAAACCATCTGATTCCTCCGTGTTACAGACCTCTTCCCTGTCCTCCTCCCCCTCTGTCCGGCAGAAGGAGCCCACTGACAGGTCATCCCGCAGATCGTCCTGGCTGTCGTGGGGGGGCTCCACACGGCCGCTGAAGAACAGCACAGTCTCCGGGCTGGGGTTAGGCCAGGATAGCACCCCCTGCTTGTCTACGCAGCACAGCACCTGGCGCCAGATAGGGAAACAACCAGTATGTGTCAGCACAGGCAAATGCCAGCAGACCACGGAGCAGAAGGCAAGCATGGAGACAAATCCACATGCGTGACACTCACAGTGACGGAGCCAAGGTTGTGGAGCAGGCTCGAGGTGTAGCACAGCGTCTGGGACTCTCCTCTCAGGACGCTGACCAAGTGTCTCCAGATGCAACGCAACAGCTCCTGCGTGGACACGGAGGGATCAGCGGCCGGAAACCTTATTGCGCAACGTGCCGGATGCTCCACCCCGTATCCTTTTCATCTCCCCAAGAAAGGGATAATGGGCATGTCTGGGAGCCACCCACTCTGCATCACCTCATTGGCCACTGCGCGGCATCCATGAGGACACCTTCAAGCCTATTGGCTCGTTCACTCCCATAACCCCTTTGGAAAGTATAGAGCAAGATGGGAAAAGCCGGGACGGGACCAGTGAGCGTGAAGGTACCGCAAAAGAGGCAGTGAGGCCCCAGTCTATCAGCAGTGTAGCGTGTACTGCTACTGTGCAGCATCACGTTATTATACCAACCAGGGA
>JAODKF010000103.1:11996455-12018535 GCA_026779585.1 Mormyrus proboscirostris
CCCTGAAAATAATTGCACACCTCAGAACGTTCGTCAGCCAATCAGATTCAAGCATTCAACGGCCCCGTAGTATAAGCATTAATATACTTCTGCAGGCCAGGTTAGTGGATCTATGTCAAAGAGGTTCCTACCCTGATAGGGGTGTGCAGAGTCTTGGGCACAGTCCTTCAGGTGTCGGACAATATAGGGCCTCAAGGTGCTTGAGCATGGGAAGAATCCTGTCACAAGATTCATCAGACGCCAGCCAAGGATACAGCTCTCCCTGCATGGAGACACATGACACATTACAGGGCTTCTGGGAGAGGTGTCGCACAAACATGCTCATACTTCTGTTGGACCGCAACTCACTTGCGTGGGTTTTGGGTTGTCTGCTTTATCACCTGGCAGTAGATCTCATCCCTCAGGAACTCCTTCTCCTTCCCCAGCTGTAGTAGGAAGATACAAGTTAATCCTAATCAGCCACAAATCCTTAGAATTGCATATACAGTCATGCACGGCATAATGATGTTTCAGTCAACGGTGGACTGCATATACAAAGGTGATTATAATGATTGTATAAATTTATAATGGAGCTGAAAAATTCCTTCCATTTAGTTACATTGTCGCTGTTGTGACATCATAGGCCAGTGCATTATTCACGTGTTTGTACTGATGTTGGTGTAAACAAACCTACTGCACTGTCAGTTTAATAAATGTGTAGCACATACAATTGTGTACCACACATAATACTGGATAATGGTAATAAACTGTTCCTGGTTTACATATGTACTACACCAAACTTTTGTTATTATCGTACAGTGTACTGTTTCTACTTATTACAAAAAAAAAAATGTGTAGCCTAGATGTGTAGTAGGCTATACCATCTAGGTTTGTATAAGTATATTCAGTGTCACCAATTTTGGTCAGCTGGCTGGTGTGAGATTTTCAATTTGAGACAAGACTACACATACATTTACATGTACGTAACAGTTTGCAAACTACCCCTATGCTTTTGATGTAGCTCATTTTAGGTTTATAATGGAATAGTATAGATTTGTCGCAAGATTTCTTGTGTCAGAAAGTCAGAAAGTGTGAGTGGCACAAGATGCGTGAGAGCTGCCGACCCTGACTCTGATGAAATCACTTGACACATTTCTCAGAACATGTCCCCCGTCATCAAGCATCCCACATGGAAAAGTTATTTTTAAAATAACATGTTTTTTACTCTTTATATGACACTCAAAATAAAAATGCATCCATGGATTTTCTGCCACTGCTTCTCCTATTAAGGATCACAGGGCAAAATTCATATTAACGTAATGGGGCATTAGACATATATGTCCTTTGATGTAAAACATTAAATAAATCTACTGTCAAACATATCAGTCCTACATTCATGTACAATCCATGTTAAATGCATGTACCATTAGTTATATATGTCCTTTATTCCTATAAAATATATATTAAATACATTTTTCGTCAGTATTACTTTTCATGCATAGTTCTTTAAATGAATGAACGCTAAATCATGGACAGTGGTTCCACACAACTAGAATGAGTATGTTGAAAATGAAACTTTCTTTTTCAGTTGATACATCCACATTGGGTTCTGAGAACAGAACACATCTCAGTGAATTTTCTCATGTCTAATTAAATCAACTGAATTTGGAGAGATCATGTCTTTCATTACAGTAATATAAAAACAATATATAGCTTTATTAAGAAACAATAAGCCATAAACAAGTATTTCCTACTAAAGTCATATGTAATCACATGTGGTCACAAGTTCATGGAAATATTTTATATATTTCCTACAGGCTTTTCTATTGAGTGCGTTACATGTCAAGTGTGTTTTTTTGGTATTAATATGGCCATAATCAAAACACTGACTTGTAGTGAACATATAAAAAACATCATTTATTGTCATAAATGAAATAAAAATGATAGCCTTATATGAAACAAGCTGTTTTTTCATATGGAGACGCATGTCTCTATGTAGTATGTAAGGAGGCCAACCTGCAAGATGCTGTTTAAACAATCTCCTTCCGTCTGGTGCTTCATCAAAGGCTGGTCCCCCATAAATCGCATCACGCCTGGAAGTGAGGGAACCAAATGAAAAGTGAATGATATGTGTAGAAGGAATATGTAAGCTGGTTTTAGTAAGAGGCAGAGAGACTCACTCATAAAGCACTGTGCTGCAAGCTCGTTCAGCTCATTGTCTGAGTAGAAGATCAGGGATTCCTGAATGGGAACCTGACCGTGAGAAATATTGTTACCACAATAGTCTTGCTTGGATTTATTTTATTCCTGTTAATCTTTTTCTTTAGTGTAAGTGGAACAAGCCCAACCTTTGTGTACTGAACCATCTCTGCACAGCTTCTTCCCTCAGCAGCTAAACCCTTCCAGCCCAATCTGTGAAAAGCATGGGGGAATAAGAGAGAAGAGTAGTTAGAAAATACTGACACTATGTCATTATTTCATGAATTGGGAGCTAGTTTTTGGGCTTTTTGTTTATTCTCTGATAGGGTTTTTTTGTATAGTTGGCATGGAAGATTCCAGATGTGAAACATTTAAAAGCCTAAATTGATAAATGAGAGCTGACCACGTCCCTCACCCCGTCGCAGCCTCCCTGAAGTACTTCGTTGCAAACTCCATCAGAAAGAACTCCTGGCTGTCGCCATCGGAGACTGGAGGCGAGCCCTCATGCCTGTGCTCGCCCATCACGGGGGTGTCTGGAGGTGAGGACCTCGTCGACTGTTTCTGTGGCAGGCCTGAGGGAGGCTTCACTCGTAAGCTCTTTCGGAGCTCGTCCCGCCGTTCAATCTGGGTGCTGTGATAGTCTGGGGGGGCTGCAGGCTGGGTCAGCTTGACAGGGAAAAGACCACAGCGCCCACCAATGGAGCCAAACTTCCAACCTGATCACAAGAAAAAAAGATGCTTATTTCAAAAATCTGGAGATAAAACATAAAAGTTAAAATTGAAAAAAAAGGAAAAATTTAATGGTAACATTTTATATGAATGCCATGTCTATAAGAATCTATGAACACATTCAGAATACATTATAATGCACTCATAAAGCATTATAAATATGGCTATAAATATTTATAAAAGGGCATAGCACATGATAGCCATGTTACTTATGCATTATGATTGCTTTATGAAGCTCTCATTGACAATGCACTATAAGTATCTTCACAATGCAGCACAAAGCATTCTTAATGCTCATAACAACCTTTATAATGCATTATGAAGGTATATATAGTGTGTTATAGATGAGAACTTCATTAGAATTAGGTAAGTATTATGATCAATAATATGTGCCTTACAGTATGACTGTCAATAGAAGATGCTGTCATGCTTTATTAATTCCTATACGCACCATTATAATACATTATAGATGAGCGCTTTAAGTAAAGTCACCAATAAAACTTCTCAAAGCTAGGTTTAAAAGGATGTATTTTTGGGTTATGTTGGGTTAAGCTGCGTACTGTGCTTTATGGGATCAAGTCTTTTTTTGCAGTATTATCCAGGGCACTGCTGTACCTGCTTGTGTCTCTTCCATTGGGAGTAGCTTAATGATGTCCCCCTTCTGGAAGCTTAGCAGGCTCTTATCATCGGTTACATAGCTCTTTAGGGCCACCACGTGGGCTGAGTCCTGAAACATTACCAGGAAAAGGAACAATGGCTTACGTGTACTATTCATTCGATTTCCTTGGTTGCCAGGGTGAGCATAATGGCAAGAGGAAGAAGAAAATGAGCTGAGACTAGATGAAACCGGCCAAGTGGGAACAGAGCAGGCAAAAAAGAAGATATTCCTCAGGGATTTACCTTGAGAAGCTCAGTAATGAAGAACCGAACCATGGCAACAATTTGTGGGGTCCGGGGCGAATGTAGTTCTAGCTGCTCGCTTTTCAGCAGGAACTCCACAACGTGTGGCCCTCTCTGCTCCACAGACAGCACCTCTGCGTAGCTGTGCCAAGGCCAGCAGGAAACGCATACACATTCATATCTCCTAACACTGTATGATAAGAGAATCTGACATAGTACATATTCAAATGAGTATAATGATGTGTGGTTGTCCCTTAAGAGGCCAAGAAGGTAGTCTGCCTTTGTGTGTGATTTTTAATGAGGGGTAACTGTTTTAATTGTAAAGGTTTACTGAAGTAGAAGCGGTAGGAGGAGATGCAGCCTACCTGTAGCTGCGGAGCACCTTGAGGTGTTTTGGGTTGATGCCTGATGCCCTGGCAACTCGCAGCAACCGAATCCCACGGTGCGACACCCCCAGTGCCTCTGTGTCTCCTGAATTCCCACCCTGACAGAAGAAACGGTAATGAGAAGAGAGGGAGGCATGCTTTCAGAAAGCAAACCGTGTGTGGGATGCGTGTGAGAAGCTTCCCGGGCAACTGACTGTCACAGGGAAAAGGCGTGAGAAGTAATTGGTCCAGTTGTCACGGGCTGCCATTATGATCCTCTTCTTTACAGTGTCATCCTGCACTGCGCTGATACTGGTGCCTATATGAAATCCAGCTGGAGAACACGTTGATGTGACCATGTGAATATGGCAATGAGTGGAACATCATATGCAGTCAGCACTTAGCAAAAGTGGACTCATTTGACCGTCAGTCTGAACTAGAGACATATAAAATGTTGATTTGAAGGCACATCTATATTCACATACAGAATCACTATTTCTGTATTACTTTCTTATTGTAGTTGAATTATTCCATACCCAGCAGGTCCTTCATCTTCCGCCGTTCCTCTCTGGAGATACGTATACAGGAGTCTGAGTAGGTGTCCCTCATGATCTGGAGGCAAAGCATATCGTAAATCTCAACAGATGTCTAGAATTCCAAAATCAAAGGTAACTGTTATGATCAGAGAACTACAAACAGACCCAGGAGAATGATCAGCAGGACATGATACAGTTCTGTCAGATTTAAATCAGTAATTTGTGCAAATTCTTACTAACTTGCTCACACAGAAGATTAAGGACATAAGGATGGCTAAACTTCTCCTTGGGGTAGAATACCTGAAACATACAGGGAAAATGGTGCAAGTACATTGAGAGCCATTCATGGTTAATTCTCCATAATTTTCTTAATTTGAAATACACTGCAGCAACTTTTTTCATCGGGCTGTAGTACCTACTTCTTTTCGCAGGAAGAATTTACCAGGCATGTTAGAGTATGAGAAGTAAACACTGGCTGAAAATTTGTCTAGCTGTGACACAATGGTCTCCTCACTGGTGAGTGTTTTAGGCTCACCTGCAGAAACAAACACAATGACCATGACGTTCAGCTTGGAAAGGGTTCCTTACAGTGCTGACATATATACAGGTTGCTTGATGTGAATGTGGGTACAAACACTTATAGCTGCTTGGATGGGACTGTTGATCCTTGTTTAAACAGAACATAGAGGTCAAAATGAGCTGGAGAGCCTAAAGACTGTAGGCATTTTAAGCTGATTGTTATTCTGATATTTTGTGCATGTATGTGCTTTATTGGTGCATCAGGAGAGAAACTGCAGCGATGATACTCACTGATTACTGGAGCCATCATTGGTGGAGGGTCTGGGATGAAAGCAGGGAGGGGCTCAGGAGGTGGCGGGGGGAGATTTGGTGGAGGGGGTGGGTTTTTGAAGCGGGTAGAGCCAAAGAGGTCAGCTAATGACTGCTGCTTTTGCCTCATTTCTTTTGAGATGGACCTCTGAGAGTTTGGAGGAGGGGGCACTGATTTTTGGTTCTGATGCACTGGAAGAGGAACTCTTTCTTTCTGCGAAGAGTACAAAGAGAGCACAGTGATCGGTATAGCAGCTAAAATGCAGCACTTTGGATGAGGTTGCTGGTTAAAATCACAGGAAGTGGGGAGCGGTATTTTCCTTGTGATACTTAATTTGAATCACTTCAAAAAATGCCTACTTAGCAGTAGAAAAATATAATATATATATAAAATATTATTTTGTGTTGATATTCAATATTTACTATATTTAATATATATTATACTATACTTATATATTGTAAAACTGAAGAAAGATGATTTTGGGAAGGTGTGCTATGTTATAATACTTTAGAAAGTAATCCAGATATTTATTGTGCGACTCAACAAAATGATTTGTTTATGAAAAATGGGTTACCTACAATCTTTTAAGACTCTTAGACTCTGGTACTTGGGTACTATTAGATGTACAGTTAATGGTGCTAGATCCAAATGCTATGACAAAGTGACGTTCTCACCTTGGAAGGCACAACTGGTCCATTTGCCTTTAGAATTGCCAGTGCCTCTTCTTTAGGGTCATTTTTCTTCACAAAAGATTTTGCAGGAATCCTTAAGTTAAGAATCAGCAAAATCATTGACATCGTTAGATGTGTTTGCTGGATTATATTGTATTGCTGTCATTTATGGCCAAACATCATTTAACCATAATTTCCAGCTGCACCATCTCTTCAAGTCTTCTGACTTAATGAACGATGAACAATTCTGCTTAATTAAATTGCCCCTTAAAAAATGTTTCACAGTGCTTCCATGAAGCCAGTATCTGTCATAATTATTAGAATTTTCACTGCTATCAGCTGCACAGACCCAAGAAACGATTATATTATATATAATTATATTTAAAAACTGACCTCGCAGGCTTGAATGGTACAGGCTCAGGAACAGGGCGACTCTGATACAGTTTGACAATTTCCCGTATGTGGCTGCTAGGTTGTGGTTTAGGAGAAGGGGGAGAGGGGAGGTCCTCATTCACTGGTTTTGTTTCAGGGGGTGGCTTTGCTGGGGGGGGGGAGGAAATTTTATCTACCTTAGATAGAATTATATCCAAAACAGTAATCTGTTACTAAGTAAACAATCTTTTTAATTAGCTGTAAAAGGACACTGCATATATAATCTGTAGTACACATCATCCATCCATGCATCTTACATAACCACTTATCTAGTATGCTACAGGGTCATGGCAATTAGCTGAAACTCTTATCTAAAGAGCTTGATGTAATTTATCTCGTTATGCATTTTTATATCTGAACATTTAAGGCAAAGTCCTTTTTTATTCCTCATCTACTAATCCAGTTTGATCTTAAAACGTGTTTACAACATTATTTTTAAGGGTCTTAATTTATTCAGTCAGTTACTTAAATGTTTACTGGCCAAAACAGGGTTGCCGTTTCTGAGTGAGAATCTGACCTTTTGGTGTCCTTGAAGGTGGAGGCTTGGGCTCTTCCGGGGTGCTTCTCTTTTCCACCGTCTGAATGGGGGATGGCCGTGGTTTCGTAGGCTTGGGTGGAGGATTGACTTTTTGTGATCCTTGTGAGACAAAGGGGAGGAATTAAAAGCAAGGGAACACACAATAATAATCACAAGTTCAATAAAAATAAAGGGCATGGCCACAGCATTGTGAATATGACTAAGTATATGCTATTAGTGAGTGTGTCTATGTAAAAAAACATTAAAAATAAATAATGCATTTTATCTTGCCCTGTTTCCTATTAAAGTGCCTGAGTCGTGGTTAAGAGCATACTTTCTATGGTATCTTCTTTAGGTCAGAGTAAAGTATTGTGTGTTGCTGGCTATAAATAATGAAAATGGTACAATTCATGTGTGTGATTCATCAGTAATAATAGAACTTTATTGGTCCCCGTGGGGAAATTATTTTTACACCTCCCTCAACTTGCTCTTTTCGTAGTGCAAGTTGTCCACAAAGGGCAGCCACCTGTAGAGGCACCCAGAGAGCTGGGGGTTAAGGGCCTTGCTCAAGGACCCACAGAGGCTGGGTTTGAACCTGCGACCTTGTGATTATGGCACACAGGTTTAGCCCACTGAGCCACATGCATCTGATAGCTGTAGCATCACATTAAATTGTGCTATGTCTGAAACTGATTTGATTGTGTGCGTCCAATTAAACAATTTAACTACGACAAATAGACTGCTGCTCCTAGCTCCATTTTTATTTTCTTTTCTGTTTATTTTGAACTGATTTATGTTTCCATTATAAATAGAAAGAGGTTGTTCGTAGAAAACAAACTTAAATTAAAATAAAATAATAGAAGAATAAAATAATTAAATTTAAATATTAAATAGCGATGTAGATGTCAAATGCATCATGGTCAAACATATTGAAGGTTACCAGGAGTAAGACAGCCATGGTCTTGTTTCATTGTCCTTACCAATCCTCTGGAAAAAGTCTCTCTTCTCTTTAAAGGATTCTAGCTCATCAATCCCAGAAGTGTCCACAATCTCCTTCGGCTGTCAAAATATTTGTATTCAAACAGCCTTAAAAAAGTGATACATGAGCAATGACACTAGTGGTCTTACTTAGCTTAGCATATGAAGGCTGATTTATACTTCTGTAGCCTGTGCCATAGCCTGTGCATGAGCCATGACACTAGTGGTCTGACTTAGCTTAGCATATGAAGGTTGATCTATACTTCCGTAGCCTGTGCATGAGCCATGACACTAGTGGTGTGACTTAGCTTAGCATATGAAGGCTAAGCTATACTTCCGCAGTCTGTGCTGTAGCCTGGCACCCACCTCCCTAGAAATTATCTACAGATGTCATGCTAGGGTGTTGAGTGTGCAGCTACTGATGGCGTAGATTCTACGGAAAAGTTTAAATCAGCCTTAAGGGTTTGTAAGGGGTATACCTCTGGGGTACTGTGCCTATGCTGAGACTCTGGGGTCTCCTGGTGGGGAGCAGTTGTGGGAGGTGGTTTAAGGGCAGGTACAGGTGCTGCTCTTGGTACTATCTGTCGCGTTGGCAGTGGCTGCTCTAAACGCTGCTGCCGCTCCCTCTGTAGCTGCTCCTGCTGCTGCTGCTGCTGTGAAAGGCTTATGGCCTGCAGAGTCATCTGTTGAGCCTGTAACAAATATATATTCTATATATATACTTGGATTTCTCTCTCTGCAGAAATCATGATGTTTCGCTAAAAACAGAAAAACGTTGTATTGTATTTCCTAGTACTTCCCATGAGAAAAGCCTGCTGGCTGATGAAGGCCTGCTGCTGTGCTGCCATCTGCTGGGGATCCATTACTGGTGCAGGCTGGGGCATGGCAGGTTGCATCATCATACCTTTTCATTAAGATATATTCAGTGAAAGGCAGTACTTCTATCTATTTTAGCAACATTCCAAGGCCAGTGTGGTCCAGCTCCTTACCAGGCATGCTTGGAAACACTGGGGCTGCTGTCGGCATGGCAGGCACAGCTGCATAGCTCGGCATTGCAGGCATCCCTGCGGGAAGACAAAGGGCAAAGCTCATCATGCCAGAGGGTCAGATCAGCAGATGACTGGAAGAACAAATAGGACTTGGCGTTTATAAGATTTGCTACAGAAATTCTGACAAATATTTAAATATTAAAACACACCGATTGACCTTAACCGAGGGAACACGTATAAACAGATACAAGCTAATATGATAATGATTAATATGTGTCAGTTGTCGATGCTGTAAAAGCATTACTGCTCTTGAAATTTACATTACTCTGCACAGGAGGATCGGTGAAGTGTATAATATGTGCAGAGGTGGAAAGTTCAGGTCCAGAAAGTACAAATCCAGACCAATGTTTTATTTCAACCAACCAGTTAAGTGCTCTGTGACTGTTACTCTTTATGCTCAACTGGTCGGTTTAAACAAAACTTTGCTCTGGATCTGTACTTTTCCAACCAGAACTTTCCACCTCTGAATATGTAGAAAATGAACACCAGTATGCAGGTTCTGTCTTACCCATGGAATAACCTGCCATTGGCATTGTCATTGGAACACCTGCAAGAATGGGGGAACTTTATTTTCATATCTATATAATAAGGAACACCTAGATCTCCACATAAGGCAGTGACATGATCTGCATACCTGTGGTAGGATATATTCCAGGTTGCATGGGGCCTATACCACCTCCTCCCCTCAAACGTCGGTTCAGCATAGCCATTCTCTCCGCGTCCTTAAAGCACAGACACCAATGCATTGAAATCATAAACGCTGCCTCAATAAAGGAGATTGAACAGATGGACAGACAAAAGGTACCTGCATGCAGTATGTTACAGAAAGCTCATTGTTTATTACTCAAAAGCATAAGTTAGTCAAAGCATTTACACTGAGCTATTTTATAGTACTTATTGGACTGACAGGCACAGCTTGGTCCCACACAGGGTCAAAAAGGTCATCCACAAAAGTGTCAAACTGCCGACCTCTGGAACCTGAAGAACGGAGCATAAACGCAGCTATTGGCACTTTCAATCTTTTCGACATGGTCTTCAATTTAGTAATATCAAATAACAAGGCTAACGATATGATGTAATTAAGAAGATATATAGTTGCATAGCTCAGAGCTGTATGTTTGTAGTCTTCAATATGTGCAAAGTACTGCACACCTGCTATGTCTCATCCCTCACCTTCCACAGGGGGGTAATCACTACTGCTCCAGGAAGCCTCCGAGACGGGCAGTCCTGGGGCCTGCATCGATGGAGCAGGAGGAATGAACTCATCATCATGTAGGTTCATCATCCTAAAGGAGGGTGAAAATAAACTGCATCATTCCACAACACTTCAATGAGTAGGACAAGACATGACAGTTTTAACATACATTAATAACAAACAAAATCGTATTCATAAGCAATACATAATAAGTTCAAAAAGCACTGTTTTGCTTTGTCATGTATATGTACCTGTATGACATGCCATAACCATTACGTATCTTCGTAATACATTCATATATTGTACGCTAATTTAGATTAAAGTTTCACAAAGCATTTATAATATCTTTAATGAGCAACACTGGTCAAGTTCAACTGCATTTCTTTCAAAACAAATGCAGTGAGCAACCTCACTCATGGCATATAACCTCTATGTTACAGTATACATACATGCTGCTTATTAATGTTCTATGAATGCATTATAAATCATTATGAAGGTGCACTTAATGCACATATTTACCAAATAATACAATGATATGAACACAGCCCTTTAGAATACAAATGGCCCAGCAGCGGTTGCTGTTTTTCCTGTCGTGGTTCTTTGTATCTGTGGTGCCTTGGCACTCACATGTTCCTCTGGGAGCTGAAGAGGTATTCGTTGGCTGGTGGAGGTGGTGGTGGTGGCAGTAGCTCAGCCTGTGGGACATCAGCCTCCACCTCCGCCAGAAGGTCCATGACAAAGTCACTGCCAGCCAAGTCTGTCCAACGCTCCCCAGCCAGGAGTGATACGGACCATCCACGTGGAGCCTCTGGCAAGCCCCTGTAAAACAGCCCATCCGCCAATATACCCAAACATGATCCTCAACCCTGCAGGTATGGAGGTAGCCATATATTTATTTTCATTTTATTTGTCTATTTGCTAATCAGTTTTTAAAATATTCTCTTATCCAAACTTCTTACCCTATATAGAGATGCATTTCTTGGGATAATATATAAAAAAAATTATTATATAATAAAATGTAATAATGGAGAATGTACAGATTAAATCCATTTGTATAATTAGCCCACTGTATAAAGTAATGGTGTAAATGGTGACTCAGAGTGTGTCTGAAATCACATACTTATCCAGTAGTACATACTGTAATGCAGTACATATTCTGTGTACGCATAGGAACAGTATGAATGTCCTCGGACATACTGTAGGCACCATCTCACACATTACCTGACCCAGGTGTGTACCAGTGATGGAGTTTGACCCCCAAGCATGTTAAAAACTGCTAAAAACTACAACAGAGTCAGATCAACTGGTTATTGTTTTACACTTAAAGTTGTACGTTCTACCATCTTGACAAAATTTCTGAGAAAATTCTTTGTCTCTGGTTGCAGCTCCAGTGGCCTTTAAGGAAAGCATAGCATCCAATGTTTGGACGCTTTCTCAGAATATAGTATGTCATTCGGGTACCGTTTGCCTACTGTCTCATCCATACCAAAGTATTGGACAATGCTCACTTCGCATACTATATTTCACCTACTACACAGCAAATAAGTATGCCATTTTGGATGCGCCTGAACCGCCTCACCCCTCCAGTTTTAATCCCTCATCCACTTGTGCAGGGTTTCTTTGGGTTTCTCTTGAATTTTGTCCCACTGTCCTAAGACATACAGTCGGGCTATTTGCTATCTCTCAATTGCATATATGTGCCAAGCGATGGATTGGCATCCCATCGAAGGTGTACCCTGTCTGGAATAGACTACAGGCTGCCTGCAACCCTGACCAGCTGTTAGATGGGCAGATGGATAAATCCTCTTCATGACTCTAATGCCAGCAATTTTGTTTGCTCTACAAACATATTTAGCTTCACATGCAAATAAACCATCCATTCTTCCCTTATTAACAATTGTAATTTCATGGCTATGTTTCAGATAGCAACATTTGCAATTTCCTGATAGTGTTTTTATTATGATGCTGATCGTATGCAAACTATACCTGAATCTGAGCACCCATAAGGCTAGCTGCTCCCCTGTAGTCCAGGACTCCACCTCTGCTGTTAGCGTTTCCTCTGTCACAAAAAAAAAACAGCTGAAGTACAATGCTTGAATAAAAATGTATGAAAAGGCCAAGCTGGAATCCCATTTATCTTTTCATGAAAATAACTACAAATATTTTCCAGACAGATAACTATAGCTATTTAAGTATTGCTATATGTGATGCCACATACCATTGAAGGTGTCGACATCCAAAACCATTTTTCCTGTCCTCTGATTGGCTGTCCACTCCAGCTGTGTAGCAGGATAGACTCTGCAGGCTGGGGCTGGCTGTGGCCGGGAAGTAAGTAGCTTATGTTGGCAAAGCGATCGGTATTTTCTTGGACCATGGTCTGACACGTACCTGAATGGAATAAGTGGCACCAAGGCAAGAATCTAAGAGCACTGCAACATTTTCATCGAGGAAAATAAGCCAAAAATAGTCAGCTTACTTCAGCAAGGGCTTATCCAAGGATGGAGAGGGGGTGAATGTACTCAGGCAGCAGGCCATCAGCAGCCAAGCTCGCAAGGCTGTCTCCCCATCCTCTAGGCCCCAAGTGTGAAAAACCAGTTGGGACAGGATCTCATCCCTCAGAGAGGGTCTTGCCAGCCCCTTCTCGATTATGTAGTTCCCCAGCATCTGCTCTTGCCATCCCCCAAGGTCAGAGTCCCCAGAAAAGCGCAGAATCTGAGCAAAAAAGAAAATCAAACAAAAAAAAGAACAGAGCAGTTTTACGTACATCAGGTCTGGCTTGGACATTGTTTTGCTGTGCCCTTATCTATTGTATGGTCAGTGGAGACATGCTCACCAATTTATTAATCTCTAGGGCTGTGCGGGCATCTTCAGGGCTCAGGGAAATCAGAGGCCACTGAAGAGGGCAGCCTTGGGTCTGGCACCATCCTTCCTGAGCCAGGAGCATAAGAAGGAAAGTCACAGAGTTTCTGTATGTGTTTTATTTTCAAACATGTTTTTTTCTGTATTTATATACAGAACACAGATGTCTTACATTCAGCTCGGTGTTGGCATATCGAGAGAAGGGAAAGCTGTTAATATCTTGAGGCAGTGCGAGGTTGTGCTCCGCTTTGACCTGTGGGGGGGCCACCTCCGTGACCCCAGAGCCAGGACGTCGCCCTACGGTTTGAAAAACGCCAGCAAGAGAGCAAGTCCGCCAACCACTTTATCTTATTTTTATACCTGTTTTCCCACTACAGTGCTTTTGTAAGTCTATCCCAACAAGCCCAGAGCAACTCTGGATGGAAACCAGTCAGTTTCAAGGCATGTGCTCATACACACACTAAAGGCAATTTAAAGATACAAATTCACTTATTTGCATTTTTTCAACTACTGGGGGAAACCCAGGAAGTAAAGGCTCCAGCCTGGAGGTGTGAGGCAGCAGTACTATCCACTGAGCCGTTAGGCTGCCTGCCTACAGGACCAGAACGGACTGATTAAAGTCCACCTCAATAAATCTCTCACTGGTGCAGCCTATATCATCCTATTCCGCAATATGACAGGTGAACTCACCAGTTGCTCCACGCAGTCTGGCAGAGAGCTCCACTGGGATCTCTAACATTCCCACATCCTTAAAGCAAAAACAAACCAGTTTAGATGGGGCTAGGCTAGGGCTAGAGTAGAAAAGTTGGATAATTAAGATCCAGAGAGTAAAAGTCAAGATTTTGTTTCAATTAACAAGTTAAGCATAAAGTGTCACAGTCACAGAATATTCAACTGGTTGGTTGAAATAATACCCCGGTCAGGACTTTTACTTTCTGGACCTGAATTACCCAACACTGAATATAAGCATGAAACACGCAGTGGTTAGGATACAATACAAATGAAGTAATAGGACTGGGTGCATGTTGACTCACCATTCCAGCAGAATCAGACTGGGTTTTCCCTGTCACTGTGTCTGCACTCAATATGTTCTTCTTTCTGCGTCCCTGAAAAAAAAATATACACCTTGTCACATGCCCACACAAGCATAAAACTGCCTTGTTTTGGAGAAAAAAGATAATCTATTATTTTACTAAGGCATCTGGTATTTGTGCTGCAGCCTTTAGGTCGACATAGGAACATGGAAACATAACATAAAAGGGTTTGTATTGAAACAGGTGGACAATACAAAGAAATATAAACAGAATAAGATAGAAATTAATAATATATGTTGAGAAATGAGAAATTCCTTTCATAATATGTAAGTCATTTAAGTATAATGTTAAATACAGCTGCCTGAAACTTTTGAAAAGAAAATGCCAACATACATAATATATAAGAAAAACAAATCAATAACATCCATTATCATCCATTATGAGCATTGTCTCACCTGTGTATGTACCCTACCAGAGCTGGGTATATATTTCTATTTTTCTGACGTCTACATTGCGACTCGGCTGTCTTCCGTTCTTTTTGGGGTTTACTTCAGTGTTTCTCTTACCCCATTATTACCTTTGTTTCATCCAAGGATGAAAAGCAAACAGTCAAATCCAAAGGATCTTTCTATAGTTCTATTCTAGGCACCACTTCCTTTTATAAGGCAGGGACAATAAAATGTTCTTTTGCTCCACCTCAGACAACAAAAACCCAATCAGAGGGCAGAAATCAAGCTGTGACATCACGTTTTATTGCAGACTTGGTCTTGTTCATTGACTGATGCAAGCACAGGTGCCGTGCATGAGGGGACACCAAGTTCTGCATTATAAGATTATGGCCCTTTTCAGTGTACTCAGATTTCCCATAATCAGTCCTATATTGTGATAGTGGTTACAGAGGCAGTGGCTGTACAGGTGTTTTATGTAACAGTATGGTGCTAGTTGATTATCATGGGCTGCTGCTCCTGGACAGAACCAAGTCAAGACAGTATGCAAAAACACCACATTTGGCCTGATAGCAATGTTTTCTATGTTTTATATTTTAATTGGTTTTTAAAATTGTATTCTTTGTTGTTTTTGTTGTACAGCAGCTATAACACCCATCAACTTGCTAGTTATACATCATACTGTAACTGTTGATGAAAACCAGAGAATTATAATGTGCAGTTATATATAAAATAGCTGATTAGCAGAAACAGTTTTAAATCCACATCCACTTCCTTCTTAAAATATCTGAGTTTTATTTCAATATTATGTTGTGATTAGATAGCAGTGTTTCCCTATCGTAACAATAAATATACAGGTATTTAACATTTTAATAAAATATTATATGTTGAATATGTAACTAACATTTTACATTACTTAACTTAAATGGTTTCTGTGTGAAGGTTTAGTACAACAAATAAGTGAGTAGGACACTCCTATCATACCTGCCAAAGGAACTTTTACCAAACCTAATTATGTTATAATTATGCCATAAGCACAATATGGAAATAGAAAAACCTTTCTGATATTTTTAGAATTCCCTTTTATGTTATGGTTACATGCATTACAGCGCCTCAATTTCATTCTTGCAAATAAGCGCTCATCACACTCCTTTAAACAGACCATAGTCCAAACCTTACCAACAAATGACAGGCAAAAGAAAGACACAACAATGCAAAACAGACACTCAAGCAATTTATAAGAAAATGTGTTTCAAGTGAACTCTTTGACCACGACAAAAACCTGAACTTACATTTACTACCAGATAATACAGCAGAGCCTGAAATTCATGTGTAATTCAAACCCACAGCTGACCGCACCCTCTTGTCTTCTAGCCTGTGATTTCTCACTTTCACTCATATGCATACATATCAGATTATGGAAAAAGATTATGGGATAGACTTACCTGTCAAAATACAATATAGAAATCCTGCTGTCCTGCTAAAATGAGTGGTATTCTGGGCAGGTAATGGGAGAGGTGCCACACATATGACAAGAGGTTGAAGTCCAAGAAGGAAGAAAATGGGCGGGACAGCTATTTGGTCAAAACGAAACTCTCAGCTGAAATATTTACCAGGGCACTATACGTGCTTAATAAATAACTGGCATGTCATCAGTAACTGGCTAAAAAACCATGAAAGAGCATAATATTCTCCACTGGTATTTTTGATGCAAACATTCTTAGAGTAAACATTTGCGGATCATTATTAAGAACATAAGAAATTTGCAAACTAAGTACTTTCTCAAATTCATTTTAAAATTTTATCCCGCTAATTTCCACTTATGGCCATGAGTTCTAGTATTTAAAGTAATATTGAAATAGCCTTTTGGCTGAGCAGCATCCAGACCTGTTAGAATCTTATATACCTGCATCATGTCCCCCTTTAGTCTCGTTTGCTCAAGGCTAAACAAAGACATTAGCATTATGGCTCATAAGACATTCCTGTAACACCAGGAATCATTCTTGTAGCCCTACATTGCAATGTTTCTAAGACAGCAATGTCCTTTTTAAGGTATGGTGACCAAACCTGCACACAATATTCTAGGTGGGGTCTTACCAAGAAATTATATAATCGTAGCATCACCTCCCTTGACTTAATCTCCACACACCTAGAGATGGAACTCAACATCCTATTGGCCTTTTTAATTGCTTCCCCACACTGGCAAGAGTGGGACATGGAAGCATCAACATACACATCGAGGTCTTTCTCATAATCAGCTACCTTTATTTCAGTGGAACCCATAAATATTTGTACTTTATATTTCGGCTCTCTGCATGGATTACCTTACATTTATTTATGTTAAATTTCATCTGCCAGGTATCAGCCCAGTCACTAATTAAATCAAGAACCCGTTGTAGCCTCTGTGCTGCTAGATCTGCTACCCCACCCACCTTGGTGTCGTCTGCAAATTTAACCAGTTTACTGTGTATATTGGTGTCAATATCATTTATGTAAATTAGGAACAATAATGGTCCTAAAATTGAACCGTGTGGTACCCCACTATGAACACCGGCCCACTGTGACATTGTGCCTCTAATAACTACTCACTGATCCTGTCTCTTAACCAGTTTTCAATCCAAGCTGCTACAGTTCCTAAAATCCCTGCAGCTTTGAGCTTAAGCAAAAGCCGTTTGTGGGGCAGAACATCAAATGCCTTCTGAAAATCAAAGGAGATTACATCATAGACCGTTTCGTAATCAATTACTACATATGCTACTCATTGTAGTGCCTAGTCGAAGTAAGACATAGTGAGAGCATACTAAAAACAGCAATAGATTCATTAGAATATGGAATTTTAATATGTGATGACAGATTTGTATTTTGTGGTCCTGTCCTAGGAAGATACTGTAAGTGCATGACATGTTTGGAATACCAGCCTTTTGGGCTTTTCTTTGCTGCAGTCATTACATGGTGGTGCATAATTATAATTGGATACTTGAGAAAACTATTTTTTTAAAGATAATTCTGGATTTTACCCCCTTTTACAACCTACAGAAATTATCAGTGCTAAAGCTTAAGACAATAATAATGTTGTATTCCATACCATAAAGAGGTAAGGTTTCACCATGTCAGATTCTGCACATTTTGTTCATTTAAATGTGACTCTTCAAAAGGTATTAATTTAAACGTTAGCAAAGGAGATATTGTACTTATGAAAGTCATCCAAATAACTGAGTTAAACTGTCTATTTTTCAAATGTCAACCTTTAATTATCAATAGCAATTAAATATCTTGAGTAATATATCAATTAATGTATTTCATAGCTTTCATAGTTTACTTTGCTTCTGGAGCAGGAACCTTCGGATCATTTATTAACTGTTTACCTTCCTAAAACTGAGGTGGAAAAAGGTTGTTTTGTGGGGATCCACAATCAGAATCAATTGTGTCTATGGTTCAGCAGCTTGAGCAGACTAGTGTTTCTTTTCAGTTAATCTTTTTTTTTAATGAGAACCTCATGCCCAAATCATACTCTACAGCAGTGATTATCAAGGGTCACAAGACAGGGTTGGAAATCATTTTAAAACCAGCAAGCTTGTAGGCTGATCCACAGTCAGATTTCCTAGTCCCAATCCTAAAATGAACCTACTGTATATATATGCTTAGCGCAAAACTAGTGAACACTCAGCCAACTCAAGAAGCCAAACCACAGATGACTAATTTAAAATTCACTGGCACATCCATTCAGATTTGTGAGATAAGCATCGATTGGCATAAACTGCAGAGTGCACTGCGTGCTTGATCATAGTGTTAATTTAAACCTATACTTGACAACGGGTTGTGACTCAGTTGGCATGATAAAATTGGGTTGCGGTGTAAGAAAAGATTGCGAACCACTGCTCTACAGTTCCCTAGAAAAGTCCTACAAGAAAGCAGTATTAAAAGTAAGGCTTAGATTGTCAGGAGAAGGATAAGTACTGCGATGTTAACATCTCAAAATCAAGAAAGACTAAAGAATGACAAGACACACCCATGCAAATATGTAGACGCATAATACAGTAAGATGCAACAAGGAAAGAATTTACAATACGACATCATTGTGTGGGTAAGATAAATGATAGGAGCTAAGTAAACTCCGCACAATTTTTATGTGACATGTAGCTTAGATAAGCTGCATATAACAATGAAGGGAACTGAGCAGAGTGTGAGCATTCCTGTAGTATACTAAGGTGTGTAGTGCTATTATGTTTGAACATGTTTCTTCAGGAAGCCCCCAGTTCATTGTTGCCCCAGTGTTCTTACTCGCCACTGCTTCCTCTTTAAGGTGTTTCTGGTGATCATCATGGTTGCCCAAAACTGGGTGAAGGACTGCTTCATTCTCTTGTAGTGCTTCCTGCCTCACACAGAAGGTGATGGTGTTTGTTAAGAGATACACTCCTAAAGAAAAACGGAGCAAAAACAGAGCATACTTTTCTATCTCCATCGGTTCACTCCTATTGTTGTTATATGCTAAAGAAACTATAGACTTGCATAAGGGCATAGGAACCATAGGAGGTGGAGGGGGGGGGGGTGATGTGTACCCCCGATAATTAATTTGGCTTTCCCCAAAAACAGACCTTTGCTTTTAAATTATTGAGTTGTGCCCCCCCCCCATAAATTCTCTCTTACACCCTTGGCCTTACCCGCCCAACAGCTCAGATCATGCTTAAGGACCAGCCTACTTCTTTCAATCAGTTTCACTTCCTTGAGATTGTCCTTTATTATATCGTGTTTTCAGCATTACTCTCTCCATTAATTTCTCCTTCTTTACTTGATGAAAGGCCTTTGCTGAGACCCACCTGGCCTGGTGACCCCGGATATGTGACTGGAGGACAATGGCCTTCTGCCGGAAGTAGCGGTAATTACGACGGCAGATAAAACCACGGATATTCCGTTGTAGCGTGATTGCAGCCCAGGTCTGTGTGCTCTTCCATCGCTCCTCCACCTTCTGGTACAGCACATCCTTCAGAAACACCTACAGCAATGCAGCAGGGCCAAAGGTTAAGTTGCTCCTGCAGGAGGCAATGAGAATCCAACTTTGTGTAATTTTATTTCTGCAATATTTTTAATATTTGTTAAAATATTCTGTCATGTTCCACACCGAGAGAGGAACATATATACTTTTTATGTATTGAACAAATGTTTTCTTTAGCCAGAATCAGGATGCTCATGGGAGTTCTACTTACACAAAAATGTTCTGAGGGCAGAAAAATGATTGTTTCAGAGAGATAACCAGATTGTAGAGGAGGTGGGTCCAAGCAACTGCTCTCCAATCTGATTAGTTATCTCTCTGAAACAATCATTTTTCATTCTGCTCTCAAGACATCAAGACATGCTACATGGCCAAAAGTTTGTGGACACCCTATTATTTAGAGGAATTGCCTTATTAAGTCAAACCCATTGACCCACTGATACAGGAATATAATTAAGCACACAATTCAAAGATTTTAGTGAATTCCCACTTGGCACCAACATGTGATGCCATCTTTCCAACAAGTCAGTTCTGCCCTCTAGAGCTGCCCTGGTGAACCGCAAGTGAAGTGACGGTGAAGCAGAAATGTCTGGGCACAAGTTCAGTTGCAAAGTGGTAGCCATACAAGCTAACAGAAAAGGACCTGATCACCCAACATCAACATCCAACCTGAATGGCAGCAAATCCCACCAGCAAGATTCCAACATCTAATGAAATGTCCTCACAGAAAAGTAGAGGCTATTATAGCAACAATGGGCCAAACGACTTCGTATTAATACCCTTGGTTTCAGGATGAGATGTTGGACAGGCTGGAGACCACATATTTTTGGCTGTACGTGAAAGAAAGGACAGGAAAGGGACAGTAGAGACAGGGACCCCCAGCAAAAACTCACCTTGGTCAGACCCAGTTGATACTGCTCCACCTCTACACCTGTAATGGAATCTAGCAGTGCTACAACGAGCTCCCTCTCAGGTAGGTCTACTGTGCGCTGTGGCATGAGGACCCCATACCTTATGGAGAAACAAGGAGCAAAATGGCAAAGAAAGACAGGCAAAAGTAAGACTGTACATGAAAACTGCTAAAAGGAAGAAATTATTATGCATAATATTCTTTAGATTAGGCTACCCCCTATATTCAGGTTCCCAGTCCATTTAGATACCCTGTTAGACGTTATTTCAATACCTGTCAATGAAGTAGGAGTAAAGAATCCGAATGGGATATCCCTCTTTCCTGATGTGAATAGCCTCCAGTATCCCAGCATGCCGTAGTTGCTGTGTCATATAGTCTACATCAAATATGCCTGGTAACTGCATTGCATAAAATAAGGAACTTAAAACAAACTTTCAGTAATATATATATATATGTATATATATATATATGAAATGCTTATAACCATTTTTTCTTAATTCAGAACTGGAAGTCTTTCTAAATCTTTTAAACACATTGCTTAACATGTAGTTTTTAATTAGGAAATTGTTTCTATATCAACCAAAAAAAGATCAGCTACATCTAGGACTAATTTATTGAGTTATTGCCTGGGGAAACCTCCCAACATATCAAAGAAGACAGTTATCTTCTTACCTTCATGTAATTGGGCTTCATGCAGCGTACAAATGTAGTTTTACACCTGAGTGGAAAGAAATGTAAAACAAAAACTGCATACAGGTATATAACTAGCACCCTGATTGTTGCCCTGTTTGTCCTGGGATAGGATACAGGCTCACACAACCTTGTCCTCTGGATAGGAGCTTAAAGAATGTGGATGGATGGATGCAGAAACAATATATGTGCATGCATGCATCCATAGAAGAGCCACTACACATGGATAAGAAAGTGAAACCAAATGGAAGCTGAGGAGAATGGCAGCTTGGGCCACACCTTTCGAGTCGTTTGGTCAGCTCTGAGAGTGACTGCTGAAAGTGCGCCGCCACAGTGGTAACCTGCTGCCGGTGGCCCCGCCCACGCATGCCCAAGTCCTTCTGCTGCAGGTAGCCCTCCTGCACTTTGCGAAACAGACTGGACACCATCTGCGGGGGGGTGAAAAAAACCTCACACACATTATAGAGCTCATGTCAAACTGTACAATGTGCAATATCTGTCATGCAAGGCTGTATCTTTGACATTCTCAATGGCCCTGCAATTATGCCATTGGCAAGAAACATCCATCCATCCATTCTGTAGCTGCTTACACTATGCAGAGTTGGGGGACGGTTACAGCGGAAGCTACAGTGAAAGGCAGGTGACAAACCAGGATGAGGCACCTACCCACTGGGTACACTCAAACATGCATACCTATATGGGGCGCCGTTTGTAAAAGTACTAAACATTTTTCTACTTGCCACTTTTTCAACATTTAGTGCAATTTTCTGAC
>JAODKF010000103.1:12018635-12038877 GCA_026779585.1 Mormyrus proboscirostris
CAACATTTAGTGCAATTTTCTGACATTTAGCTAGAAGTCAATGATGTTGTGGATCATCAGATTTTTTGCTGTGTAGAATATTTTCAAAATTGTTCATCATATCTAAATATAAAGGTTAAGTGTAAATATAAATATTAAATGTAAATGCTAAATATAAATGTTAAAAGTTAAATGTAAACCATTGACTTCTAACTAAATGTTAGAAAATTGCATTAAATGTTGAAAAAGTGGCAAGTAGAAAAAGTAGAAATTAGTACTTTTCCAAACGGTGCTCCATATACCTATGGGCAGTTTGGTAACTCCAATTAACCTCAGCATGTTTTTGGGACGTGGGGGAAAACTAAAGTACCTGGAGGAATCCCCACAATGACACAGGGAGAACATGCAAAGTCCACAAACACGGAGCCATGGCAGAGACTCAAACCCTGGTAGGAAGACTACATGATAAATAGAATTATGTAAAACTGTAACATATACGGGCTAAAATATCTTCATGCTTTTACACATAGATATATATTTGGTTTACTTAGTTATAATTCATATTTTGATACTGGACAGCTTTAAGGGATTTACCTTCAGTCTACTCCGTGCAAAAAGCTCAAGAACCTCTGGGCGAAAGTGGTCATGATTCTTGTTCAGGAAATTGTGTACCTTGAAAAGCAGGCAGGCATTTAATTTGAATGCATTGGAACGTAAGACCCATAGAATATGCTCAAATGTGAGCAAATGGCTGGCCAACCTGGTAGGTAACAGCCCCTGCATAGTGGTATATTGTGAATGTGGGCAGTGGAATCTTTGGTTTGGTGTAAAGTGGGTTTCCTCCATGGTGATAGTGGCATTTCTGCAGGAAGGTATGGTCTGTGGCCTAGGAGAGATTTAAGGAAATAAGTCGATAAGCTTGATGCAGGATGATTGGTAGAAACAAGGAACCATTGTTACCAGAGCACACACTGTGCTAACAGAGCAATGGAAAATGCTGCAAGAAAGATCAACAAAGGTACTCATATGGATAGGCATGCATATCTGTGCCTGAGGGAGGCAGGTTTGGTCATCCAGGATGCGAAGGATGCCGTAAGGCCGGGAAGAGATGAGTTCCAGGCAGGAGTCATTGTTCTGGACGGTCACGGGGTAATATTTGATCTGCTCTGCATTGTACTCTTCCTGCAAAAGAGTGTATGGGGTGTATTAGTGTATGCTGATCAGGGGTAACATTAGAAAAGCCCCAAGGGTATAAATAAAGTCGATTTGTAGACCCACCTGCTCCTGAGATACCACTGCCTTATTGATGAAGTGTTGCAGCTGTTCATTGGCAAAATTAATGCACAGTTGCTCAAAGCTGTTTACCCCCAGGTCCTGTCAGAAAGACACTGACTTAAATCCAATACATTATTTTAAATGGATATCTGCTTAATAACATAGACAGCATGCGACAGAATGAATATTTATATTACATTTTACTTGCAGCAGTACGCTATGAAGTGATGCTTGTTCACGTAAACTCTCTCACAATATCCTTTATCAAGATAATTA
This sequence comes from Mormyrus proboscirostris, assembly GCA_026779585.1. Classification (NCBI taxonomy): domain Eukaryota; kingdom Metazoa; phylum Chordata; class Actinopteri; order Osteoglossiformes; family Mormyridae; genus Mormyrus; species Mormyrus proboscirostris. The sequence continues at coordinate 12,020,166 of JAODKF010000103.1, forward strand.
TATAAGTACTTCATCCCGCAGACTGATGAGTATCTTCAAAACAGTTCAATTAACCAGAAGCATATAAAGTGAACAAATTCTCGAATGATCTTCGATCCTTATCATCCTTATATTTTTAGGTACAAAGGAAGAATACCTCAAACCCATATATGTCCACGATTCCAACGGTGCTGTCCATCTCTGTTGGAATCAGCCACTCATTGATGCATTCCAGCAGCCAGTTAAACAGCACTGAGTAGAGCATTTTGGCTATGGCATCTCTGGAAGACATGCAATATAAGTAAGGAGTTGTGCAGTTCCAGCAGATATATGGCGATTTACTTCTAAAAGCAGTGTATTGGCCTCATAATTACAATGCCACACTATATTTACTGTACTACCTCAATGGCAGCAGTAACATTGTCTCTATACCTGCACTCTATGGCACCTTCAACTGATAGGGGGCAGTAGATTCTATCATAGGTTGTTTCCTAAGGAGCAACAGACAGTTAGAGACGCACATCAGAAACAAAGTGCTACAGGTCAGCAAATTCAATTTTGATAAGAATGTACGGGTGCTCACTGTGACGCGGTGGGTAATGACGGTCTGGAGGGCCTCTGCAGACACCTGCAGCAGGCTGCCCACACGCCTTGCCTCAGCCTCACTGAAGATACGTGCCACCTCCAGTGACTCGCGCTGCGTGCGACATGCATCCACTTAAGCGTGATATACATCTGTCTAAACTGACAAGTACCAACAGTAACTAAGCAATCAGAAACTAACTGCATGCCTAACTGTACTACAACTGATGCCGTTACTCAACAAGTAGAATATTGTGCTAACAATGTAAAGGTCATGGCTTCAAATGCCAGGGAGCATTCATTAATTGCAACCCTTCCCTGTACTGTAAGTTGATTTGGATAAAAGTCTCAAATAAATAACACTGTATTCCTCAGTATCTACCCCCCTGGTTCCCCTTTTGAACATGCATGCATGCAAGTGTTTGTTTACAGTGGTAGTATCTTTATTTTTTTTATGTATTGTTATTCATTACTAGCTTCTGGACTTCTTATCTTGTATTTATTTGGAATTATGACTTGCAGGAAGTTAATGCTAGAATTTCATTGTACTTGTATATAACAATAAAACCTTAAACTTTGACCTTGATGTTGCTATGTAGGGAATCCCAGAATACACAAATGAAGCAGGAATGCAGAAAAGCACACCTCATAAGAGCTGAAGCAGATGTTGCCAAGCTGCAGGATAGATGACAGAATGGCCCACACAGAGGACAGCTGATCCGCATGCAGATCGATAGTCTCCAAGCAGCGGAGTAATGTCACAAAGTCTTCTTTGTCCCACTTGCCCTCCAGCTCACAAGTGCCACCCTGTGCATTCACAGACATTACAGCACGGAAATGGAAAAGCCACATTTCAACATCATTCTCAAAAAAATATTCCTGCATTAGGAAACAGTAAAGAAAAGTATATTTATTGTGTCTGCAAAATGTGTACACATTTTGGAGATTTCAAAAATGTCTATTTTACACCCTTAATTTACTAAACTTATGATTATAATACTAAAATAATTTTTAAATAATTTAAAATACTAAATATTTTATTCGTATAATTCGTATAATTAGAAAGACTGGGGAAGTGGACAGGTAATGTTTATGTTATTTTCTGTTATTATCAATTAAAATGAAATTACCACTTAGAAAACAAAAGATAATTACAAGCCTGAAACTTACATACGATATACCACATAGTATTAATTTGTGAGTGTTGCAATTTAAGTACTGTGTGGAGCAGAAGTCTGCCACAAGGTGAGCTAGAGGCGCAGGAGAGTGAAATCAAGTGAAGCAGGGCTTTATGGTCATACAGACCTACACCATCCATACAGAGGTGTACGGTTTCATGGGATAAGATTACCTGAGGTTCACAGTGCAACATACAAACAGAAAGGGGTTATATGTACATGGACTGTTTAAATCACAATACAGTGCACAAGAAGGGGTTTAAGATGTAGGGTGGTCGAGCCAAACAAAAGGATCTATTACTATTTGTTGGCACACAATATACTAAATTTCCAGTTGGGAAATTTCTACCATAATATATATTAAAAATTCTTTTGTTAAAAGAACAATGGGAATTCTTTTCATGCATTGCCTCACAACCTGAAAGGGGTTTTTTGTAAATTTTTAATGGCCCGTAATTGCTAATGACCAGATACAGCAGCAAGCTGCAGAACCCAGAAGTCTCACCTGATTGAGGTAGAAGTATGTCTCTGCTCCCTGTAAGTACAGCTCCTGTTTGTGCCAGTCATTTAGCCCAGCCAGCATCTCATAGAACACATGGTAGTTCCTCTCTCCTTGAGCCTGATGGACATCAAAACTGAATGTCGCAGGTATGCATTGCAGCAGCTAATTAGCTAAATGCTAATCATATTTGGATGCACAGAGCATTACATTCTATAAGGATTCTGGAAAAGAGGGGTCTCACCTGAAACACAACTCGGGATTTCTCAAGGAGGTAGTGTGAAAGAGAGGTCCCCACCACTACACCACTGCAGAACAACAGGAAAAGAGACAGATAATGTCCAGGGTTTAGTTGCACAAATTCAGTTCACAGAGGATTATGGCATGACAGAGATTATCTGGCATTTTCTGGAGGATTTGCTATACAGCAATAATGAAATGTACATTATTTCATAGTCTCTGAAACAAATCTATGTTTAGTGTTACGGTTAAGACTTCATTGCAATGACTCTACAGTTGTAGAATTAATTAGCATAATGATTAAAAATGAAGACTCACTGCCGAATGTGGATGTGTAGGTACTTGCCAAAACGACTTGAATTGTTGTTAAGGATGGTCTTGGCATTGCCAAAGCTCTCCAGAATGGGCAAGACATCCAAGGGCTGATAAGAACATGGGTGCAAAATTGAAACAAAACTGAATTTTGATTATGTGAGCATCTGTATTTTCTGTATTTGCCTTATACTGAAGTGAACCCTCTAATTGACAAAAAACATGGACACACATTGGCTACTGACCTGCCTCACACAGTCAGCCCTCCCTTGGTACATGCAGCTCAAGTATTGTATAATACGCTTGGCTGCTTCTGTCTTCCCAGAACCACTCTGCCCACTGTGAAAATGAAAGAGTAGGTCTGCTCTCTCGTTTTGTCACATAGAATATAAAACACGGTATTTGCTTTTCTACACATGTTGCAGATCTACAGGTGTTGCAGTTCTGTGTTAGAGGAGAAATAAAATATGATTAACAGATGAAAGGGTAATGAAAGGCATAAGGAATAGTGTGAACTGACCTAATGACGATGCACTGCTCTTGGGTTGAACTCTGGGAGTGGCAGAAGGCTTCCTCTGCTACAGCATAAACATGACTGCAGAAAGAGTACACACACTCTATAAAGAGCAGCTTCTACTTATAGACAGACTATATATCCAAAACAAACACATGGTGTCAGTGATGTTTAACACAGCCAAATCAGTACTGCTAATTTGTGGTGCTTTAGCATTCTCAGTTTTACTGTGGATTATGGTAAACCATACTATGTGAAATATCTATTACTTTTTAATTATTTTATTGGTTATCAATTGGTATTGACTACAACAAGATTATTGTTATTTAAGATCCCTCCATCTTCTAAATGCTTATCCAGCACAGGCTTGTGTCTTGTTACATAAAATGAAAATAGTACACAGTACATTTAAAAGATATGATATCGTATATATACATAAACTTAACTTTCTACATTGTATGTCAGGAAATGTTTGTAAGATTTTTCCTGGCAGCTTCCATAGTGATGGTTTGCAAAGACGGGTACTCACGGTGAGTTCTGCTGCAACAACTTGCCTTGATATTGCACGCCCACCTCCTCTGAATAGATACCGAGGGGCTTAAAGGGGTTGACTGACAGCAGCATGTTTCCGATGTACGTCTAACAGTACAGTCATTAAGTGAGCCAACAAAACAAATTAGCATAAAGCTACGCTTAGCTATTAAATTATGTCATTTTGGAATTGCATAAATAAACACACTTATAAAGGTTATTTCAAAGAGTTTGAAGGAATACTGAAATTTTCCATCCATCTTCTAACGCTTATCATGGTTAGGGGTACAGGGGGATACCTGAAGCCTATCCTAGGCAGAATGTTCATGGGAATTTTACAGCACTTACACTATTACACAAATATGTACGGCAGAACAAAAACATGATCGGTTCTGCGAGATAACCAGTTAGATTGCAGAGAGGTGGGTCCAGGGAACTAGAGAATGCAGCACCATCCAGTCAGATCTCTTGACTCCTCCTCCTCTAGTTGCTTGGACCTACCTCTTGTATAATCTGATTGGTTATCTCTCTGAACCAATCATTTTTCATTCTGCCCTCAGAACATTTTTGTGTAAACAAAACTCCCACATACAGGTAGAATAGAGTACAAGGCTGTGGTACATTCAGCAAGGAATGCCAGTTCTTTGCAGAGCACAGACATGCACACACTCACAATTTAGAGACATTGATTAGTCTAACTGTAGGTTTTTTGATCCATAGCAGCAAACTGCTGTGACATGGGGAGAACATGCAAATGCCACAGCCTTAGGTTTCAAACTGCCAGCAGTACTAACCACTGAGAAACCACTAATGGAACATGTTTCTAGACATCATTCCTGACAGCACCAAGCAAATGAACCCATGTGTAATTCAGGGCAACACATACATAAATCAAGTCTCGATGAAATCTTTTTTTCAGATTGAGCAGCACAGAACTCTCACACACTTCTCTGAAAAAAAAAAACAAAGCAATCTTCATAATTATTGTAAAATGACAACATGTAATGGTTCTGGCTAGTTACAAGTGAATTTTGCAGCTAAGTAAATTGTTAATTTTACAGTTGCTCTCATGATGTGCAATTTTGATATAAGCTTTAAGGTTTAACTGCTTATATTCATCTGGTTTGTTAAAACAAAATCTTCCTTTGGATTTTTACTTTCTGGACGTGAAATGTCCACCTCTGGATATAACCATTTCTACATGTGCACACGCTTTCCCCCCACTGTCATTATGATATGTAATTACTGAAATGTAATATCTTAAATGTTTAAACTCGGATGTTGGATATACGCTGAATGTTCATGTATTACTATTTTTTAAATAATCACAACATTCTGATTAACATTTTGGTTAATCTGTTTAAATATTTGTGGTCTTACAAAGCTGAATGGTAATATTTACTGTTGATTCGATTGTATAGGGAGGCATCACAGGACCCCATCACACTGCAACTCACTCAAGCTGTGACAAATCATCCACTTCATCCACTTCCAAGATTTGCTTGGTGTCTTTCATATATACCTGTGATATTGAGGAAAAGAAAAAATCACTATGCAAAACTCTAGAGCTAATAAAAAGCACCTTGCATTCCATCTCCTGCCCCTACTCCATGCACGCACATATTAACGGGGCCCTATTAAACTTTTCCGGTTTTCCTTTTCATTTAGTGTGCTATGTAGCTTTATGTACATGTAAATGGTCTCCTACGGGAATGTCTTTCACCACAGAAACCACCCTTCCCTAGTTTGCCTAAAATGCCCTGTTGGAATTCTAGCCGTTACTTCCGTGACATGGTGACATCACCTTGTAACATAATCCTTGGCTGTCTAACAGCAATGATCTGTTTACAGACTGCAAGATGGGCATGACATGTAGGGCAAGTTGACCAATCAGAGCACACTGGCCTCATCAGGGGTGGGCTTAAAGCTCTAACACAGCATTTCAGACAGAGTTATTGGGAGAGTAAAAGGTGATGTGCAGTATGAGAAAAATAATATGTTTTTGGAACCTTGAAGCACGTAAATCTATACTAGTAATAAAATTATGAACAGTGAAAATGAACATGATAGGTCCTCTTTAAACAAGTATTTGGGAAAACACCAGTATAGTCAACATTAGGATATAAACTTTTTTTTTTAACTAAATCAAAAATTATTCTGTGAAGGTTGCTTAGTAATATTGTGAATAAGTTTCCCAAAAACATGTAGTGCTATGATGATTTTCCCATTAGTCTCACGCAGAACCTTGATTTAATTTACCTGTGTGTTGGTGAGTCGGCTTTCCAGCATATTTTGAACAACATCCTCTGCTTCCCATGGTCCCTTACCATTTTGGATTGGAATAGTATGGCACTGTTCTGTCTCCTGGTATATGGACCATTTGCTGAGCTTCTCAACAGTTTGATGTGGAAGCAGGGTCTCTGCTTTCAGCCAGTCCTGAGGATCACTCCGGAATGGGTGATCTTGAGCCCAATGCACCTCCACTGAAGTGGAGAAAGTATCTTCACCCATCAACTCTGCCACTTCTCGGTCAGCTTCCTCCTCGTAGAAGGACGGAGTTATGACTGTCCTTTCTTCTTGTGCCTCCATTACTTTATCAACTGATTCATTTTTGTTTTTATTTTTACCTATATCCACTTTGAACTTTAATTCTGTTCCAGATAAATTCTTAGGTAATTTTAGTTCAGATATCCCTGGCTTTAAGTGTAGTTTTCCTCTAGCTGACTGTATTGTGCTATGTCCTTTCCCAACAATTAGTGATTGTGCAGTGTCCAATTTCTCTAATCCTTTCTCCTCTATATTCTTATCTATTGTTCTACTCTTAGGCTGATCTTCCTTGTGAGAGATCTTTTTGACAGACTTCAGGAGGGTGAGATCAGGCTGTACTGGGAGAACAAGGCGAGCACCTGGCTTTGGAGGAACATGCTTGGGTTCTTTAACAGTGCTTGCAGTGCTTGCACTGGTGGAGGAAGGCGAACCTCCTTTGCCCTTGCCAATCTTGTGCATCCTTGGGAAGACAATAGCATATTTAGGGTCTATAGAATTTGCTTTTTCTTCGGGTTCGCTATGACTATCATTAGCTTGGGGTGATGAGCTAAGGTCATCAGAAGAGGCATCTTGTGTTACTTCCTTCACCACTCTTTCCTTCTCTCGATTAGCTGTCATCTCCACCTCAAAGTCTTTTGCTCCTTTAATTGGCAGCTGAGCCTTTTTTCTGGCTAGTGTAGCAGTACTGGAAATACCCTTAATCACCTTCCGGCGGAAGACATTCTGCCTAGAACTTTTGGTAATTCTCTGGTGATTTGCTGCTTGTGCAGAGAGCCATCTGGTGATGCCAATAGCTCTGGAAACTGTGGTCAATTTAGTCCGTAAGCTGGTACTTTTTGGAACCTTTCTCTGTATCCATCCAGAGACACGTCGCAGTGTATTGATGCTCTTCTGTTGAGCTACTAGGGATTTGGTGCCTTTAGAAGATGTTGCTTCTACAGGTTCATCTACCAGTGCAAGCTCATCTAACATTCTTTGATTCTTCCTGGTTTGATACCTCATAGAAGCCATTTTTACCTTTGCAAGCGCTAATCCAAGATTTTTTGACTGACCATTACTTTGCCATTCTTTCATAATGTCTTCATTTTGTTTTTCATTGTCAGATTCATCTCTTGGGTTTAATCTGTTCTTATCCACTTTCTTTTTCACTTTCATGTTTAGCATTAAGTAAGATTTACCAGCTATAAGAGTTTTTGGAGAGGATGTAGATGGAGATGCTTCTATATCTTCATTCAAGCTTTGTTTCTTATCTTTTGTTTTTGCTGTCTTAGCTATCTGAAGAATCTGAGGCTTCCCTTTTGTTATTGCATTTTTGTTAAAAACTAACCCTTTCATTGGGAGTGGTTTGGTTGCCATGGCTTCTTTTTTTGGTTTCTCTTCTGCAAGAGGTCCTTTTTTCATGAGCATTTTAGACTTAATTCTTGCTCCCTGGCCCAGTAACTGAGTAGACAACTGGAGTGGTCCTGTTTGCTTTATTGAAGTTATACTGTTACTAGGTCCTTGGTGGTCCTCTGGGGTGTCACTATGCTCTGCCTCTGAGTTAGTTTCATTCTCACTAGTTACAGGCTCTTCTTCTGGCTCTCCTTTGCTTGTGAAAACATTTGATGGTTCATGTTCTTCTTCCTTCTCAACCTCATTTTCTGTGTCACATGCCTCTTCTTCATGGCTAAGTTCATCTTCAGATCCAGTGGATTTCTCTTTACTGTCTGCATCACTTTTTCCCTCCTTGCTACTCCCAGTTTCTTCACTCTCCTCCTCCGTGCTCTCCTCCTCACTCTCCGATTCTTCCTTATCTGACTCCGCAAACTTGCTACCTTTCTTGCTCGGACTCTTCGTGTCAGGTTTGGTCAACTTAACTGCTTTTATTTGAGTGTCCCTTGAAATAGCATTGAATTTACCAATTTTGTTCCTGCCCTCATTAGCCGCAGGGTTTTTACTAGTTTCTTTTGAGGACACAAGTTTTTGCTGTGTCTTTGTATTAACTTTCTGTTCCTTTTCGTCTTTTGTGTCTGCAGTCTCCTTTGTTTTCTCTTTCCCTCCCTTGCCCATTGTGAAGAATCTGGGTTTGCCAGATTTGACATTCTTTTTAGTGTTTTTGATTTCACTCTTGCCCCCAAATTTCACATCTGCAGCTTTTCTAGCCTCTTGAGGACTGTTTGCTTCCTTGTATTTTTTCCCCTTTGCATCTTTTTTCTGCTTTTTCCCTCCATCCATCTTCTGTCCTTCAGTATTCTTGCATGACTTGCCAGGAGCCATAGCTTCAAGATACTCACACACCAGTTATACGTACTTTCTTTCCCTCTGTTAGAGAGCAGGACAATAATGATTCTCTGTTAGCCTGAAAAGTCAATTTTTTCCATTATAGAAGTACTCAAACATGGTGACAGCTAATTTGCTTGAATATTTACTTTTATATTAAGACTTATCATGGTGATCAATGAATAAAACACATTGGGTGCTGAATATTTTAAATGGATTTTGCTGACTGTTACTCAAAATAAAGTTTAAAAACTAAAATAAGAATATTTCTACATAAACGTAAACAAAAAGTTAAAACATAGATGTGGACATGTATAAGGTTGCATGCTAAAAAGGTAAAAAACATATGACTATAATTACTACTTGACAATTATGTATACTTTCACATTTGTTGTCTATTTACTTTACAGTGGTAATGTATAATTTACCATCATGTGAAAGAAACTGTATTCGTGTGTAATGTATTTAGCTACAATAGGAACAATGAACTGCTTGCAGTACAGTGTTTGAGTTCTTGATATATATATATATATATATATATATGGATTTCTTTACATAATTTCAAAATAGAGATTTCACACTCACCTCAAAATGAAAAACATTACACAATGTTACAAAATAAAGTACATGTGCCCACCTACAGCTATAGAGTTTATTGCTTATATATAAGCCAATGTTAAAGCTGCTGTAGACGGTGAATAAATAGCAGAGCTGGATTGCATCATGGTTTAGGTCTAAGACCATGGCCTCACAATTCCACACAGAAAAATCTGTTATTTCTGTTGAGAGGAAATATTGTTTCCAGCATTTATTCATGCATCCCAAAGAAAATGCACTTACCAGGCTTCTCAGTGCAGCTGGCAGGTTAATGGGATTTTGAGAGGGTGCTGCATTTCAATCTATTCCAAATGGTGGCCATCAAACAACCCTTTTGGTCCCCTACACAGATACGCATGGGACATGGGGCATGAGAATGCAAAGAATCACGCACCTGAACACCCCGGTGCTGGCTTGTGAATTATTCAGTCCAGCTCAATGGGCCATAATTTCTGTAGCCATTCCTATTAACAGCTGGTGAACAGGGCCAGGGAAGGTGAGAAGCCACACTGAAAGATTGACAATAGGTGATGACATATGATAGAGTGGAGTAGGTAGGGAGAGGGATAGAGCCAGAGAGAGAGAGTGAGAGAGAGAGAGAGCGAAAGAGAGAAAGAGAATACTAAAAGGTTGGAGGGAGTATGAATGACACAATGAGATGATAATGAAGAATATTCTTAATAATTTTTTGCCCAGTTTGTCACAAAATATGGTTTCGAAAATATCCCAGAAATCCCTTGACTTGACTTATGTGCCAGCAGGCCACCATCAGTTACCACTTACGGTGCCTATTAGGATAATTACTGTAAAGCTGTGGTTTTATTCTGGAAGTTATAGGTGAAAAGTCTTTACCAACAATTTAGAAATGTAATAGTGAAAATATCTTAAGATGCATGTTAAAATCTGTAAAAAGATTTGAAGCCTAGGTCATTAAGATTCCTGTTATCATTTTTCATATACTTTAGAAATAAACAGCATGAAGTTTTTAGAAAGAGAAATGACATGTTATTATATGGAGCAATCCATGATCAATTAAGATCCATAACTTAAAATCTCGTGGTACGGTGGCTCAGTGACTAACTTGCGTCACATCTGTAGCTTTGGCTGTTTGACTCTCACAGCAGCTCTGCTTGTGGGTAATTTACATGTTATACCTGGGCTGCATTTTTCATCCTGCAGTTCAGACATATAGGCTGTGTCCGAAATCGCGGACACTTTTAGTGCGCGATTTAGGGCATAGTGCGTTCACACTGACAACTAAGCGAAAATTCAGTGCACTGAAAGTACCCAGATGGTGCACTGAAAACAGCCAGAAAACGCAGTGCAGAATGAAGGACACTACATGCACTAAACTGACGCCATTTTGACTACGTAGCGGAAGGGGAGGGACTTTCGGCAAGTTTTCATGACAGGTATTTTGGCGCGCTGGAGAATTGCGATCAAAATGATAGTCCGTCACTTCCGGTAAGTGCGAAATGTTAGTGTTAGTTAGGACAGCACTTATCCATGGTAGTGCACACTACATCTCAGTGCACTGACGCAAGTGCGCGATTTCGGACACAGCCATAGTTATAGTCTATAATTAGGTGTCACTAAATCACCTGCTGTGTGTGTGATGGACCAGCATCTTTTCTAGGGTGGACCTAAGCCTGGTGTGCTCCGCTGTCTCAGAAAGGCTTTTTGACCCCTCAATCTTGACGAAGAGAAGCATTTGGAAGATGGACATATAATTTGAAAGGAGGATCAATATTTTGTTGAAGGCTAATCCAAACCCCATAAAAGTTTAATTTAGGTAAAAATATAAAAACAAATACAAAATGTTGTTAATAGGACCAAGCCTCTGGAGAGTCCTTAAATAAGGTACTTAAATATCTTCAGAAAAACAAGTACAAAATGAGCAGAACAGGAGACCCTGTGTTACTTAAGATAGAAGGGTTTGCTAAGCAACCTGGTAATGTTACACATTGTAGTGGAATTAAGGCACTCAAGACCTGGCACGGTTCTATTAGAGCAGACAAGGTTTGCTGTTTCCAGCTCAGTGAATGTGTGACCCACACCTTAAACTAGCATAGCCTTTCAGGGGAGGTTCATCAATAGATAAAATTTCAGCAGGATGATGATGCCTAACCTCTTAGCAAACAAAGGGATTTTCAGTGATGAATAACAAAACTCTCGGCTATACACATGGATGACTGACCCCATGATGACACACATGTGCATTTTATCCAGCAACCTCATGCAGACGCCTTTTTAAGGGATCAATTTATCCATCTACCTTCCAAATGATTATTCTGAGTAGGGCTGCGGCTTGGGGGTGGAGGATTGAGGCTATCCCAGACAGTACTGACAGGGCCAGCTATACCATTTCAGGGGCCCTAGGTACAGCTTTACCTGGGTGTCCCCCAAACCAATTTAGAGATGGCAGCTAGCCTAATTGCATGTATTCATACTGAAAGAAGAAAGAAGGGGGAAGCCATATGTCGTAAGGAAAACTCACATACGACTAAAATTATACCCTTCTTTGGTTAAAGGTTAAGACTATTATACAGACCACAGCAGAATATTTTGTTTGGCTCATTTCTCTATTTTTGGTTGTGTGTCTGTGAATACTTTTTTTTTGCAAATTGCAGGATGGTTTTTCCTTGCTTTACAGTTCTTCAGTCCTGCTTTGAGGAACCTGGTACAAAAAAGCACTTGATGTTTCCCATTCCTTTTAAAGGTCACTTGATGTCATCCTATGATTCATGATAAACTATCGAATAAATTAACATCTGGTATTAGAAAGTTGCTTCTGCCCTTTATTTAACTGGTTTCTGGTCATTTCCAGTGTCTCCTGCTTCACCTTATTCAATTGTACTGCTGTCTTAGAAAGTTTGAACCTGGAAGCAACCTGCTGCTCACTATAGCTTTCTGCCAGAAGAACCAGGATTTAAAAATGCAGGTTTCTTTAAAAATAGAGTGGTCTCTTTTTTCCTTGGCTGTATTTAATTTATTATACTTCATTATACATTTAAAAAGCACGTTGATGGATTCATGTTTAAATATTTAATAAAATGGAATAGCTTGGGTATAGATTTAGCAGGATTTTAGTGCATCCTGACAATCAGCTGTATAAAACCAATTCTGCTTTCTTAGCTTGGAGAGAAACTTAAAAGTTGCTCCTCAGTTGAAACCTATACTTCAGGAATCACCGATTAATAAATAAATAAATAAATAAAATGGATTTCTGTCAAAAAAGGGGTAAACACTAACTGAACAAAAAATCTCTTATAAGATAGGTCTCCACAATGCGCATACAAAAAAGCACCATCACCACTTAAAATTATAGGCCTCAATGGAAAGTGGAAGCAAAGAATACACACAAACAATATTCTTGTGAAAAATGATTTACTCTTGCAGCAGGACATACTGTAGTGTGAAGTTACATGTCATATTAGAGTTCTGAGTCATTGAATCACTACAAAAATATAAACTAAATCTAAAAAATACCCAGCATTTGGGAGTTGGTACCAAAATATTTCCTTGCAAGATATAGCAGCCAACCCCCTCCCCTCAAACCTCTATAAAAACAAGTATGGATTTTCATTATACATATATATTAAACATTTCACTACAATATTTTAAAATTACATTCCTAAATTACATTTGTCATTGTTTACATACAAAAAACGAAAGACCCTGTAAAAAGCTGTTCATCTCAAAAAGTACAAAATGTGCTACACAGCAGTGAAAAAGTACCTAATCATTAACATCAATAAAATGTCCCCTTGAACTACATGTGCCAAGACAATGACAGCAAGGCGGCTGACATTATCAGGGGGTTGTATAAATTCAGTTCAAAAGTATTCTTATTTCCTTTAATGTCATATGCACAGGTCAATGATGCTCTGTAGTCTACAGGTAGGTCTGCACATTTCCAATAACATTGCTTTCAATGCAAGTGTTAGACTTCAATATAAACTGCAATTCTACTTTGGTGACACCTTTTTAAGCGGCAAAGTATAATGGACTAATTTGGAGCTGAATGGCAACTACATTGGCAGATAAGCGACTGTTGGGATACTTAAATACATTCACTACTGCATAAGGAACTCATGTTTGGGGAAACATTATATGAGACACGAGCTAATTTTGTATGTAAATTAAGACAAGTCTTTCGGCAGCTGAATTGAGCATTCATATTTTAAGTATACTGGATCTCACTTAGCAGCTCAATTCATCAATTGCTCCACACTTAATTCCAGTATTCTTATTTTATATTCAAGCGTTTCACCCATTTTCCCCAAGTCATTCATTAGACAAACGCCTACTACACCACATAATTCAAAGCCACATCCATCCAAGCTCAACCAAACTCCGCTTGCTCATTACTAGGGTGACCATGTTTATCCCAGATAATGTCAGAATGAGGGACAAAATACAGAACTGAAACCATTTCTAAATGATTTCAGTGAGAAATACTGGAGTTAGTTGTCAGTCCTCTAAGAAAATAGGAGCGGGAAAAACACACACACACACACACACACACACACACACACTCTCTCTCAGCAATTATTGTTGAAACAGTAACGGATAACTTGCAAAAAAAGCATAAAAACAGCATATCTTCAAAATGCTGAATTAGCAAACAAACAATGTATTAAAAAAATTACGTTCCCAACATGCCCTTATTAGATGCCAATAAAGAACTGATTAGTAGCACTTAATTAATGCCTTATACAAGCCCTCCTAAAGTAGTGTTCCTTTAACCGGTACAAATTACAGGTTTGGAGTCAACATGATTTACCTTAAATAGAAAAACCAAAATCTAATTAAATATAAAAAGATTTAAAAAGAGGCTCTTCGACCTGGCACTCTTCCATCAGGCTAAAGACATTTTTAAGCATTCCCCGCTTACTGTCAAAGGTAAGGCAAGGTGTTAGGTTTGAGTTTTTGCTGGCTGGTGTCATGGTGTCAGGGGCCAAGGAGCAAGGTTCATGGGGGACTGGACAGCTGGGCGCATATGGAAGGAAGGCTGGCGGAGAGACAGCGGATGGCTGAGGCACGAGCGGCACTTCCTTCTGCCTTTCCTCCCTACTCAGTAGCAGTGCGTCAGTGGTGTCCTTCCTGGGCTGGGGGTTAGGCTTCAGTAGTGGTCTTGTTAGCAGTAGTAGTGTCATTGCTACCAGGAGCGGTGCTGGTGGATTCCAAGGTATTTCAGGCACAGCAATGAGGGGCTCAGTCTTCAAAAAGGGATAGAGAAACACAAGGAATTAAGAACAGAATACAAGTGAAACATGAAAACTTTCACTCTTGGTTTTTGTGGCATGACACTACCATAACTAGTGATGAAATTCAGGTCTATAGTATTCTTGCTATTTTTTGTTCCTGGAACCTCACCTCCATTGCTCATCACATTGCCTCTTCTTGGCTTGTTTTTCAAGTTGTTTTCAACATGTGTCCTGAAACAGAGGACAACGTCAGTAGTAACTTCAAGATTTCAACCGACCACCAATTTGTTAACCGTGGCAAACTTAACACTCACATCTGATCTCCTTCTAATGTTTTCTGGATCTGCTGGAGCACAGCTGTTGGAAATAAAGTATGATGACCATCTTTGTAATTATGACATCACAGCCCGTAATTTAACATGGATTAATATGACCAAACTCACTGATACAGTGCATATAGCAGCCAAATTCAACATTTATCATTCGGTTAATTTCCTGCAGAAGGTTTCCATTCAATTTCAATTTAAACTCTCATCTGCTTCCACAGCAAAACAATGTGTTACCAGACCATTTCAAAGTTTCCTCGTGTGTTGCACTTTTGTGTTGGCCTATCACTGGACGATTCCCCCCCTCCCTTTTATTTTAATTTTGGTAGTATGGGGACAGTTCACAGAGAAACAGCTGATTGCCATAGCAGCTCGAGAAGATACTAAGAAAGCGCTCACACGTTTGTGCAAGCTATGGGCTTTATGAGGCACAAGCAAGGGAGCCTTTCCTTCAGCACGAAGGACGGGGGTTACAGGGTTAGATGTTCACAGGCATACTCACTCTCATCATTCAGCAAGGCATGCTCCATGACACGCTTGGCGGTACTTTCTGGAACAGACAGACAGCTCAGTCGGACCAGCAGGCACACAAAAGCTTTTAGAGGGATTATGCTTAAAGGAGCATGCCACTGAAAGAGGTGTCACTTTTTTTGCATGCATTGAAAGGACTTTTCCATTCCCTTCTGAGTGCATTTTACATAGATGCAGACCTCCTACGATACAGGTAGGTGTCAGGTATGGAATCTGCCAAACCTTACAAAATGACTCAATTCCAAGTGACTGCACTTAGTAATTTAATCTTGCAGGTCGAACCTGGTGACTTGCAGTTTTATTCATGGACACCAAATGCACAGAATCTTATTTCAAGTGTAGTGCTCATCTGATGAGACATGCAGCTGGATTTAGTAGATAGATGAAGACACCACAAATCAAACTTACCAGATTCTTCATTGTCTTTTCTGAAATATAAAGAATATATTTCAACACACAATGCATTTCAGTTCATTGTTTACTTGTGTGTCGAACCATTAGGCTAGAACTGCAAGCTTTAAAAGACTATAATGGATGCTTGGTGAGAAAGATTTGCTGGCTCTGCGTTACCGATGCTTGACGGCCATTCCATCGGGCTGCGTCCTGTATGCGGTGGGAGAGGCTGAGGAGGTGGATGGAGGGAGAGGCACCTCCACCAGGCACTTGGGTTCCACAATCCAGCGAGCGGACAAGGAGAACCGCTCAAACTCGGAGGGAGAGATCAGGTAGAACCCTGCAGGAAAGAAAGTATACAAAGGCCTAGTGTAAGCCATGCTTAACACCATTAAAAGATACCGACCCATCCAGAAATTACAGGAAGAAAACTATGCAATCTATTTTCTTGAGTAAACACCATAGAGACAGCAATATCTGTATGGAGAGATGAATGTTCAAATTTTTGGGATGAACACAGAATTATGGAAGCCCATTTTTCTGTACAACTGAAGAAACATGAGGGACCACAAGACCTCAAGCGTTCCAAAATAAATGAGTGAGAAGAGTTCCATGATGCACTGAAGAGGTCATTCCCCCCAAACTCAAGTTCCCAAAGCTTCTTCAAACAATAATGTGGAATAAGTTCATAACTACGTTATGGACAAATACAAGTTGGCAGTAGACCGTCAAATAAAGCAGTAAGGAGTCATGTATGAAAGTATATAAAAAGGTGTTTCACAGACATACAGATGTGGGTCAGTATCCAGGCCGGGGCCTGTACTTCTATACCTTGGCCATGCTTTGTGAAGACGCAGGAGGCGATTCCGCTAATGTCCTCCCGGCGGATGCAGGAATAGTGC
Organism: Mormyrus proboscirostris; assembly: GCA_026779585.1. Classification (NCBI taxonomy): domain Eukaryota; kingdom Metazoa; phylum Chordata; class Actinopteri; order Osteoglossiformes; family Mormyridae; genus Mormyrus; species Mormyrus proboscirostris. The sequence goes on from JAODKF010000103.1 coordinate 12,036,766, forward strand.
ACCTGCATCTTGATGTGGGGCAGCGACAGCACGTGTAGCTCCCCCAGGTTGGTCAGCACCACCAGCCCACTCTCCCCATATTCCTCCGTCCGGCTGCTGCCAAACCAGGCTAAGCCGACTCGCCGGACCCGCGAGCCCTCCACTGCTGTCAGCTTCAGCTTTGTCTTGGAGCTCACCTTTGGTAGCGTGAACACCTGAAGGAAAAGGGTTTCACCCATTTAAGAGAGCCCTCATATCTCCATGTTCCCAACACGTATGGATTTGTACTTATACAACAGGCAGATGAAACACGCACCCACAAAATTCCATTATTTCAAGATTGTGGGGGAGAAAAAAAAGCTTTTTCTCAGAAACTACTTTACAAAATAAACATAAGACAACTTAATGAGACACTCTTAGCACCACAAAGAGAAATCTTTACATGCGCGTCAGCAAGCGGTTTAATGTTTTTGTGGATTTACTTGGATTGTCATCAGCAAGACAAATGTGTTAGTGTCACCAAGAAACAAACTAATCTTGCTTTATATTCCCATTTAACAATGACTTCAGTTAGCTAGCTAGCTATCTATCAATGTTACGTTGTTAAAATTAACGATAGAGTAATCCATAAAAAAAAGATTATCATGAATGCAAACGTTAACTAGTACAAACAAATAGTAAACAGATAATTTCATAAATCATCTTTTCATTAGTTAAAAAGATGTCAAATGCTCTCAGGATACAGGGATAATGGGCAGTGAACACCATGGATTTCATTAGACAGAAATGATAATATGTATGTGACTAAAGAATTGTCCCTTTGACAGTGTATTTTAAGCATACTAAAATTCAATAGTTAAGGATTTTTCCTTAATTAATATAAGTAACTTAGCGATGAAGTTAAATACTTCATTATACAACTACAGCAAACTCTTGTACAAAGCAACGCCACTGATTTGCATACCCATTTAAACAATTGATTTAGCAGAGCGTTAACTAAAACAATCCAGTTAATAGACCGTCCTTAAACATGGAGAAGATATCCTCCATCTGGGAGAACAGGAAATGGTTTTTCAGTCTTTTTGCAGCTTCCCTACATTGACTGAGGAAGAGGGTTAAGCACTCAGTAACTCACCTTGAACTGCTCTTCAGAAATCACCAGCAGGTGGTGGGAGCCCTGCATGTCTGGGCTCCGGGCCAGGTCGTGGGCTACCTCAAGGGGCTCAGGGAGTGGAGCCCCACGGCCGTCCAACACTACTAGTCCCACCACAGGAGCACGGTGCATCAGCTGTATCTCCTTGACTGGGGGAGGAGGTTAAAAATTGTCACATAAGAATTGAATACCCAGTTTTCTGGCATTCGTGTCTGTGTATGAGTAGCAAAAGAGAAATATATCAAGCGCCATAAACCTGAAACTAATACTGCTCACAACCAACACTTTCCACAGAGTTTCACCCAAGTCAGCAAGACACATAAAGCAAATAAATTTCCAGTAGTACGACAAGCCAGATCAATGCAGTCTCGTTGCTCATAAACAAAACTGACTCACCAGGGTGAGCCGTTACGATTTCTTCATTACGGCGCTCGATTGGGGGCAGGCGCAGGGCAAAGGCGAAAACTGAGCCACCATTTGTACCCGCCCACAGCGATGCCGTGCTATGGGTACCTGGGAGATTACAGGACAGACAAGAACGGATGAACTTTGTCAAAAAGGAAACACAACAGCTTCAATGAACTTCGAACAGGTCCCCTGAACCCACAGTGCACAACAACCTCTAAGCTGTTTACCCTGGATCCATTTTTTTTCTCCATAAAATCAATCATTAAAAGAATGCAGAAACAGACAGCAAACTGCTAACTTGCCTACAAGCAGAAGACTGTCAGAGTATGACAAAGTATTAGAATGCAACCACACTGGATAGTAGAGTAGTTTTGAGTTAGGCAGGAGGAAACACTTTTTCCAGCAGTTTAATGACCTAAATCAATGAACACATAGGGCGCTTTTCCACCGCACAAAGTACGGTACTTTCGCTTTTCCACTTCCGGTCAAGTACCGGTACCGAAATTTCGAGTACCAAAAGTGCCAAACCAGTTGGGGTACTTCGGTACTTTGGGGTGGGACTTGCAAACGTA
>JAODKF010000103.1:12051537-12064124 GCA_026779585.1 Mormyrus proboscirostris
CGCCCAACACCACGTGATGCACACCTTTACCGTAAAACAGCAAAAGCAAGCGCAGCATGAATTGGGCTCCAACATCACAGCCAGGTATTCATTTCCTGGGAAAAAAGACCATGTTTGAGCAGAAGCGAGCGTCGCTCCGCTTAGCGAGGCCATTCAAGGCTGTGACGTCGATTTCCCAATGCTGTGGGAATACCAAGGCGTGACAAGTTGTATGTGCTGTCACTACATGGCCCTGCATGGAAGCAGGATTATCTGATTGTACCTCACTTTAAAAGTCTCTGCTAAAACTGTAGAAGCAGCATCTTTAACGATTTGAAAATCAGCACAGTAGATAGTGAAAATAATAAAGCAGTTGGATATGATCGTCATGTAAATAAAGTAAGCATTTGAAGTTAGTACCCAAAGCCACATGCCGGTGATAACCTCAGAATTCTGTGAGATGGTGCAATCATATCTAAACACAATATCTACTCAAATGCGTCTGCATATATTGAGGCGTGTCAGAATTATCTGACTCAACCAACTGTCTGGTGTGACTCAATATGTAAGGTTTTCCAAATCAAGTAGCAATGGCTAGATATTCATATATTTACATCCTTACTCACCTGATCACCTTAGTATAGTCAAGGGATGCATGAGTACTTGATCACAGACAGACTCATTCTACCCAACCCTTCACGCACTACTCAAAAGGGGAAACACCCATATAAAGCATCACTAACTAAATAAAGCACTTTAACTTGCAGCTCACACATACACAACCACATATGCCCTGTGCTCATATCCGGACTGATGGTATAATATGGATTGCCTTCTTTGTCTTCTTTACAACCATCATTTAATATCTGACCAGAACACATGACCTACTCCGAAGTGTGTGATGCTAACCGAACACAGTTGCACAGCATGCAGCTGTTTCTTGCCAATCAGCTCAGAGTGCTCAAAACACGCTGCTTGCGTACTGTATGCTCAGACTTCGCTACTGCAATTGCAATTTCATGGCAATATGGCCCAAGTTTAAATACTGGAGCATTATACCGAGTTTTAACGGACACAGATGTGAAAGCACTCGGTTCTTCAAGTTCCAAGAACTATGGAAAAAGTATATGAGCAAATGCTGGACATTGACTCCTCTTTCAGTGCAGAGTTCAAATTACCACAAAATTGTGAAATTCCGATACCATGATGCAGACCTTCCACTGTGCTAGAAGCTTAACTGCTGGCTTATGCTAATCAACTAGACAACAGATAAATTAAGTTAATGTGATGACCAATACCCTTAAAACAAACCAGAAGCATTATTGATAATGCAGTATATCATACTGCAAATGATCTTGTTATCCAAGTGCAAATGCCACTTTATTGTTAGAGACAATGTATGATACAATTGCTAAAGGAAATAAACCAAATATTGGGAACGTAAAATAGTAAGAGAAATACTTATCTAACCCATGTGTGAAAAGGAAGCCTTACAATTTAAAATGATAATTTTCGAACAAAGTATTCTTTCCCAGAACTTCACCTGAAATGGGTCATGCTTGTATAGACCTGGCATGATTTGCATAACTGAATTCAAGCTACATAAGACATAGACTAACAAACTTCCAATCAATAACACCAAGTATTACAATGGCAAAAATACCCCCATCTCACTCTTAATGAGAACCACTTTTAGCATGATGCACGTTTAATTAAAAAATCTGGTCACTTCATTTCAGACATACTGAATAAAATACTTGCGGAATACAAAATACGAGCACAGAATATTGACTCTCTCCCATCCTTCTACCCCAGTCTTCAGAAGACAGTCTTTAGATCCATGCTCTAAAGCTAGGACCATATGTGCTGTCCAACATACAAATTAGCACCTCAGAACCCCACAAACAAAACACCAGCATTTAGTCACGGTTGTTAGCACACAGCAAACCAGTTGTTCAAACAGTAAACCTGCATGCCTAGCTTCTGTCCAGGTAGTACTCTCACTTCACATAAACCATATTAAAGGTGTCAGATATAGAAAGCAAAATTAACAATTTAGACATACCTTATATATTCTACAACCTGCTTACATGTCCAGCAATGTAGGGGCCTCAGTCATTTATCACATGTTAAAGGCTACCTTGTCCAGTCAGGGTTACAGTCCAGCCCTCATGCTCAGAGTCCTAAGTTTTCCAAAAAGTATATGCAAAGTTGCTGGACTAAGCTTTTACTATCCTAAAAACTGACCACTGCATTCTCAGCATTGCTTAATGTAGAAGGCAGACCTTTACTAAAATAGGAAGCAGGGAAGAACTGCTGCCATCTACAACACGTTTCACTAAGATATGCCAGAATTGCACAGCATTTAAAACATTTCAACTATGAGCTCAAGCCATACGCAAGGAATACCATGGAAAAGGGAAGCCCAGTCTGTTCCTACAGACAGTAACTCAAAATCAATGTAGGTTTGGAGTGGAAAAAGAGCAATTCTCATGCAGGCAAAAACAAAAAACTGGTCCAACAGCTATACAAAATACAAGTGCCAAAAAAAAAGTTTGCTGACAAACTAGGAAGACAACCACCCTCCTTGTTTTGGCTCGGATCAATTTGAGACACGCACTGCAGTTTTATTGTAACTACGGTAAATACAAACTAGCTCGGTGCGGCCAAAACACTAGTCACAAGTGACAGCTTGCCAGTCTCAGTGAAAAATATGTACAGATATTAGTGCGGATATAGGAAATTTTGTTTTCAAAGTCATAGTTTCCGTGGGAAATGGGATTTCATGAGGTCTAAAGCTGATTACTTTTTTTTTTTTAATACATCGCTAAAATCATGGACAACACGATTCATGTGGGGTTAAGGGTTAATAATCGTTTATCAATAACAAAAAGAGCTGGGATAAATCCATGGATATATTATTGATGAGCCGACAACATGACGCGTCGTCGCTCAAAAACGCTAAATAAATATGATCCTAATGCCTTGGGTGTGGTTCGGCAGTCACACTAAACCCTTCCTGCAATTTCACAAAAGAATAAACTCCACAGATGAGAAGTGCACCGCCGTCATTCCGAAAACTTGTATTTTAAAGGCTGCTTTTTGGGGTTCGTGGGAACAGCTTCTGACTGATCAGCTTCCCATGGAATCGGTGTTAAGAAAGATGCTCAGTCTACCATTTGCATACCTTAAAACAATTAGTCTACACAAAAGTCATCAGCTGTCAGGGCGGTTCAATGCATTGGGACACAATTGCTCACCTATGTGATTATTAGAAGTTAAGGACATTGGGGAGGCGTATTTTCCCTGTGGGATGTAACGCAATCGCCGTGACGTTACTCTTTAAAAACTAATAAGGACAGAAAAAGTTGAATATGAATGATATAACCCCCAGTGAGGCCATGATTTAGGAGGGTGCTGCATTGCTTAAACACAGGAGCGGATCTCATAAGGTGCAGGTAGGGTTCATGTAATCTGCGATCGATCACTGTGACCTGCTGCACCCGAAGCAGACTAGTAACCGGACAAACCAGTATGGATGGGTGAAATTAACTTACCCCGCAATAATCACCAGCTGAAACCAGCACGCCGACTGCCAGCACTACCTGATCCGCGGGGACACGCCTCATATGTGTTAGTTTCTGTTTCCACCTCCCTGGTCAAGTTTTGCATTTTCGTTACCCGGCCGTTCCCGTGTGTAATAATCCAATTAGGCAGCACCTATTCATATATTACTGCATACACACTGACGATTGCCGAGTTCAGCAGACCACAATCGAAATAACGAAATTCGAATTACAGCCCTGCAGCCCTTCAAACGCTCCCTTATTAAACATAATCCACAATTAAACTTTATCCAGGTGTCCTTCGGTCCACTTTCACGCCGACGCGCTAAATCAACCTGCTACCGGAATCAACTGCAACTCCGTCGATTTTGGACAAAAAGTGGGAACGCCACTCCTGACCCGGCGGGTTACCCCGCTACGCCGGCTGGGTGTACGCGCAGATGGAGGGGGCAAAACGCTGCGCTGCCCTACAGCCAGTATGAAGCTACTTATCCCCCGCCAGCCCGGTCCTCTCCTATGCCGCACAGCCGTCTCGCAGCCACGCGTTAGCTCCCCCCGATGAGCCCATCCGAGCCCTGTCGGCCATCGGCCACCCTTTAGCTAAGCAGTCAGCTTTTCCCAGACAGACACGATTCACCTGTAGCGACGACGCTCGGCTTTTGCGGGCCCGCTGTCCCACTCACCTGATCGTCGGCGTCGGGTCTGCCCACTTTGTTTCCAGGCGCTTTCGGATCGCTCTCTTCCACGTCCTTCTCTCCGCCTTTCTTCCTTCCTCCCACCGGCGTTACATAAATAAAACAATCTCAGATCGGGCCAATGGGTCTCTCGGGGGGGCACTCGCAGCCCCTCTAGCGCCCGATGGTCCCTCTTCTTCAGCCTCGGTGTTTCCTGCTGCCCCTCACCCGGTTCGAGCTCTCAACTTGACTCGCCTTAATCGGCTCCTCCTTCAAAGTCCGCTTCCGGGATTTTTTTTTCTTCCCTTTCTGTTTACCGGCGGAGGGTCTCTGCACTCGCTGCTCATTCACATAAGCTTTAGTTTCAGTTCACTACCTCATTGGTGTGACATGTAACACCCAAATTTATTTTTGAAGTTATCGAGACGGGGAGATTATTTTCCCCAGTACGCTCTAATTAAAATGTTACTGTCAAGCTGACACGTAAAACGCTATTAAAATATTATTAAATGTATTTGTTTATATGTGCAAACGATATATTCAGATTGACAATTGTATTACAATCTACAAAATAACATTTTTGGTTATATTTTTATGATTAATTTGTTTGAAGTATTATACATAATATTATACATAATGTACTGATCACGTGTACACCAAACACTTGACTATTCTACTTTGTAGGCTAATAAACTTAGTAGATTTGTTTGCAGCTTTTCTTAAAAGAAACACCAGAGATGGCAAGTGCAAGAAATTTTAATAGTGAAATAAAACTGTAAATCAACATAATTTTAATTAGTTGAATTTCAGTTAAATGTACCATATGAGTTTTGACATATTAAAGATCTGAAATTGTATGGGAATATATATAGACAGATAAGAGTTTTCAAATAACTGTATAGGATTTGCATCGGGTTTTCAGAGTTTAAGGACTCGTGCTCCGTCCGATGGGGTAGTGATGTAAAAGGTTGGTGTTCCACTATATCGTTCCTGTTTAGGGAAAACAAATTTAGGTCACTCTGTCCAGCTATTCCACCCATATGAATTAAGCCAGGTGAATGCATAACTCACACTCACCTTCACATGCTCCATAGTCTTCTTCACAGCCTCAGCTTCCAGTAGGGTTACAGTGCAGCCACCAAATCCTCCTCCAGTCATGCGACTTCCATACACCCCTTCCACTTCCAAGGTTGCAGAAACCAGTTCGTCTAGTTCTTTGCAACTGACTTCATACTGGTCCCTAGAAAAGGTCAAATTATAGGCATACAGGCCATAGACATGCGAATATACCCCACATACCATTAAATGGCCTCTTAATACTCATTGTCAGTTTCTGTTGAGAGAACTTAAGAGGAGCAGGGATAAGGAGTGTGCACTGATTACAACACATTGCTGCATCCACTGCACCACTTCAGGGATGAGATCCTGAGTGTAACCATGTGGTGGGTGACACCTCAGCACCACAGTAGTCCAATGGAACTGTGTGAGTTTTGTTTTCCAGTGGCTCGAGTGCCAATACAGTCACCATCCCCCAAGTTTTTCCCTTCTAAGTTAGAGGACCTGCTTGCAGGGCTGGATGTAGATTAACATTATAGTCAAAACAAAGCAATTGCAGGTTAAGGGCCTTGCTCAAGGGCCCAACTGAGTAGAATCACTCCAGGGATTCATGGGATTCAAATTAGCAACCAACCGTACCTAGCCTCAGAGCCGCCACTCTGCCCACAAGAAAAGAACTTAGCTCAAACTAATTTAAATAACATCCATGTGTATGAAGCAGTGTACCAACTATTGCAAAATACTAGTTTCATAAGTATTTAGTATCTTATGTATTAAGTAAAATAATAGCATTGCAAGCTACAAAAACAGCAACAATGCATATAAAATACTATCACTGAAAATAAATGATGGAAATGTAATATTTAAATAATAATAATATTCCCTAATAAATAAGGATACAGCCCAAGGGTGTATATTTGGGTATGAACAGTAGGGACACACCCGTACCAATTTTGGGGGGTACTGTGTGTGTTTAATGTGGAGGGTTCAAAGCTGATTTGATCCCTACTAATGTTGAAACCAAGCCTATGCCCTTGATTCTTAATATTAGAGATATTATATACAAACTCTCAACTTTACAACACTACACCAGTATAAGAAGCATGCAAAGAGATGATATTTGGCCTTGCATCTGAAACAGGAATTATAAATGGTCTTGCACTATAGTGGATTTAACAGTCACCTGAGTGAGTTATGGCTCTCAACCATAAGTTTGCCAAACTCTCTGTAGGCTCCACGCTTCAGAGCTTCTGCTGCTCGGGCAGTGCGCTCAATCTCTTCAATTACATGATGCGCTCGCTGGAATGTCACAATGTCCAGCTGCTCCTTGGCACCTGCCACCAAGGGACAAATTACCATTAGAATGAAAAATATGAATAATTACTTTCTTCTTACAAGAGGCACAACCTTGTAATTGTCTACAGTGTTTTCGTCCTCTCATCAAGTCCGTTGCCGCTCCCAGTGCTGTACCACCCACGCTTGCCATTAGTTATCTACTATCTATCTTCTTCACCTTCCAGGTCTTGGAGTGTGGCCTCTCTCAGGCTCCCCTTCCCCAGTATAGCTGCCGCCTCTTCGCACTGCCTCCGTCGAGTCGGATATTCGCTACCTGTGAGCGAGTGCCTCACATTTGAGTTGGTAATAAGGATCACCAACTTGGGGTCTTTCAGTGGCACGAGTGTGCCCTCTAAGGTTCTATACAAGCAAGGAGAACAAGATATGTGAAAGATTACTGGATGCAACACTTCAAAAAAAAAACTGTGAGACTGGAAGGGATGGCATTGATCTGAAATGACCCACACCTGCAGTCAATAAGAAGGGCGTGATCCTTCTTTGCCATCACAGACACAAATTGGTCCATAATTCCACAAGGGACTCCAGCATGTGTATGCTCTGCCTGCTGACAAACCAGAACCTTTGCCATCATGTCTCCATCATCTGTGGGTAAAGGGGAGAGCATTTGTGTTTATTAATATGCATGCTTGCCGTTCTTGTGTTATCACATACCCATTTAACCTTATCTTCCACTGTCGAAGTACAGTTCCTATACTCAAGAACAGAAGAATGGAGGATGGTAAAAATCCGCAGATGTAGTTCTTGCCTCAGCTAAAACATCAATTGGTTGCATCCTCACCAAACAAGAACAATCCTACGATTCATTGTGTTCCAAGTTCGTTCTTGGGAGATAAGTTAGCAAGAAAACTCGTACCAAGAACAGAAGAATGTTCTTTGTGTTCTTGGTACTGATAAGCACGCACTTTTTTTTCCCCTCCCCCTTTTCTATCGACTTTTTTTTTTTTTATCTCATTATGCATGACAGGATCAGGAAAGATTGAGCCCGATTCTCACCTGGGCACAGCTGCTGGAGAAAAGTGTACACTGCTACTTCAAGGGAGGCTGAGCTTGACAAGCCACCGCCGAGTGGCACACTGCTGGCCACCACCGCCCTGAAACCAGGAAGGGGGCTGGCTGTAGAGAGAGGAAATGGATATAGCATCGCTACAGGTGACAGAGCCTCTAAATCTCCAAACATATAACCATACTTTAGATTAAAGGACTGGACTTGCATCAGAGAGGACAGAAGACTTCTTAATTTCTATCAAAAATAAAATGGGATTTGAAATACCTCTGTAGTGATGCAAGACTCCTTTTATGTAATTAGCCCAGCTAGGTTGCCCTGGAGACAGAGAGGCTCCATCTTCAGACAGAACAAAGTCCACCCTGCGTGGGTCCTCTACAGCCTCCGTTAGCGTTATAATAGAAACATTCTGGTCTGAGGTTTTACTGCCCACCATTACAGTCACAAGGGGCAATGCCTACAAACACAAAGTAAATAACCATGTGTACACTTAGAACACTTAGAAGCGTATTTACTAGGATAATATATAACCCATTTGCTCCAGGTTAACTCTGAAAAGTTGAAGCAAAAAGGTATCAGGTTGCTTCAATATTAATTCGTTGTTTACAGTTACTGTACCCACACAAATCTAGTTGCGGAGCATGATTTTTATGTGATGTAGTATTTGCTTTTCTTGTACTAAATCCGCCATTTATTAGTTTATTGGACCTGGACTTGTATCATAAAGCACGTATTCCTATTTTTCCCTTACAGGAGAAGCAACATGGTGAGAAGGTTTGGATTGTTACTGAACTTACAAAAAGGGCCACAAAACTTAGAAAGTTCTTATTAGTAGGCGAACTGAAAATATGACACGACCCACGTACACTTTTACAAACCACTGCATTACCATCGGCAGGACGAATCCTTGATTGTAATCGGTGTGTTCCCCTATCAAGTTGACCCGTCCGGGGGCGCAAACAGCCACCTCCGGATCCAGTCCTCCAAAGCTACTCCGGAACAGCCGGCGGGCTCCTTCGACAACATCGTTCACACTGCCCGCCATGGTATATATATATATAATATACTGAACGGCGAGTCGCCCTGTTCAGCAGTCGAATAATCACAATGTTATTTTTTTGCTGAGTAGTTTACAAAATATCTTGCGATTAAGAAGTTATGTTATGACACGATTATTTTGATTTATGAATCAGGATATTTTTGCAAAGATCGTGCCTCACTACTCCGATGATACTTACACGTGAATAAAAAAGAAACACCCAAATGTCAATTAGATTCCAAATATAAGGTATAACGTCTGTTAGTAATTTGATGACCGGGACTTCGATCATCCACTTCCTATATTTATGTATAAGGGGCGTTGTGTGCAGTGGATGCTAATAGCATGATTGGCTTATACAAGTCACATGGTACTTCCGGATAGTTCCTTTCTTTGCCGCAGGTTACGTTTTTCGTATTTCGGCCAGACAACAGCACACTTGCAAGGCTATTTTAATTAATCATACTTTAGATGCTACATCGTACACACATTTAGTTTTAATAAATTGTTTTAAACAACATAATAATTGTATTATATAGTAACATTTAAGTATTAACATTTAACTATGTATCATTTATTTTCAGTTTTTGTTTTGGCCGGGGGATTAGCTCAAATGGTAGAGCGCTCGCTTAGCATGCGAGAGGTAGCGGGATCGATGCCCGCATCCTCCAGTTTTTTTCATTTTTTTCCCCATGTCTTTAAGTTTCAAATATTTAATTAAAAACACAATTGTATTTGCGTTTAATATGATTTCTAGATGAGTTGGCTTAATTAAGACAGTAATATTTGGATTTGTTTGTCACACGACGATCGTGGCTCCATACCGAAAAATCAGAATATAAAGTACTCAATGTTAAGTCTTCATGATACATTCTTTTGTACTTGTAAATTATATTTGAAAACTATTAGTACGGATACATATTTTTGTCTTGATATGAAGATCTTTATATGATAGGAAGAATATTTTGATGCAAGCGGCTTTATCATTCTTACTGCAGTTACGTTTATTTTTTTCTTGCAAACAAATTAAACAGAATTGTTTTTCCATTGTAAAATTATTGTATACATCCATTCTGTAAGAGCAGCAAAACAATAATTATTCACGTATCATATTGTTAAGAAGGGATTATAAACATTTCACCATCTTAACACCAGGGGGAGATGTGTGACAGCTGATCGTCCGCAGAGCACAAGCGCCACAAGCCAATGCATTTTCCAATTTTACCCACCATTTCTTACCAAATAGCTCGCAGTCCCCCTTCTACTAACAACAACCATTAACACCGATAGGACTAACAAAACTTAATGTATGCAATTTATTTTGTTTAGTTTGTCACTGTTCTTTGATATTTCAAGATGGCATCCAAAAGAAGTATCGTACGTGCTTTGTGGGCTGAAGAGTGGGTTGCCAAGCTGAAATATGGGAATTAAGGGTTCCCGAGAGAATCCGTTTTATTTGTTTGTTCGTTTATATTTCACTTTTTATATTTTATTGTATCTATGTCGCATTTTATGAAATTTTATTTGATTTTACTTGTATCTTAAATTATTTCTTGTTATGCACCTGTTCTTTAGATTCGTAAAGGGTTCGTAATTGCTGTAGTTGATATATTTATGTTGATATACCTGATATACCTGAACTACTCTGAATTAAACGTTTATATGCAAAAGACCAGAAAGATCAGGCTATTAATCTTACATCTATTAGATGCAATTTACGTGAATTTAATGGGATTTTAGGTATTTCAGTTTTACCTTTCGCTCTCGAGGCACAGACGCAGCCAAGCTACGTAACGTGTCTTTCGAAGGATGCAGCCCCCGAATTTTGACACAGTGTTAAGTGTGGCGTAGATACTAAAAAAAGGATTCTGGAACTGCCTCCCAGCAACTACAATCGGGCATAGTTCCTGCGGTGTGAACATTGGTTCTGGAAAAAGGTTCTGGTTCCCGAAATGTTCCTGTGGTGTGAAAGGGTCTATATACAAGCACCAGAGGTGTAAAAAGTACTCAAAAATGTTACTCAAGTGAAAGTACAAGTAATGAGTGAAAAGTTTACTGAATTAAAAGTAAAAGTATTCAGCCAGAATCACACTTGAGTAAAAGTAAATACGAACCGCATTAAAATTGTACTTAAGTATTAAAAAAGTAAAAGCAAGAATGAAAACTAGAGTTTTTTTCTTAATAGTTTCTTAATCTCTAAAAACATGAAGTGAATGAACCACATACAAGCTTTTATCCTGCTTTAGAACTGTTTAGATTTAACCATTTAATTATATGACAAGGTATACCTAATGCAAATATGCAACAGGCTACTCAAAGTTGTAAAACCTCTGATTTACTGTAACTTAAGCAGAAGCTGATTTCGCTAAGAATTTGCTGTTTGGGGGGTGTCATGTATCGGGCCCAGGCTGGTCTGCCACTTTTTGTCGTCGAATGAGTGGGTTACTGAGTGCAGGCTGCCCTTTGGGATGGGGTGGGGGGGGTGCTGCGGGGTGTTGTTGCCGGGGACTCCGGGTCTACTCCTTCCCATGCAACGGTGGGGGGCTGGGGTGCCTACTGAGCCAGCTGGTTAGTTGGCTCTCCTCTAATTAATTAGTAATTTCCTCCCTGGTATTATAATTCCCAGTCCCTCTCCCCACAACATGCCACGCACAGATGTAGGATCTCGGGGTGGGAAGGTGCCGTGCACGCTACGGTGAGGGGGGCTATTTACATGACCTTATTCACTGTGATGCACAGCCCTCTGCCTCCCCTTGTTTTAATCACACTTTAGTCATCACATATCACTATACACACAGGGCCTTGGGGGTGGGGCCGCTGAGGGGGTCACACTCACCTCTTCACTGCTGCCCGCCCCTCAATTTTACTTATGCCATATACATTGAGGGTCTTGGGGGGGGGGGGCGGTTCACAAGCAGCACTCCTCTGCGCTTCCCCCATCAATTTTAAATCCATCTTAGTTTCTCAACAGTCATACTCATCCCTTACACCTCATACACTCACATGCACCAACACACGCATCCAACACTCCACCTCTCACACAGGTGCGTGGGGGAGGAGAGTGGGCGGGTCTTCCTACACTTCTGCTCCCTGCCCGCGATGGTGGGGGGGCACTCGGGTAGTTGTTCAGCTGGTGGCACCAAGGGGTTGCAGCTGGCGCTGGGGGTGGCGTCCGTTCCCCCGCACGTCGGAGGGCGGTCCGGAGCAGATGGGCTTATGTCTTTTTGTCTCTGTGTATGTGTCTATGTATGTTGTGTGAGTGGGTGTATGGTCTATGTATATGGCTGAGAGGTGTGTCTGCAAAGTGTCTCTGGTTCTCTGGGGCTCATGCTCTCTTGGCTGTGGGGGCTGCGCCTGGGACCTCCCTCCTCCTCCTACTGGGGTGGGGACACAGATGTCATGGGAACGGAGGGCCTTGGCTCTTCCATTCTCTTGAGGGTCTCCTGGGCCTGTCTCTGCTGACCTCTGGCTCTTGTGGGGTGTGGTTGCAGCCACTCACCCATAAAACGACAAATCCACACACACCCACACACACGTGCTCACACACCTCCCCCACCTCCCCCACACAGATGAACACATATGCAAATACACTTACATGCTCCCTTCCAAGCACACACAACAATTTTGTGTGTCTGTATATCTGTTTTATTTTCTTTATTTCTGTTTGTGTCATTGTATGTATCAATTTTTGGTTGTATTTCAATACTGTTTTTTTGCCTTGTTGTGTGCTTTTTGCATTGCTCCTCTCTTTCTTGACCTCTTTCTCCCACTGTTTTTTTTTTTCTCTCCCTACCCCTTTTCTCCACTCATTTTCCTCCTAATCTATCCCTCCCGTCCGGGCAGCTCAGCAACTGCAATATTTAACATGTGTTAAAAATATAATACAATAAATAAACAAATAAAAAGAAATTGAC
>JAODKF010000103.1:12069395-12091296 GCA_026779585.1 Mormyrus proboscirostris
GTTAACACCCCTACCAGGGGAGATGCCATTCTTGATCTTGTTTTCTCTAATAACCAGGACAGGATTGGTAAATTAGATGTTTTAGAACCACTTGATAGTAGCGATCATAACACGGTTAAATCTGAGGTTAAGTTTAGTGTCAGTGGAAGCATGTTGGGCAGATAACCCACAGCTCCTTGTGTAGCAGAGTGGTGCAGCGGAAGCGTGCTGGACCTATAACCCAGAGTTCCTTGTGTAGCAGAGCAGAAGCATGTGTGACCCAAAACCCAGAGGTTGACGGATCTAAATCATGAGTTTGATTAAATTATGTTAATATAATATAGTTTGATCATAAATACTCACTGTTTAAGGTAAAGGGCAAGCAAATGCCTTCTATATTCTTGCATAGGTTTAGATCCTATTGTCAATGGTTAACCCATTCACTTGTGTAGCAGAGTGGCACAGCGGAAGCGTGCTGGCCCCATAACCCAGAGCTCCTTGTGTAGCTGAGTGGTCTAGCATATGTGGGCTGGGCCCATAAGTTGATGGATTGAAACCATTTGCTACGAAGGTGTTTTATTATTTTTTCTCAATGAATGATACTGTTGTTGTACTGGCTGAGATTTTAATTAATGGAGTCAGAACAGTTCTGCTTCTGTTTCTCCACGTAGGTTGAACTGCTTCTTACTATGGTATCCTGGCTTTCTTCTGTGGCAGACTCTTTGGATTGAACCCATCCAGAGTTTTTTTTTAATCTTCCCAAAATAATTCTAGTATTGTAGTACTGTCTGGCGTTTTAATGGACGTACCACAAAATCTGCTGCCATTTCTCAATGTAGGTTCAGATGCTACTTACTATGGTAGGTCCATTTTCTTGTGGAGTAGAGTGACGCAGTGGAAGTGTGCTGGGCCTGTAACATCATGCTCAATGAATCCAAACTGTCCTCTGCTGAGGAGTTACATTCATTCATCAAAATTAAATTTACTATTATGGTACTGGCCGAGTGTCTACATTGATGGGCTCCCAGTCCCCTTTTCTATCCCAGCGTAGGCTCAGATCCTACTAATTATGTCACACCTGACAGTGCAGAGTGGTGCTGCATATGCTTGTTGGGCTCCTAATCTTGGGTGGATCAATTGAAAGCATTCTCTGTTACGGAGATAAATTAATTTATCTCAGTGAAATATTCTGTTGTTTTACTGGCTGAGGCGGTGGGCTGCAAATCCACTGCTGTATCCCAGCGTAGGTTCAGCTCCAACTGGTTATGGTGTATCCGGCACAGTAGAATGTTTGACCCATAACCCACAAATCAATGGGTCAAACCCATCCTCTGCTAAGGAAGTGTTGCTTGGTTTTTTTCCAGAGAACTTCCAATAAAGTTAGTCATTTTTACATATAGGGTATTTATTGTGCAGATATGATTTGTGTTTTAAATGCATCTTTTTAATCCTTCTTGCAACCATTATTGTGTTCTTCCCAGATGATGCTATTCCCTGGGCTCTGGTTCAGCCATGCAGGGCAAGTGCTGTCTGTGGAAATGGTTGTGCAGCCAAGCGAGCGCCACACCTATGCCAAAGTACAGATCTTCCGGCCCTACTGCAGTCCCAGCCAGCACCTTGTACCTCCCGGTAGGCTAAAGGGCTGCAGCTGATGGTGTCACAAAGCATGATTCTTGTCTCACTGTGGGTTATCTGATGAATGTTTTACGATGCAGGGATTTTTAAGAACTGATTTCTTTATCATGAAAATGTTATCTAATTAATACCTAATGCATTTATAAGCAGTGCTTTTGCCCAGATACAATTCAGCATATATATCTACGCTATCTATTAGGCTGCTGGGATTTCATCTTGCAATCTTTGTTTTAGAAATCTGTTTAACAGTAATGAACCCATGTCTTGACTCAAGACTTGTTTCCTTGAGAAGTCTAATCTTCAGCTGAGAGCACGTTCCAGCTCTATTTAAACCATTTCCCATCTTGTTCCTGCAGGTTGTGCCTCCCTTCACAACCCATTTAGCTGCTGCTTCCAGGAGCCCCTGTGTAACACAACTGGAGGCTGTGCCATTGGGCAGCACTGGTGCCACCTGTTGGACAGCTGTGTGCCTGTCACTAGTCCATGCAACCCTTATTACTCTGCATCGCAGGGCAGGGGCTTCTCCATGCCTCCCCGCCTCTCTGCCACTACCCCTTTCTACCACCGGGTGGCTGACTTCCCTCTATACTTGTCACCTAGTTCTGAGCTTGTTCATGTCAATGTGAGTACACACTGGATCCTATTCTATAGCACATATATTTAAAAAAATCATTTAAAGTATTCCTCCATATTATTACTTATTGATATAAAAAAAAAACTATTTTGCTCAGCATTATACAGCCTGATATACTATACAATTATTGAGGCAAAGTAAAAGGTAGTTCCAGGGATGTTGCTGGGAACTTAAACCAATAACGGCTTGTTTCCTTGTCTAGTATACTGCCAAGCAAGGGCTAACGCCCCCATAAAGTAGGTGTAACAATGCTCCTGCTGCAAAAATTAATATGATTTATTTTGTAAGTTGATTATTATGTTCTTGAATGGTTGTTATCTTGTAATTGTTATCATATGCCTAACATATAATATTGTGTTGAGGATATTTTACACCCTGCTGTTCCAGGTAATGCTCCCCGAGCGGGAGATTAACGTGTATCCAGATGACATCCTGGCGGTCCAACACACAGCGCCACCTGGGGGCTTCCTGCACTGTTTGAGGAGCTCCAGCTCCATGTGGCGTCAGAGCTACGTTTCATTGGCAGGGCCTGAGTGGGGCGGCTGGCTGGCAGGCGGCCTCTTGGCCGTGCCTCCTGGGGCGCATTGGGTCGACGAGGTGGTGTGTGACCTGCGTCTGCTCTACGCTGATGCCTTCAGCGGTTACACCACCTCCACAATGCTCAGCATGGGCCAGAGTCCCACCCACATGGAGACTGCGGGCAGCTTGGGGAATGACAGGATATACGGTGATGTAGGTCCGATGCTGACTGCAGTTTTGGGAATCCAGCTTGTCTACCCCACCCCAGGCCAAGGGGGGCAAATCCATGTCCCTGTGAACACCCCAACAGTGTTCATCATCAAAATACAATCAGGATCAGATGCCACCAGCTCCTGGTCAGCCCCTATTTCCCAAACCAGGATTCCCTTCCTGCCCTTCTGTCCCCCTGGACCGGCGGAGTCGCACCACGGCTGCGAAAAACACAGTGCTGACACGTGGTTCTCGCACGCTTACTTGGTGCTGTCTGAGCCAGGATCCCACATGCTTAACGTCAGTGCGTCTAATCGCATCAGCTCCCAGAGTGTGTCTGTGCGACTGCAGGCTCACCAGCGTGTGAGAGGACTCACCATTTTGCCACATGTGGGCCAGAGATTACTGGTGGGAGCCCTACAGGTACAGCTGTCAGTTTCTTGCATTGTTGCTGTTCATCATGCATTTTTATCCAAAGCACTGGATGTAGCTTTTATTGACGTTGCAATGTACTTAAACAATTCATAGCTACTTTTGATTTTTTGTACCTGTTTCCATCCTTGTTAACATGCATTTTCCTTGGCCTCTGGCTGCAGCTTTTTAATGCGACGGTGGACAGTGGCTCCGCAGTAAAGTATACCTGGGTCATTGACGACCTTGTGCAATTTGCTTATGAAGGACAGACTTACAGTGTTGTCTTCAAAAAGCCGGCACAGTACAAGCTTACAGTAAGACTCCAAAACCATTTTTCATTATAAAACTTATTACCCGAGGCAACTGACTTATTGTTATTATCAAAGGCATAGGAGAGGGTTTTGATGTGGGGTGAGGGGGGCAGCTTAATAATTCAAATACTTAAATTTTAAGTATTTGAAGTAAGGGATTCAATCAGAATTGACGGTGGGTTGGGGGGGAGGTTATAAAACAAAGCTAAAAGTAACAAAATTTGTCTTTTTTGATAGTAAACAAATTCGATTCATCTATTTTCTATAATAGACTATACAATAGCCTATTAATAAACATAGCCTATTAATAAACATGGTGAAATGGTATATTGCTGGTATATAACTAAACTACCATAACTGATACAACACCCCCTAACTGCCATGTACCAGGTGGTCGCAGAAAATCCAGTGAGCTCCCAGTCCGTGGAGGTGATGCTTACAGTGGAAAATATGTTCCCCATGACTCATCCCACCTTCTTCTCCATTAGAGAAGTAATCCCTGTCAGTACCTTCCAGTTTTTCACCTTCGGGGTCAAGGTTGACACCTGCCTTGGAGCTGCATTCTGGTTAGTTGGAAACCGGTGATGCAATAGCTATAGCAAACGATATTGTTAATTTAAAATGAATTTTGATACTCAGTGTTGGAGGCGCTGTAAACTTCAGGCATGTATATTGTGTTGCATTTGGAAAACACCTCCAGTTTCTTGTTTTATTTACAAAAGGAGCATCTGCCACATACACAGTATGCATGCTATTTATAGCAACGGTAATAATACCGTATATGCTGTTTGTACAGGTGGGATTTTGGTGATAACAGCCCGGCTGTGAATCATTCTTATCCTTCCTCTTCTGAGCCCAGAGGGACTCAGCTGGAGCCTGGGGTGAGGCAGACATATCTGCAGGATACCATCAGCCACAGCTACCAACAACCAGGTGAAGCAAAGTTTTACCATTTGTTCTGAGTTTGACATACTTTTTAAATAATACATGCATGTGTAGAGCTAGAGAATTGGAATGTGTTTGCTATTCAGTGCAGTTACAATGCAAAAGTTACGCTGATGTGCCAATTATGGCTTTGTTTTGCATAGATTTTGAGCTCTGTTAGGTGAAAATGTTTTGTACAATTCACTTATTATTGTGTATCTTATTTTCCCATTAAGGTGACTACAAATTGAATGTCAAAGTCTTCAACCAATATGAGAGGATTGAGAAGGCTGTATTGGTAAAGGTGCGGAGTCCATTGGCTAAACTGGTGATTTCGGCTATCCCATCCGTCCCTTACGTGAACCAAACATTTGATCTGGAAGCTTTGCCTTGGCCGTCCTCTTATGGTATTCTGTATACATGGAACTTTGGCAGCAGCACCCATGAAGTGAAGGGAGTGGAATCCAAAATCAGCCATGTACTGAGTGCAGCAGGCATGTACAATGTTACAGTCAAAGCCAACAACAGCCTTTCAGAACTTACAGCATGGCTTGCTTTGGAAATACCTGAGAACATCTCTGGTATCCGGCTCAGCTCTAGTGCTCCAGATGAATTTGGTTCCATCAGTGTAATAGAAGGCAGCGTATCATCTGGCACCAGTCTCCTGTGGACATTTGACATGGGTGATGGATCTTTGTTTGAAAACATCTCTAACAACTCCATGACCTATACCTACAGGTTGCCTGGGAATTATACAGTGAGAGTAACTGTGAGAAATGCAGTGAGTCAGGCTTCCAAAACAATCAGTATTGAAGTCTATAAGCTGAATATTATTGGAATCCTACCAACTGGATGCTCAGAAAGTGGACACATGACCTATTTTACAACATTAGTAACAGGAAATGCTGCCAAGTTGACGTTCTATTGGAATTTTGGGGATGGAACTCCTGTGTCAATTATCCAAGGGATTTCCACAGCCTCACACATTTATGAACTTCCAGGGAATTATGAAGCAAATGTGACTGCATTTAGCTCTGTGGGATCTACCTTTTATTCTAAAAATATATGCATGGAGGAGCTCATCACTGCTATAATTGTAAATTCTTCAAAAGATGCAGTTGTAGTGAATGAGGAAGTGTGTTTCAGTGCTTTTGTTCAACCCAAGCTGGATGAACTTCACAGTTATCAATTTCTGTGGAACAGCTCCTGCGATAATGATTTTGTCCAAGGACATGCTAATCACTGTTTCATATTCAAAAAAGATGGTAACTACCAGGTTTCAGTGGAAGCAAGAAACAATGTGAGCAGAAAAACAGCTAAAGCATTTGTTGCTGTTATAAATCCAATTGTTAATGTAACTGTGAAAACTTCGGGTCATTATGGCACAATGGTGATCAACAAACCTTATCTCTTCTGGGTGGAAACTTTCCCTAGCACTGATTTTTCTGTTTTATGGGACATGGGAGATGAGACCCCTAAAAAACAAGGTCAAAATATTTCTCATGCTTTCAAACTTGAAGGTGGGTTTAAAATCATTGCTACTGCGATAAATGGAGTCAGCCAGCACTCTGCAAATATAGATGTGATGGTGATGGTTCCTTTGTCAAACCTGATGCTGCAAATCAAAAAGGCAATTGTAGAAGTGGGGGAAGAGGTTGTAATAACAGCAGTAACTAATGTCATTAAGCATGTTACTTTCAACTGGTCAATTGATGCTTCTGTCTCAGTTGTGACTAGAATACCCAGCTTTGCATATATATTTCCACGAGTGGGTCTCTATCATATCTACGTGACTGCTGAAAATAATGTCAGCAAACAGGAGGCTGCAGTTTCAATTGAAGTTCTGAAAAAGATTCAAGGGGTTCAAATTACAAGCAAGAGTCTCATTTCTATGAAGTATTTACCAACACAGGAAAATGTAATTTTGTCTGCAACAGTTACAGGTGGCTCCAACTTAACTTACTTCTGGATGGTTTTAGTGAATGGAAAAAACAGGTCAACACAAAATGGAGAACATTTCCAGCTGGTTACAGAAGTTCCTGGAGATGTTTTTGTGGAGGTGACAGTCTCCAACCGCCTAGGGAAAGTCAATAGCAGTGTTTTGCTCAGGGCAGAGGAGCGTGTTTCTGGAGTCAAGATTTCCACTACAAGAGATATTGTGGTAGTTGGTAAACCTGTAGAGATCTCAGTCACTGTGAGAAAAGGAACCAACCTCCAGTTTTTCTGGTATGTGGACTCAGATATATCGCCCTTATCATCAGCTGGGCCCTCACTTCAACACGTTTTTAGTACATTGGGTCCTATTGTAGTCAAAGCATCAGTAAGCAATATGCTTGGATACAGTGAAGCCACTAAGCTGCTTATAGTACAGGAGGAAATTCAGAATGTAATTTTTAAGATTAACGGTAAAATGAATCCTTTCTTTGTCTCTTCAAACTCCGAGTTGCTTTTCTTTGCATCAGTTGAAAAAGGAAACTATTTAACCTGGGAATGGGAATATTTCTCAGAAAACAAAGGACCAACACGTTTTGGCAGCATACAATCAGTTCTACATTCCTTTTCGGTTGCAGGGGCTTATCATGTGCTACTCAATGTCTCAAATAACATCAGCTGGCAAACGGTCACCCATAAAGTAAATGTTCAGGATGCAATCCAAGGACTGAATTTGAACGTTAGCAGCCACATAGTTTGCTCTGATGACTCTATTGTTTTCATGCCAACCATTTTAACAGGAAGTGATGTTCATGTTTATATGGACATTGATAATGGGAATGTATCTGTCAGTCTGATTGAAAAGCATTTTATAGTATCTTCCCTTCCAGTAGGTAACCACACCATCACAGCTACAGCTCAAAATAATGTAAGCAGCTCACTTGTGACTGTGAACGTACAAGTTGTAGAGAAGATTCTGGGCCTGAGACTGGTCAACTGCTGCCATTCTGTTCTGGAGTCCCTTAAAGAGATCAGCTTCGAAGCAGAGGTTCTCAATAGAATGCCGACAATTTACAGCTGGAATTTCAGTCTAGCTGGATTTCAACCCTCATGGGCAATAGGGCCAAAGGTCGTCTACACCCCTATTGGACATGGAACACTGACTGTAAATGTTGTGGCTAGTAATGGTTTCTGTTCACAGTCTTTAAGTGAAAGGGTAAGCGTAGAGTGGCCTGTGCAGTATGCTAGGATTGTTTACAAAGCAGCAACTATTTTTGTTAGTCAAGTAGTTGTGTTTTCTGCTATGACTAATAATGGCAGCAATCTAAGATTCAAGTGGGAATTTGATGATTCTGATGAGGCACCAATAGTCACTGATTCCAATATAGTTAGTCACACATATTACTTTCCTGGTAGGTACGTTGTTCAGGTGACAGTGTTAAATAATATCAGCCAAGTAGTGACACAATTGCCCATTGAACCCAGAAATCTGGAGTGTGCCTTACCTCATGTGTCTTTGATTCAGAAACAATCCATAATCCTCAGATCTAGGCCAAGCTACTTCGAGGCTAATGTGGACCTGCAGGGTTGTGTTGCATACAAGACAAGTTATTTGTGGGAAGCTTTCTTTGCTCCATTGTGCCGGGAAGAGGACATCGTTCCCCTGAGTGCTACAGTGGACGTGACCATGCCACTGCTAAAGCTCCCCAGGCATGCCCTGGCTGTGGGTACCTACTGCCTGAGATTCACTGCTGCTCTTCAGGGAACACCTCTGCTGCAGCGGCAAAGCATCAAAGTAACTGTGGTCCACAGTTCACTGATCCCACTGATCAAGGGAGGGTCACACAGGATTTGGTCAAGCAACAGAGATCTTCTTTTGGATGGAACTGAGTCACGGGATCCAGATTACGAGGTTGAGAATGGCGACCCTCTGCAGTACCAGTGGGATTACATTGTTCAAGTAAGATTCCAGCCCATGCTTACACCACCAAAACTATTATAGAAAATGAAAATTCCAGAACATATTGAACTGTCTGTCTTTGTCATTATTTGATTACCTCCCCACTGTCAATTTTTTTCTTTTCTTCTAGAATCCAGCAGTCTCACCCTCCTATACCAACATAACCCAGAGTAACAGCAGTACTGTCCTGGTATCTCACAAGATGCTGCACCCTGGAAATGTATACCTCTTTACCCTCACCATCTACAAACAAGGGAGGCCATCTGTCTCCACAAGCCAATCTGTACGTAGACAACAAATCTTACACATCAACCCATATATTAAGTACCATAATTTACTTTACTATGTTTTATTAATTGCAGATGATGTTTCTTTTGAGAATTTTTAACACTTACAATTTTAGTCTGGGTATTCGGGGGAGCAGTTAACACATTTTCTCAAATGTTAACCTTTTGATGATTTCCATCCATGATTTAATTTCCCTTTAAAGCCACCTCTTTCTAATAATAAAAAAACAGTATTTTGCGCCACTCTGAGTTGATTTTTGTTCCCTACCGTCCTCCACAGGTGGTGGTGGAGGTGGGTCAGATGCTCTCTGTGAGTGTGGCTTGTGTTTCCTGCAGCTCCACCTCTTCTTTCCGCTCCAGCTACAACCGCCCCATTGTCCTGTCCAGCTCTTGTTCCTCCTGTGGTAACAGCTTGCAGGTACGCCTGTCACCACAGATATTTTTTCCCTTTATTTGTTCATAATATAAAAATATTTTGAAACCAAGATGATTTCCAAAATGTAAATGTTGAGTATATAATGAAATAAAAGCCAACAGATTTTGTTGTTTTTTCAGTGATTTAATAGCCATATGTTGTTCTTTATAACCTTCTCAATTGATGTTATGGCTACAGTACCAGTGGTCAGCTGAGAGCTGGAATGGTGACTTGCTGGAGCTCAATAAAGTCACCACATCCACAGGGATTGCCTCCCCGGATCTGGTCATCAGATCAGGGGTGCTGCTGGATGGACTCAATTATACCTTCACACTGAATGTATCTCAGTCTTCCTTGAGCCTATGGGGTTCAGCCAGTCTCATCCTTTTACCAAACCGTCCACCTCGTGGGGGAGTCTGCACACTCAGTCCAGATACAAGTGTTCATCTGCTGGAAACCTTGGTGACTTACAAATGCTCAGGTAGCACAGACTTTTTCCTAAAACATCTCTGTGTCAGTTATGATCAGTCTTGGACCTGCTTGATGTCTACTCAATTTTTCATTGACAGGATGGGTAGATGGACATGATGAGGGCACTCAGCTGATCTACTCTCTGAAGGTGGAGATATGTCAACACTATGGGCAGCCATGCCTTTTCCACACCCTGTACCGGGGCACCAGGAATACCTATCGAAGCTTTGTCCCTCTGGGTTTCTCAGATCCAGGAGAAAAAAAAATGTCTGTTATTAATGTACTAGTATTGGTAGAAGATGATCTGGGGTCTGTCATCACTGCACTGAACAGGTACTATAGCATAGTACAGCCAAGTGGGATTTCTCAAATGTCAGCTGCCTCTGTTGCTCAGTTTGCTTTCCTTTCCACATTTTTACAGGACTTTGGTTGTTCTTGAACCCAAGGGAGATCAACGTACTACAGAATGGCTGAGGAACAAAAGTCAGTCAGAGCTGTGGGCTCTGTTTCAAAACGGAAACCCCCAAGAAGTCATCCCTTACACCATAGCTCTAACCAGTCAGCTCAACCAAGTATGTGTGTTTGCGGGATGCATTTTTGTGTTTTACTTTACTAGTTCAATAGAGGCATGCAAATGTTGCTACTCATGTAACACTCCAGATTGAAAATGTGAGTGAGCAGGAACACCAGGATAGGTTGATGATACGTGGGAACATGACACGGATGCTGGCCTCCCTGCCTGTCTCCTCGCTGCAGGATGCTGTGCAAATCGGCTCAGCTCTGGCACAGTGCACTGTGAGTTACCGCGGTATCCAGTGACACAGCAACTTTGGCAAGGGCGTCATACCAAGTTGCTAGCACACTCTCAGGGCACCTCAGAGAAAACATACAATCCACTCACCAGGCTAGACATAGCAAGGGAAAAACACAGATTGTATTGTTATTATTTACTTTGCATTCAGGTACTTTAGTCATTATGTACATATATTTAAGGTCTAAGTAACTTGTCCCTAAAGGCTTGGAATTAATATCAAAACTTGACTTCATAATCATATATGCACAAATTTGTCAGATTGCAAAGATGCACGTCATACACGTTCCTTATCCGTGTAGTAACAAAATATTGTTAGGCCTGACAACATCAATTATACGTTCAACAGGCTGATCCCAGAGAGCTGGTGTGTGAAGGATGCAAAGAGAAGGTTCTGGAGGCCACAGGGAAGATGATTACCATGCTCGGAGACGAGACTAAAGCAGGCGATATCACACCCCTCGAGGCTGGACGAAGTATTCTGCATGTTCTTGGTACTGGCAGAACTGTTATATACAAATAAAAGTTAGTTAAATCCATCTCTGTGAATTACAGTACAGATTACAGCTGTTCAGTTTGAAGAAAGATAAATTATTTTTAAATGACATTTAAGGATGAGATTTCAGATATGAATCTAAATATATTAGCTAATAAAAGTTATTTGATTTATACATAATCTTTTGCCCAGTGCTAAAGTGTGACTATATATGTGACTATATTTGTTGTAGAGTGTCTGGAAGAGCTCAGAATTCTCTTTGCCTGTTTTGTTTCAGGCAGTGCAATTGCTGCAGATGCAGGGCCCTCAACCACTTCTGCACATCCTAATGCATCCATGTTCCTGGCTGCCTCAGACACTGCAGTGTTTGCCTTTGGTCAGGTAGGGGAATTGATGCAATCTTTGATGCGCTCTCGAATGCGAGGCGAGGAGCCACTGACCCTAGCAGCCACAAGGATCAGTGCCATGGGGCAGCGTAGCGACCCGGCGGACCTGCTGTGCACGGGGCCCTCCTCTTCGTGCTCATTTCACATCCCATATAGCCTGGAAAGCCAGCTACGTGTGGAGAGAGAGGAGGTCGTGCAGATCGTCATGGACCTCGATGGCAGAGGACCCCTTGTCTCAGCTGCTGAGCCACCTATCTCAACCAAGCTGGCGGCCATGGAGTTCACCACACTCCAAGGAAGATCCATTGTTATCCAGGACCTTCATCCAGACCGAGCCATCCGTGTCATGCTGCAGAACCATCTCCCTGCTGGGTGTCAAGGACACATGAGGGAACAGAAAGGCTCCGTTGGGGATCTCCCTCTCCCACCCAAAGGGTCAGTCCGCTTCTTAGTGAAACCTCCCAACATGGACCCCAAAGCTGGCCTCTTCATCACCTTTAACTTCAGCCTTCTTTCAGGTAACGCAAATTTCAATGTCTCTCTTTTGTTTTTTTCTTCTTTTTACTGCATTTAAACACATAGGCTAAAGCACAAGCTTAACAAATCTGACAGAATTGGGGCAGCTGATGAGAGGATGGATAGAGGGATGGATGGATGGATACTTAAAACACTTTAAAATTCCTGCATTTCATCATTATTTGACATCAGTCAAATCTCTTGTTTTCTTTGTTTGTTTGTTGATGAGCAGGATCCGGTGAGCAAAGCAGCGGTCAGGTGACCATTACAGTGGACAACCAGTCCATCCACTCTATCTCCCAGCATGTACGTAATCTGTCCATCAGCCTCAATGCTGCAGACCCAGCTCTGGAGGAGACTATTTTTCTCAGTCCTCTGTAAGTCTCTGTATACAAGCATATAGTGTTTTATTTCTATTTATATTTGTCTAAATTTTATTTTTGTCTAATGAGTTCCAAAAACCCACATGACTCACTGTATAGTGATGAAAATTATAAAAACTAGATACCAGCAGTGTTATGAATATTCTCACTTGCACACTTTGAGAGTACTCAGAGTTATAGCTTCCATAAGTACAGCATCATTCAGTTTCAAAGTTATGATTCAGACAGTGACTAAGAGGGTGGTGCTTCAAGCTCCTGAAGAACGTTTCGACAGGGTACTTAACTGAAACTGCTCAAATATTATATTACACTAATGGAATAAAGTTTGAAAGTGGCATAAAATTACAACTTATAATATAATGTCTGCTGAGAAAATATAATATAATAGTTATAATATGTGTCTTGCTAGAGGGTTTAATGTGCAGAGTGCTATTTGGGCATTCCTTAGTATCCATTTATCTGTGTGCCCACAGGCAGAATGGCTCTGGCCAGGAGCTCTTTGTGAGCATGAGCAGTTCAGTGAATGGGGCCACCATGCAGGCATCAGTGTGTGTATTCAGCTCCCTGTGCCAATACTTCAGCACTGAGCAGCGGCGTTGGAGCAGTGAGGGTCTCCGGCCACTGGGTGGCAGCAGTCCCCGCGTAGCGCATTGCCTCACCCAGCATCTCACTGTGTTTGGGGCCAGCATGTTTGTTCACCCTGAAGCTGTCATTCTGCTACCACCGGTGTGTGTCAGTCCTCCAAGTAATACAGTACAGTAGCCTTGTCCATGGCCAAAGTGACCTACAGTAAACCTGGCTGCCCCAGCGAATCTTTCACAGCTGGTGTCACTGTGATTATATTCTGTGCTGACAGAAGAAGAAAAAGTATTCAAGGGAAGACAAAGAATTTATGCTTTTTTCTTATTTCCCAATGAATAAAGAATAAGATAATTATTAATACTGAGTGATTTTCCTAAATACAACCATATGTGACAGTGTTAAAGTAAAATAGAATTTAATATGATTTGTTTATTGTACTGTTTAGATGCTAAGACCCTCTCTGAAAGATTTGTCCTGTAATTCCCTGTCAATCTCTAATCATTCTCGACAGCCAGAAAGGCCGGTGAGAAACGTTGTAGCGGGAATCGTGTGTGGAGTTCTGCTGCTGCTGCACCTGCTTGTTGGCCTGATTGCCCACAAACTTGACCACCTGGACAGCACACGTCTGAGTTCTGTCCCGCTCTGTGGACAGCCAGGCCGGTACCAGTATCGGGTCCTAATCAAGACTGGCTGGGATAGAGGATCTGGTGAGGAACATGTGTAAATGTGCTCATTGAATTGTTTTGGGTCATGGGTTGTTGGAGCAGCTATAGACTGTGAAACCAGAAGTCATTGGATGTCTGTAGAAAATACCATGGTTAGTAGCCCTGTGGCCACACTTCCAGGCTTGTGGATTTGATTTCTGCCATAACTGTGCTTGCATGAATGCTCTTCTGAGTTTCTTCCTACAATTCAGTGACACATGATTTCTCAGTTGTCCGCAGTATGCGGTTGTGTGCGTGCCCTATGATGGACTTGCATCCCATCCAGGGTGCGCCCTGTTTTGGGTCACATGCTTTAAGAGGTGGTGATAGGAAAATGGATAGTTGGAAAGTGTTGGTCTGCCTTTGATCTCAATGACTGTTACAGTGCCTTATGGAGAACTTCATACTGAACAGTACTAAAATATGTTGCAATTCTATACATTTCACCTTTGAATCATTCGTAAACATAAATGAAGGCTATGTCATGTCTCTGTCTGAATGTGGATAATTCATATTTATTTTTAATTTGGATTCTAAAACAACTGAAGATTGCTGTGAATCTTTTGATGTTATTCTCCAAAAAAGAAAACGCACGAGACTTGCTTTAATCACCAGTGCTGAGTCCTACAATAAGAATTTTCATTGATTCTGGGTACTATAGTATATATACAGACTTGCTTGATTTTTGCAAGGCGGCAGTGGGACAAGGCGTGCGATTTAAGCAGAAAGTTCAAAACAGCTGCAAGTTCAGATATCAAAAGGCTAAAAATTCAGTTGTGCTGTTGAACAAGGTCATTATCCTGAGTCTGTATCTAGGTGTCTAAACTGGTGATGCAAATAAACAGTGTAAAATGCAATGATGCCGGCCAGAGTCTGCGTCTGAGTCATTAGTCTGGTGCTCTACAGGCACCACGGCTCACGTGGGAATCAGCCTGTATGGGGTGAACAAAAGTGGGTCACGCCACCTGCAGCGGGAGGGTGCCTTTCAGAGGAACGCGCTGGATGATTTTCAACTGGAGACTGAGGCCAACCTGGGCGAGATCTGGAAGATACGCATCTGGCATGACAATACAGGTGTTCTTTGGTTGGGACCTGTGTAATTACCCTTTTGAATTTTATAACATATATGAAAATATATTACATTAAAATATGCTTGCCAGTTTTATTTTCACAGTACACAGCTTCAAAGATTCTTCCTCAGTGACTCACTTGTTTTGACCCAACACATCAGTACAATGGACTGTTATGCAAATGTTTAAAAGAGGCTCAGCTAAAGAGCCAAGCTGTAAACAAACGTATATTAAAAATCAGTCAACGAGGCCGGATGAACCACAAACAGCCCTGCAGGTCTTTACAATCACCTTAGGTGTGAAAGCAACAACAATGTATATATTTATTGTAAATACACTCCCTTGTTGTTGGTCTCAAATGATTCATTGAAAAAATGTTTTTATCTGTCTTGATTTAAACACATTTAATTATGCTAAACAGAAAGAGACGTAAAAGAAAAAAAGAGTACCTGTTTAGGAGGAAATGACTTCTTGTAATTGTATGTGTATTTCAGGATTGGACCCGTCTTGGTACCTGCAGCATGTGATTGTTTGGGACAGGCAAACAGACAACATGTTCTTTTTCCTGGTGGAGGACTGGTTGTCTGTGGAAAATGAGAAGAATGGAGGGTTGGTGGAAAAGGAAGTGCTGGCATCTTGTAAGCACTATCTCAGAAGGTCACCCGACGTTTGGCTAACATAAATTTTCCACAATACACAAACCTGTTGGCCTTGTGATGTATTTCGTGCCACTAACAATACACCTGAGAAGACATGAAATACTTATGCAGTAACGGTCTGTTCGTTTGTATGTTCCTTATAATCGTTCCACTTGTGACAGGCCCGCAGGAACTGCAGCGGTTCTGGCGCATTCTGCGAGCGCAGCTGATGCATGGTATGATGGAGAGGCACATCT
Source organism: Mormyrus proboscirostris (assembly GCA_026779585.1). NCBI lineage: Eukaryota > Metazoa > Chordata > Actinopteri > Osteoglossiformes > Mormyridae > Mormyrus > Mormyrus proboscirostris. Next base: position 12,084,930 of record JAODKF010000103.1, read on the forward strand.
GGGCCTCGGTGTGGGAGCGCCCCGCACACAGCAATTTTACCCGTGCTCAGAGGGTGACCTGCTGCGCCCTCCTCCTCCACCTGTACCTGGCCACAGCCGCCGCCTGGTATGGGGCCGCCGGCAGCACAGAGACACGGTGAGCTCTGGGCACCTTCCGGATATAGGCAGCTTCAGACATTTTCAGGGCAGTGGAAATTTGCTCTGTCTAAGCTGGATATGAGACCTTCACAAGGGGCTGTATTTGAAGAGCATGTTTGAATTGTGTCCGCCAGCACTCCCGTCTCCGACCACATGCCGGTGAATGCTGAGACGCTGGCAATGGGGATGACAGTGGCTGTCTTTGTGTTTCCCCTTCAGCTGCTATTCTGCTTTCTGTTCCGAAACACGTGCAGTAAGGTATTTCACCTGCTTATGTTTTGAACTGATTAACCTCAACCTTATTCACACAGTATTATCAATGCAATTACTTGTCCATCTATGGGTTTTTCTGATTATTTGGCATTATATCTCTGTGATAATATACCGTGTACTGCTTTAAGTGCTTTTCTGAGAATGGTGGTAAGTGCATAGGTTTGTTGTGACTGTTTCCCAGGTGACGCTTGAGGAAACAGCACTGCCAACCCCCTCATCTCAGAACGTGGAAATGGACGTTTACCTGGACCAATTGAAGATCTCCGGTTCTTCTTTCCTATCGCTGCCCCGGGGCCTTGACTCTATCACATATGGAGGATCGGATGGAGTAAGAGTTCTGTCCAGATCTTCTGTTCACCTTGTCACTCCAACAGGCCCAAAACGAAACATAACTTTGTGTCTTTTACCTCCTTGAAATATAAATAATCCTTTCTTACTCCAAAGCACATTTTGCATACTTAATGGCCAAATGAGTATTGTGTTAGCTTCTGTTCTGTGCCAGAATGCAACACTTTTATTTCATCTCTCCTAGGAATTTCTTGGAAGCAAGAAGATAGAATCAGACTTCTGGAACGCCTCCAAACTAAGCAATGAAATGTAATGTGATTCTATGTGTACCTTGTTTACTATATTGCCCTCTAACATAATTTACTTTACTGTTTTTTAATGATTGTGTCCCAGTGCCTTCTAATATTAATATTTGGCTTTCACATTTGTTGTTTTGTCGTCAAGGATTAGACTGTGGCACATCGCTGTCCAAAAGATTCCAAATTGTACTGAGAACGTCACTTATTGCTTCAGTGCACTGATGTGCATTAGTGTCCCTCTCAAAAACCATCTGCTTCCAGCACAGAAGAACAGTGGGCCTCCAGTAGCAGCATGTTTGACTTGCCAGAGCTCCTGGAGGAGCCAGTGCTGAGTCCAGCCCGTTTGCTGAAAAGGAAGAAGGCACAGCTGCAGCTGCGACTGGGATCCCCAGCTGGGTCCATGCAGCAGGCTGCATCCCCCTCACTAACCAGTGAAGCCCACCCCACCATACTGTCCCGTGAGGCATCGTGCAGTAAATCAAGCGTACATTTGAAGCAACTGAAATATCAATAAAACTCTTCCAGTGAACAAACCTGTAACAACTTCTAAAAGTGTAACTGTGTATTGGCAGTAGCAGTACCCAGTGGGATCTGAAATGTTTTTTTTCTCCCTTCTTCTTTGGCCCACAGAGCAAGCTCTTATCAAGTCTTTATCTGCAGACTCCAAACTCAGCAGTTCATCCTCAGGAAGAGTGACGACTGATTGTAGCCTCAGTACCCCTTGCAAGATGGTGCTGTCTGACACGTGAGGACACACCAACTGATAAGGGAAAAAGGGAGATGCTACGGCCAAAAAATGTCCATGCCAATGGCTTGGCTTTCAAACGCCAGTCCTGGGGGCCCGGAGCCCTGCACTGGTTTTGGTTTACCCTCATTTAACACACTGATTCAACATCCTGTGCTAATTACCATACAGCTCCCAAGCTGAATCATTTGCGGTGTAACAGGAAAGGAACTAAGCTACACAGGGCTCTGGCCCCCCAGGATCAGAGTTTGAGCCCCATGGATTAGACTTCTGTATGTGCCGTGGAAAAATGAGATGTACAAGAACTCAAGCACAAAATAACAAAGTATGGGTAATTCCTTAGAGGGCAAGTCTACCAGTCTACTATCAGTGTTACATTGTTGTAAGGGGTTGCCACTCTCAGTCTGGTGATAAAATTTGCCAATTAAGTGGTGGTGGGGGGCATTTTGTTTGGGTCTCCAAGCTGATATTTTGGTTGGGATTTGCACACCCTGGCACAACCTTGGCCATTTCCCAGGTACAATGTGATTTAAATAAGATCTTGTTTATGTAACCTATTAAATTAAAAACAATGTATAAAATATACTAAGTATAACATTACTATATAAATGAGGTAATACTTTACATATAATACTCTTTACAACTCAAATGGGAAAGTTAAGAAACTGTTTTCTGTCTATACAAGATCCTGCTGTCATATTATTGTGCAAGACAGGTAATCTTTGGTGGAAAAAAATCACTACATAACTAGCATATGATAAGGGATGCTGCCACTTTTGCTTGTTCCAGGCAGGACAGCTTCTGCAGCAGCTGGTCACAAACGAGCCAGACAAACGATTCGCTTGGAGTGGGGCTCTACAGGTCGGCCTCCTCCCTGTCGGTGTTCAGCGCGGCCAGCACCTTCCTGCCCAGCCCATCTCCAGATTCCCTGGACACCTCTTCCGCCACACGCATAGGTGAACCATGACCCAACAATACTGGTCACTATTTCATCCTGGTACCTCTCCTGCCCTGATATGCAGCATACACAAAACAGAGAGATTGAGGTGTTTTATAGAAATGTCTGGTGGCTTTGTACTACTACAGGTGTTGCTCGTAGCGCCCCCAGCTGGTGTCTCCCCTCCTGGATGCTGAGAGTAATTTACCTCCTAATTGGGTTGGTATTGGGGCTCAGCCTGGCGGTGGTTGGGCTCTACGGCAGCAGCTTCTCTGAATCAGTCCTGCTCATGTGGCTCATTTCAGCCGCCTCTGCATTCCTGACCTCCGTCCTGCTGTTGGAACCCCTTAAGGTACAAATTGGTAGCTAATGCTAGAACGTTCTGAACAGACAACTGATGGTTACAACTGGGATGTAGATGTACATTCCTCAGTAATATTGTCATGTAATATGAATACGGGGATACTGGAAGGTGTGGCTCTGTGGGTTACGCCTCTGTGCAAATGAGCAGAAGGTTGGCAGTTCAAATCCTGCGATGGGCAGAGTGATTTCACTGTTGGGTCCTTGAGCAAGTTTAGCCAGGTAGTGGGTAACCCTGCTTTCTCAAGTGTGTGTGCCAAAATGGACAAATGTATCTGCAATGTGAATGGTAGCCAGTTTGTACAGCTGTAAAGGAGCTGGAATTTTGGCCAAAACTCACTGGTTCACACTCTATGAGGTCTTGGTGTGGTATGCTTGAGAAAGGTACTTTAAATGGTTTTCTAGAGTAACAACCATATAAACTGAAAAAGTGCCAGATTTGGGATGTTCTACACAATTTGGATTAAAGCATCTGCTAGGAAACCAGATTAACTCTGACAGTGTTGTCTGCTAAGGTGTTTGTTCAGGCTCTCTTCATGGCAATTGTGGTGAGACCAGTGGACCCAGAAGCGGAGGAGCGCTTTGCACAGGAGGCCATAGTGCATAAAGTGTGCGTGGTGCAGGGGGGCAGGGTGCGCCCCCCTTGTGGATATGGCCTCCTGCATGCCAAGGAGGAGGCCCGAAAAGTGAGGGTCCTACGGTCACTGATGAAGGTAAAGCCATCTTGGAGGACATGACTGCAGCGCAGTTATCATCTTCAGATCCTGTGGCTGACGAAGTGCGGGCACTGCAGGGTCCTGCAGAAAGACCTTTAACTCCAATTGCGCCAAGGTGCTGGATGCTGCTAGACCCTTCATTTGGACCCCAAACCTTGCTCTCAATTATGCAAGTCTCATGGAAGCAAAATGAGGCTATATGAAAACTACCAAGTTTTTTCTCACTGGGATGAAGCTCACATACACATATGCTTTATCTTACGTTATGTTTTTGAACATCCTTGGGGTGCCATTTCTTTGAACCCAGCATTATTGACTGAAGTCCATTCTTGTCTCTCTCTTCTCCCCACTGTCCAGAGCTGTGTGGTGCATCTGCTGTTCCTCTTGATTGTCCTGCTGGTGAATTACCAGAGCAGTGTCCATGATGCACAAGTCAGACTACTGCATTCTGCAGTTAAGCACTGGCTAGTCACAGCTCCACCAGGGTCCCCAAAGCTCAGCAAACTGGCAGGGTGAGACTGGCACTTCATCATGATGCTGAAAATGTACATGTGGATGTACTGTAGACTGTTCACACTGCTACCCCCAGGCAGACAGTACTGCAGTATGAGGGCTCGTACCAGCAGACCCTGTTTGCTTTAGACTCCAAACTTTGACTGATCCACGTTGATGTGTGCAGGTGGGCTGAGGTCTGGCAGTGGATGGACAGGAGTCTCACTGCATACATCCATGAAAACCCATCGCTCTCTTTAGTGGGGTTACCACGGCTGCAGAGAGTACAAGTCCCGGGAAGTAAGCCCTTTGATTTTCTCAAAATGCAGTTATGAGTTTTAACCTTTCCAGGAAAATTTTGTAAAATTGTAATAGGTTTGAGTTTACATTGATCTTTTCTAACTTATCACCTAATATTTCTTCTTCCCTAGTATGTTGTTCTACGGTCTGGTCTTATGGAGAACAAAATTTTACTTCACACATCCCATCTATGGATCTCAGAACTTCAGCCAACAATAGCTCATCTGAATACTTTTTTTCCTGGTAGGACACCACTATGAGATCTTCTGGCACTCAGCATTAAACAATACATGAATATTTATGTGTGCTAAATGGTCTGTGTATTGTGTTCAGTTTGTAGAAAAAATGATGCACATGTAAACCTCCATCTTACCTTCTACAACAGGAACATAAACTTATTTAACTCAATTAATTTAGATAAAGTGCATTGACTAACAATGCTATGGCATGGATCGATGTCTGTCATTCTTGTAATGTCATGTGAATCTGCCACTTTTTGTTCTTAATCACTATGCTATTGGAAAGGTATCATGCAACCAGAGTTAGATTTCTGGTCAACTCACACAGGCTGTGGCCAACGTGGCACAGTGATATAGGGAGCAGTGGGGAAGAGAGCGTGGATTTGGGAAACAGCACTGGGCACACACGGCAGCTCCTGTCCGACCTGCGGGGGGGCAGCTTCATCAATTCTGCGTAAGTCGCATTTCATAAATTCGCCTAATGGTATAACAGTAATAATAAAAAAAAAATCTCACAATTTAAGCTACTTAAAAGATTGTGTTGTTCAAGAAAATGTTTTGGTGCCAAGTCTTGTATAGAAATATTTATATAAAGATATAATGACTGACATTTACTTAGGTTACACATTTAATTCTGAAGTCTGTGACTTAACGTATCCTGTCAGTGTTAGCTGTGGAAATGTATACATGGATAGTAATGTATATTTCTTTTAATAATGTATATTACAGTAATGATGCAAATGATAGTAATAAGATTTTATTGTTTGCCAGAACCCAGTCGATGTCTGTGAAGTTCACACAGCACCACAGGGAAACTTCGCTCTTTGTCTCTGTGACTGTAATGATCCAGTGGGCACAAACAGAGACCACTCTTACCTCTATCGCGATACAGCCTTTTCACATGCCACCATCTTCCTTGGGCCCTGATTTGCACGTTGCTACTACGGTAAGAACCAGGGAAACATTTTGAGGAGAGCTACAAACTTGAATGGGTTGATTAAAACCCCAGCAAGGCTTGGTTTAAGACTGCTCCCCACCATCAGGTTCTGCTGCTGCTGTTTGCTCTGTTCTTCCTGAGAAGTGAGCTCTGGGCAATGGTCAAGGAGAAGAGCCAGTACTTTAGGGATTTCAGGCATTGCCTCCAGCTCCTCGTGTCCCTGCTCTCCCTGGGCAGTGCCGCACTGCGGCTCTCCTTCCTCCACGTGGCGGCATCTCACCTCTCTCGTCTTCGCAAGCAGCCCCGGACCTTCGTCAGCCTCCATGATGCAGCACAGCTGGCCCAGTTGAGCTGTCAGCTCTCTGCCCTGCTGCTCACATTACTGGTGTTAAAGGTAACAGCACATCAGTTATGCAACACAGGAAAAAAATGTGCTGGCTCGATATTGTTTCTGTTCTTACTACCCCGTTTCCAAAAAAGTTGGGATGATGTGTAAAATGTAAATGATAACAGAATGCAATGATTTGCTAAGCATATAAACCCCTTTAGTAAATGAGTTCAATGATAGGCTCCTACTTAAACTCAAAGCGACAGGTATTTTAGGAACTGTAGCGACCTGGATTGATAACTGGTTAACAGATAG
>JAODKF010000103.1:12115710-12135559 GCA_026779585.1 Mormyrus proboscirostris
GTTAATTGTCTGTTCACTCCTGCCTGCCATTACCTTGTTCAGTTTTGTATTTAAGTTCCTGTCTGAGTTTTAGTCCCTAGTGGTTCATTGTTTGTGATAGTTGGATGTCAGTTAAGTTTTGAATATTCTGTTTGGAGCCTGCCAGTCTTGACTCCATTTGTAAATTTAGTCTTTGTTAATCCCTTTTTTCGTTTTTGACCCTGCGTGGTCCTTTTGGTTTTGTTTTGTTTGTAGTGTTTTCTGTTTTATTTAATAAACCCTGTTGTTTTTGAGTTCCTGGAGTAGCCAGTGGGTCGTGCACCATGCCTCGTTCCTGCACCCGAGCCGCCCGCAATCGTGACACATAATGTATGAGATCACGATGATATCTCCCGAGTTGTCCATCCATCCTCCATTATGTTATACAGTATGACATCACAGTGAATCTGGAGTCAATTTCAGGAAGTACAATACATGAGATAGGGGACAACTCACACAGGATGTCAATCAACCACACTATGTGTAATTTATATATGCCAATTCATTTAAACAGCATGTCACAGATAACCTATTTTGCCCACCTACAGGGTCCCAAAAGCCACTTATGCAAAGCTGCAAAGCACCATGACAGAATACAACCACACGACAGAATATAACCACACGAAACAATCGATGCAATCAGCCTTGATGACAATCAAACTGCATTCAAGTATCTCTCCATCCATCATCTCGCACTTATCCGAAGTCGGGTTGCGGGGGCATCTGCCTCGGCAGGGAAACCCAGACTTCCCTGTCCCCGGCCACTTCATCCAGCTCCTCTGGGGGAATCCCGAGGCGTTCCCAGGTCAGCCGAGTGACATAGTCCCTCCAGCGTGTCCTGGGTCTTCCCCGGGGCCCTCCCAGTGGGACATGCCCGGAACACCTCACCAGGGAGGTGTCCAGGAGGCATCCTAATCAGATGCCCGAGCCACCTCATCTGACTCCTCTCAATGCGGAGGAGTAGCGGCAGAGTCCCTCCCAAATGACCAAGCTCCTCACGCTCCATCTTCCCCTCACTCGTGAACAAGACCCTGAGATACTTAAACTCCTCTACTTGGCGGAGGACCCCATCCTCGACCAGGACAGAGCATACTACCCTTTTCCGGCTGAGGACCATGGTTTCGGATTTGGTGGTGCTGATTCTCATCCCAGCCACTTCACACTTGACTAGGACTGTTCAAGTGAGAGCCGGAGGTCATGATCTGATGAGGCCAACAGGACCACATCATCCGCAAAAAGCAGAGACCTAATCCTGAGGTCACCAAACCGGACACCCTCAAAGCCCTGGCTGTACCTAGAAATTCTGTCCATATAAGCTATGAATGGAATCAGTGACAAAGGGCAGCCCTGACGGAGTCCATCCCTCACCGGAAACGAGTCCAACTTATTGCCTCCCATGCGGACCAGACTCTGGCACTGGTCATATAGGGAACGAACAGCCCTTAAAAGGAAGCCCGGCCCCCCATACTCCCGAAGCACCCCCCACAGGACTCCCGGGGGGACGCGGTCAAATGCCTTCTCCAAGTCCAAAAAACACATGTAGACTGGTTTGGCAAACTCCCATGAACCCTCCAAAACCCTGCGGAGAGTATAGAGTTGGTCCACTGTTCCACGACCAGGGCGAAAACCACACTGGTCCTCCTGGATCCGAACCCCCGAATAGACCTTACCTGGGAGGCTGAGGAGTGTGATTCCCCCCTGGGGAGGGAGAGGTTGGCGGGAAAATTTGCTGACCTGGGCTAGAGAGTGGTGTCAAATTTGGGGTGAGGTCGCAGTGGTAAAACAAGGATTGCCTACTTGAGATGTGAGACTTCGAGACAAGTTTGCACACTCATTTACTTGTATGTAAAAATGTTATTACCTTGTAAATAGTCTGTAGGATTTGCAAACTACCCCAACACTTTTTATGTAGGTTAGCTAAAGGTAGATTTGCTGTAAGGTTTCTTGCGTGCGTCACACCAGAAGCGTGAGAGATGACACTCCTGGTAAAACTTCCTGCCGACGAATTTTCACCACAGTACAATAGCGGAAAGACAGATTTCTGGAACATTGCACATCATTTGTGGGTGTTAGGGAGATGTTCTCAATTTGTGGGATACTCCCGGAACTTTGGGGAGAGATAGGATGTTTACAGATATATCCTAAATGCCAATTAATTGAAATTTTGACTTAGGCGACTAGGGAGGCTCTGCGGACCCATGATTATTCTTATGTACGATAACTCTCCTCCAGCATATTTTGCATACACACTTGAAGTAAACTCAGTCATCCTAGGATAACTCCGTTGCACAGTACCACCGTGTGGTCAAACAGCGTACTTGCCAGTTGCTGAGACGAAGCTACGCATGCTGAATTGCACTTTCACTTTACAGTTCGGCAGAGCGAATTAAAGCTCCGGCCAGGTGACTGCACGTTTTTTCTCAGTGAAATGTTAAGAAGGGCCTGGGCACTGTCGCTACATATTAACAGTCGAGCCGCAACACAAAGCTTCAACAAGATATTCACGAGACTGGAGAAGATTCCAGTCGCAGAGTGCAGCAGAGGCGTCGGAGGCTTCCGTCTCCCAACTAGAAAAACGTGCCCCTCCCCGGGGAACATAAGGACTCCCCAGCACTGCTCCAGGTAAACATAAGTACAACAGATGATGCAGCATCTAAGCCTGGACAGATCAATGACGGCTGCATGTGCAGAATGAGGACAGCTGCGATGGCTTCCATACAGTACGAATCATACAATATTTAAGCAATACATTATACCTGCTCTAATGTGTATAATCCGTGCGCATAAAACAATTTTTTATCTTGTTATACAACAGGCACATGTAGTATAATATTATGGGATGGTGTCTCCATGTCTTAGATATAACACAACCAGTCGCTTGCAATTTAAAGTTGTCAGCTGCGCTTAATATAAAACATGAGCGCATTTTTTCCAGCAATATAGTCAGGTTTTTCCTGACTGTGTGTTGGCTTACCTTAGGTAAATTGTCTTACGTTTTACAGTTAACTATAACTTTTTGTATGTTTTTCATCCTCAGTTGTGTGGTGGAATTTGTAGGTAAATGGTATGGATGATGAACTTTAAAGCTTGAATTTACCCAGTGATACTGTGGCTAATATTATTAGCTAGCTATGGACGTTTACCCGTCAGATTGCATTAGATGATGCATTTTGCATCTCTGCGCTGCGTTGTTTTGCTTCCGGTATCCTGCCTGCGCTGGCTGCAAAAACTCTCGATCGGGGGGGTCCAGTGTCCAAATGCCTGCACTGTCTCCTGATCGGGGCTTACAGTCTCCATTTCACCGTGCAAATGTACCGATCTACGAACACCCAGATATTTTTCTCATCATAAACAATTCAGACGCAGTGTGTCCGGCAGATGTGCTGCACATGTCATTGTGCTGACGTCGTTCCTCGGCCTGTGATTGTTCATTGTGTAGTTAATTTTCCGTATTTACATAACATGCTCGTTTAGCGATCAAAGAGTATTATTTGTCTTTCTCCGGTTTCACATATTTAGATCAACTTCCCCTGGTTTTAACCGCTTGCGATCTACTATTTGCCTTGGTGTAAAGTTTTTTTTCTCCTATTATGACGTTTCCACAGGACTACTTGTATAGCCGGTCTCTGCATGGCGTCAGGGGGTGATGCGCAGAACAGCCGAACTGGGCATTCAGGAAGATGCATAAATCGCTTGAGCAAAGAGAGATCACCTTATCTGCTGCAACATGCACATAACCCAGTGGACTGGTGAGAACTGCAGAAATGCAACACGTTTCTTTGTTAAACCATTCCTAAAATATGAATTTAAATATTAAAATGGTGCGTAGCTACGTGGGTCGGTGCTCTGCAACTTTGATTAAAAGGTTGCTGCTTCAGATCCCATAGTCTACAGGCTGATTTCATGTTGGGCACTTGATCAAAGCCCTTAACTCCAACATCTCCAGGGACCCTGCTACATCAGTTGTATGTCATTTTGGATACTAAATAAATAAATATAAAAATGCTGACCCATAGGTTTCCATGGGGACAGGAAGCATTCGACAAGGCAAAGAAGGAAGATAAGCCTATATTCCTGTCAGGTACAAGATTTATGTATCAGCATATGTGTTCTTATTTACATTTGGCAGATACTGAGTATGTCTTATGTTCTCCATCCCATAGTGGGGTACTCTACCTGTCACTGGTGTCATGTGATGGAAAGGGAGTCTTTTGAGGATGTGGAAATTGGCAAGATCCTCAGCAACAACTTTGTTTGCATCAAAGTAGATCGGGAGGAGCGGCCAGATGTGGACAAACTTTATATGACTTTTGTTCAGGTCTGCATTTTAAAAGATAATATTATATTTTTTTTCTTATGCAACATTACATGTTGGATCAGAATATTGTTGAAATTAATTCAAAATAGTAATTTCGGATCATGTGTGATCAAAAGAATCGCATGCTTCTTCTGGAATTCAAATTGTGGGGTTTATTTTGTGTGACAGAGCTATTCTGCTTTGGTGTTGGATGATGTCAGCTCTCTTTGAAGCTGGTGTGAGGATTTTTAAACAGTCAAGGAATTGAACTGCTTCAAGTCAAAACAGCAATTAGGAATCAGGTGGTTAAATTGTCTGGCTTGAACAAAAGTCTTCAGACCAGGTTTAAGGAACTGCAGTCTTTACAGAAAGCTATCCAGGCAAGGCTGCAACAAATTCTAGATTTCTTTTCATACCAGGCATTCCCCACATTGCTATAGGAGAAATTCAGTAGGTTTTATTTGTCACTGTAAATGTATGTTTCTGGAGATCTTTGTGTTGTGGATGTTATGAATAGGATCTCAGTCAGGTACTGTAAATCGACTATCTCAAATAACGGTGAACTGGGTTGTTCAGGAGGAAATGTAGCTAACTGAAATAAGCATCTTCCAATATACTGTAGGTCTCGTCATTTTCTGGATACTCAATTACTCAGTTGATTGTCATAATTTTTGTTAAATTTACATTAGATCTGTTTTTTTTTTTTATCTAAGCAATGTTCACCAGTATCAAAGACAATGGCAGGTACTAATATATGTAAATGTGCATAGATTCAAAGTAATTCTCTAGTTTTTGCTTGTCTCTCCTTTCAGGCTACCTGTGGGGGGGGAGGATGGCCAATGAGCGTATGGCTTACCCCTGACCTTCGACCTTTTTTTGGTGGCACATACTTCCCACCTAGTGATAGTGGACGCAGACCTGGTTTTAAAACTGCATTATTGAGAATTATAGAGCAGGTCAGGTTTCCCTTGGCATATACCCAAGAATAAGATATAATATTTAAGGGTACAGATTTGTAACCTGAATTTTTTGCTAGTTCAGTCTCAGGAGGAGCCCTGAGCTTTCAGTAGGTCTGTAAGCTAAATTGCTTCAGAGGAAAATATAACTGTATAAATTGATAGAATTATTTTTGTTGTTTTTGTTATTAATAATAATAATAATAATGATGATGGTGATAATAATTAAAATAATCATAATAGTAGTAGTAGTAATAATATTCCCTGGTTTAAGCACATTTTCATGCATAACTCAGTATCTCTCCTTGCCTGCTATTTCATGGCATCTTTCTTACTCAGTGGCAGAGCAACAGGGAGGCTCTTGAGTCCAGTGGGAAGCGAGTCATTGAGGCCCTCAAAAAGGCCACTGCTATTGGTGCCCTGCCTGGAGAAGCCCCTCCACATGCCCCTGAAGTGGCCCAGAGATGCTTCCACCAGCTGGCACAGTCTTATGAAGAAGAATATGGGGGATTTAGGGAAGAGCCCAAGTTCCCCACACCAGGTCAGCTGGACTCTGTGATACTATCACATGGGCATGTATTGATGCACAGATGCGTCGTGATGAATCGATTGTTAATGTGGAAGTTCAATGCATCGATCTATAACTTTCAAATGAAGGTACTCCTACTTCAGTGCTACACAAACTTGCATTCTCGTGCTGCAGGTAGATGCACAAAGTGGAGATGCTAACACACAAATTTTTGAAACGTAGGATGGCAGGGAAGGTTCATTAATATTCACAAAGGAAGTGCTACCTGATGGTCTTTGTGCTACAACCTCTTTTTGGAAACTCACCACTGTTTTGTAGCACAGAACACTCTATCTAATGGTAGAGATAATATTTGCACTCCAGTGCTTTAGGAAATGCCTCTCTTTTGTAACACAAAAATGTCATTGAATGGTTTTTGTAGCATCATTATTTTTGCAAACTACAGCAGCAATGGTCAAGACCCTGAGGTAGCTAACTAGCTAACTAGAGATGCATGACTTATTTTTTTAACGTTAAAAAAATCAAAAATAAAGATATTGACATTGGTCTAATGTGTCAGTCTTGGCCAGTGCTCCCCCCTCTCCCTCCAGTCAGGTAGCACTTATTAAAGCATTTGATTTTTTTTCTGTACTGTCCAGTAGTTGGCCTTTTTGACAATCTTACCCCGGTTTGTTTCTCTATTTAATAATAACAATAAAAATGAATGTTCTGAGACTTCCTTGGTACTTCATTAATAGTGTGTAATTAAGTTCCCATGGTCATATTTGTGTTTTTTTCAGTGAAGTTAAAAAAGGCTTGAATATATGTAATCTAAAAATCGATTGATTTTTTTGAACATGCGTTGGTTTCTGCAATGCAGTTTCTCTCGAGTGACTCTACGCTGCCTCCACAGTCAACCTGATGTTCCTCATGTCGTTCTGGGCGACGAACCGGTCCACATCAGAGGGGGTGGAGGCGCTGCAGATGGCTCTCCACACAATGCGGATGATGGCCCTAGGTGGCGTTCATGACCATGTGGCGCAGGTACTGCAGCTTAACCTCACCAGCATGTGTGGGCCACAGTTCCGCATCTGGTGCATTTTATCTTGAAATGGCACTCTATTTCAATAAATATGTCCCCTTATTGAACATAACGTTTTTACTGGGTTAAATGAAAGGAAGGAGCTTGATGTGAAGTGTGTTTTTCTCGTCCCTCCTGCCATGATCAGTAGGTCAACAGGCTCTTGTCCCGTCCACATGATGTCAACAGACTAGAGCATTAAAAATGGAAGGCTTCCCATATTCTTTAAGAAAACACTCTTATTTTACAGAGGCTGCATTCTTTTAATTACTTCCTGTTATTGAACTACACTTTGGATTATTCATTACATTTTTGTCTGGCGTCTCTTCCGTTCTGCTGGATTCCTTTCTTCTTCTTCCTTCTTTTTGCTGTATTTTTTGCTGTCGGCCTGGTTTTTCCATCCGCTACTTGCGTTTTTTTTCCTTCTCCCTACACTCTTTGTTTGTGTCCCGGCATCTCCCTCAGGGTTTCCACCGCTACTCCACGGACTCCTCCTGGCACGTTCCTCACTTCGAGAAGATGCTGTACGACCAAGCACAGCTGGCAGTAGCCTACATCACCGCCTATCAGGTTGGGGACACCTGTGTTTGTGCAAGAGCCTTTTGTGTGCACTGCCTCACACTTGCCTGTGTTTTTCAGCTTCCTTTCTGTCTGGATCTAGAGAAGGATTAGTGTAATTCTAGCATCGCTTTTTCTCATTGGTTGTAAATGAATATATGTTCAAGTCCTGTAGTAATTTGCACTTGAAACTGGATCATTTTGAGCTTGTATACTAATCCCCATTAACGGATGTAATGCATAGTTCAAAGAAGTGAGAATTTGGCTGCCCATTGGACTCTCATGTAATCTTGACGACATGGGTCAGAGTTGTTCTTTTCAAATGCCTTACTGTTTGCAAAAATGCTCTTCAAGACTGATGTATGCTGATTGGGCAGGTTTCTATATTGCCACACTATTCCTTCTGTGCCCAAAAATACCAAGCAAAGCTATATGTCCTGCAGAGCCTGGTTGTTCTGAAGGACACATCTCCCAGCAGGAAGGTAACGCCGTGTCCCTGGGGCACAGATGATCAGTCACGGGCAAAGCATATTGTAGCTACATCAAATCTGTCTTCGAACAGAATGAGGACTATGGTAGACCATGCAAGGAAAAATACACACCATGCCACTTGGGGACCACTACTAAAGATATTGAATGTTTAGTGATGAAGGTGAGGCTTCCAGTGTGATGCAGATGTGAGGTTGTGTAAGAGTTAAAGGACCAAGAGTTACATGTATTTATCCAAAGTGACATAGAATTGTGATAACAGGGTCAGTCAGTCCCTGGGGCAATTTGAGCTAAGGACCCAACTATGAAATTGCTCTGTCAACCGTGGGTCCTAAACGATGATCTTCTGATCACAGGCGTGGTGTCCTAACCCGCTGGGTCGTGCACCAACCATCATATGGGTTACCTGTGAAGTTCTGTTTGTGGTGTTTGTTGGTATTGGATGCTCTGATTCCCCAGAGTAGTTATTCAGCAGATTTATAGCTGTGAGGTTTTTTTAAGATTTATTTGTCACATACATGATTAGCATATTTCACACATCAGGCCCCTTGGCTGGTGACACTTTTGGACACATACTATAAATATTGCATATCCTTCGTATCCCAAATTATTCCCTGCCCCTACTTTTGTCAACTTTTTTGCCTGCTTCTCTGCAGAATATATCTATTTCTTTTGTCTGCCACTTGCTGCTGTGGTTTTTCCTTTTCATTTTTCTGTGTATACAGGGCAACTTCCTTTTCCCTAGGCATTATCCAGTTTAATATAGGGTAACCTGTTTTCTAAGGGAGCGGCAACTTAACAAACGCGCGTTTGTCATTATTTTGCGTGGCTCAGCGGTTTTGGGATGGCACTCACGAGCAATTCTCTGTATTTCTGCTGGGACAGGTGTCCGGGGAGCAGCTCTTTGCAGATGTGGCTCGGGATGTGTTGCGCTATGTCTCCAGAGATCTGAGTGACAAGGTGAGTGATCTTGAATCCCCTCGGATCGTCCCGCCGCGGCACCTGGTCGCACAAGCTCTGCTGACGCCGCAGTCGGCGTACGCCAGTGGCACAGAATCCACAAAATTGGGTCAGCGAGGTCTGCTCGTCGCCCTGCCTGTTGGCCATTTGCTGTGGAATACTGTGGTTTTCCAATAGACAAATGGCTGGCTTAATTAAGGTTACTTTCATATTGATCATTAAATTTTTTATATATTTTGATACAACTTTTTTCCCAACATTATTATACAAATGGAAGAACTGAGTTGAATAACATCAAATGTGTATATTTCACAGATCATGTTCTACAGCATTTCTTGCATGCTAGTCTGCCCCTGTGAAGAGTATCGGTGGGATTACCATTGCGTTTTGTCCTGCAGTCCGGAGGTTTCTATAGCGCAGAGGATGCAGACTCTTTTCCCACGGCTGGGGCTGCTGAGAAGAGGGAGGGGGCCTTCTATGTATGGACAGCAGGGGAGATCAGGGAGCTGCTCCCAGAACCTGTAGAGGGCGCCACTGGGGGAGCCAGTCGGGCTGACATCTTCATGCACCACTACGGTGTCAAGGAGCAGGGCAACGTGGCCCCTACCCAGGTATACACCCACTCTCTGTGAGTGTGTGCTGGAGAGGAAAGGGAGAGACAGCATGTAGCCAAGAGAACCAACAGTTATGCAGAAGGGTTTCTCTTTGGTCAAGTAGTTTAGCCTAGGAAGTGAGATGCCCTCTCTCTCTCTCTGGGGGTAAATTTAGTAACCCCACTTTATTCCTTCCTGACTTCCTGTTAGGACCCTCACGGCGAGCTGTCGGGGCAGAACGTGCTTATTGTGCGCTATTCTCTGGAACTGACGGCTGCCCGCTTTGGCCTGAGTATGGAGGAGACAAATGAGGTGTTGGAGGAGGGCAGGGGGAGGCTGGCGGAGATGCGGAAGACCCGACCACCGCCTCACTTGGACACTAAGATGCTTTCCTCCTGGAACGGTGAGGGGGTGCAGGGTTTGGTTCCCAAATGACATTGATAGGTATATGGGCCATTTGCATGTCAGTGAAAAAAATCACATCTGACTAGAGATGAGCTGATCCACATTTTTTTCAGTTCTGATCCGAATCTGATACACAACTTCCAATACCAATACATATTCCAATACACAAGGTCTTTTTACTATATTTTAATATAATAAATATGTACTGTATGATATAAATATTTATACTTTATGTATTATTAATGTTTTTTAACTAGTTAAAACCAATGAAAAAATGTATGCCAAAAAAGCTTTAATTAGGTTTCTGGTAACATACATAATGTACTGTTCCACCTCATTTGTACATCTTGTTTTAAGAGTGTTGAGGCATTTGCAGTTCAATTTGAATATCTGCCAAGTGAGGATACGCAAGTGGTGAATGCTTAAAATGCCCCACAATTTTTCTCCCACTGGTAACAGCGTCACTCATCTTTGTCATAGCAGCCCCTCATGTATCACAAGCAGTAATGAGTGTGCAAAACAGCCCAAGCTCGCAACTCCCAAGTCATCCATTGCTTTTTTCATATTACTCACAATTGCGTGCATTTTATTTAGTGGGATTTTCCAGTAAAAGCTACTTCCACCACTCAAACACTGCAGATCACTATGCTACTAGTTGTTTTTCACAGTGGTAAAATACCTCCAGATCATCTCCCTCTCACCTGCTGTCGCTTCACCTGCTACAAAGGATATGCACATGACATCACAGCAGGTGGAAGTCACTGCGCTCATGACCACTGAATGACAATTAGACTGAGAGACAGCGTCATTATGGAGGTATTATTGGTGCAAAACACCTGAGCATCTGTAACAGTGCAATCTGTAGCTGTAGAAAAGAGTCACACATGTGTATCAGTAAATTTGAAGTCACAGGATTTCGACAAACACAACGTTTACGCCTTCAATTTTCTCGCTACTATATTTTCTTTTTTTTCTAGCGGAAACACAAGTCCGTAATTACAACTCCTCGAATCTGCTTTCAAGTACTGTTCTCTCGCATGCTCTCACTTTCGCACCAAATACCTCAGCGAAATATGGTGCAAAAGTAATTCATACCTGTAGGGCCAGGGGCGGGCACTATTCGAAGATCAGATCGAGTACCCTTTTGGCCAATTAAAGGAACTCCCTTGGGCACCTGTTTGGGCACCGTGTCACGAGATCTCGCGATATTACAACTTGAGATTTCTCGTCGGAGTGAAGCGGTCTCACGAAGGTGCTGCAAATCTGCTGCTGTTAGCGTGTCAGCATCTGACTAAATTACCATAGTAGATGCCCCAGACACTTTTAAATCTTTTGTGTGGCAGCATTTTGGGTACTGGCAAAAAATATAAATGGCAAAAGGGTGACAAACAAAACACGAACCATCTGTAAGCATTGTAGGAAAATAATGCCGTACAAAACGTCTAACGCTACTAATATGCAAAGCCATTTGCAGCACCATTATAGCTCTCTATGAGAAAGCTCTCATAGCTCTCTGGACCAGTGAAGAAAATATTTTTTTTAAAAAAATTTATTGGGTGCATTCGACTTCATGCAGCCACTTACAGTACTGGCCTAAAGCAATGCATTCTGGTCCTGATGCAATGCATCATGGTTAGATTTTTATTGTCTGCTGCAAAACGTCACCAACTGGGCCACAACCCCCAGGTGATTTGGGATGTATTCAACATAATTTTAAGGGTGTATGCAAGTACAAAGAATTAGGATGCAGGGGGTACGCACACTATGCTACTGTGTGGCTGAAGTAGCGGCCAGAAGTCGTACTAGGTGGAATTGGCACTCAGAAAAAAAAATTATGTTGCGGACAGGAAACGAGAGGCTAACAAACACAATTTGGACTTACAGTTCTCGTCGTTCGTATGTCTGAAAATTTGTAAGTTGAAAGTTCGTAAGTAGAGGACCGATTAAGAGTAAGGTGGTCAACTTCTGTCCAGAACTTGTGGAAATTCCTTCAGGACTGTTAGAGAAGCATTTCAGGTGGCTACATCTGGGAGCTGATTGAAAGAATGCCAAGAATCTGCAATGCTGTTATGGAAGCAAAAGGGGGCTGTTTTGAAGGGTCTAAAAATTGAGAAAATTTTTAGATGTTGAAAACTCCTCTTACTGTTGCAATATTTGATATGTGTTACTGAATTGCCTCGTGGCCTTTTACTATAAGGTAAATGACATAGCTAAAATAAAGACAAGTGCATTAAAGGCTGGTATGTCCACACTTTTGACTTGGACTGTGATGTTGTCATGACTCGGTCTCTGATTTTAATAACACCATTACTTTTATGTCTTGTTATATGGAGCTTTTTATTTCCAGTGCCCCCTCTGCCACATTGATTTTATCAGTCTTTATAGGTTGTCCAGGTCTTGTCCCAGAGTAATGCACTCTAGGAATGTGATTAATGAACTGATTTCCTAATTAAGAGTAGGCCGAACCGTGGCTTAATTGAAATGTTTCTTACATCGACAAGCCCCATTTCTTTTCTAATTCACTTCAATTTAAGCTTTCACCATGCAACCTTTCCTTATCATTCCATTCATTCATCGAACGTGAGAGTCCCACTGCTACCATTGAGCACTCTCAGCACTGCAGGTTCCACAGGGTCTTAAAGGAGTCCCTTCTGGTTTTCTCACCATGTTTGGGCAAAATGGGGAAGGCATCTTGGTAAATAGTAGAATGACCGTGTAATCCTGATGTGGTGTGTGTTGACGCTCTGTACATGATGTGCACGATAATCTGCCGCAATTCATCTTAGTTAATCTTGAGATTGGCAGAGTGCTTTCACCTTTTTACCCTGGAGCAAGGCCCTCAGTGGCTCCTGAGACTGTGTGACCATCTCAGAAATGTATGTCACATTGGATAAAAGCAGCTGCTACATAAATAAAAATGCAAATGTAATTAGTGAATCTTGTTCTGCTGGGAATATCAGCCTTCTTCACTCCCCCATCTCCATCTTTATAGGGATGATGGTGTCAGGGTTTGCACGCGTCGGCACCGCCCTGGGGGACAAGCCGCTGGTGGAACGGGCGGTACGCGCTGCCCAGTTCTTAAGGGGCCACCTGTGGGATGAGGCCGAACGCCGGATCCTACATGCATGCTACCGCAGCGACAAAATGGAAGTGGAGCAAATGTGAGTGTCCCTAGACGGCTTCTTTTCTTCGCTCAGCTAGTGCGTCACGGAGCACATCAAAAACCAGCTTCTGTGGAGGGCCGGATGTACGTGCCGAGGTGCTGGCATTCGCTCAGGGCATGACGTTTCAGTCCAAGGGGCACAGGGAAACGTCTGTGTTGCAGGATACCTCTTATGTTAGTTATAAACGCATCTGATTGCCATCGTCTGCAGCCACACCACACATATTTGTGCAGCACGCGCTAAAGCCAGGCTGCTGGAAACGGAGGCTGCAGAAAGTCTGTGTGGATTTCTGTCATACCTCGCTCTCCATGAGAACAAAGGAGAAGTTTTTGCTCGCAGCATTTTCATTCTTTTTATATAAAGAAAAAAACTACTTCACAGAATCGGAAGCCAGCTCACTGTCGGCCGTGCGCTCGGAGAGCCGAAATGTGTCAGACCGCTTTTAATTTGCTCCCATCTGCCGCTGGAGGATTTCCTCTTCAGAATTTAATAATTCCAAGGCACCAGAACATTGCCAGATTGAAGATGATTAATTTATAGGAAAGTCTGCTGTTTTCTGCTGATTGCGTGTCTGCTCTGCCCAGTTTCTGCAGCACCGGGACTCTGTTTCAGCCTCAGCTCCCCCCCAGAAATGTAACATTTATGATTCAGCCGCCATCCCATCATGCGCTCAATAATGCTGTGCAAACATACGAGAGCAAAAACAAACAAAACATGTATATCTATATTTTGCTCTAGCACCATAGCCTGTAACTCTTATTAGATATGTTTGCATTACGTATCGAACACTCCCCTTTCGATTCAGCAATGCGAAATATAAAGCAGCATGAAGGTGATGTCGCTTTGTCGGTGGCCTTCCGTCCAAGACGTCGTCATGAAGTATGGCTGTCATCTGGCACCGTGACTGTTTGGCAGTGTTATGAGCACAGGTGAGACTGAGAGAGAGTAAACCAGTCTGACCTGGCATGGTACCTGAAGAAGGCGAGGATGGCGTCACGCTGCGCGAGATTATCGAGGTGTTGAAGGAGGGGGAGCAGACAGTGCAGCTAACTCTACACGGGCTGCTGGGTTAGGCTGCCAATCTGTGAAGCAGTGCTTAGGAAGGAAGAACACATTGTAAATGTACATTTCTGCATATTATTCTTACTAAAAATGATGATGATATGGGTAATGATGATAATACTTATAATTATATCCATTATTAAAAGGCAGCGCGATGACTCAGATGGTAACACCATAGTCTCAAACCCCCGTGGTTGCAGGTGTGATTCCCGCTTGCAGAACCTTGCGGGTAGGTGTCTTAAGAATCACTCATAGTGTGTCTGCATGTGTGTGTGTGTGTGCGGGTTTGTTTTTACCGGATTGAGGGGAGCAAATATCCCCACAATTTGGTTAAATCTCTTACTTTTTAAGCTTTTGGGGACATTTTTCAAGTTAAAAGTCTGTTTTTATTTGGTTACTTATGGTTAAGGTTTGGGCTGGGTTATTATGGTTATGATTAGGGTTATACCCACAGAATGAATGGAGAGTCCCCACAATGATAGGAATACATGAACTGTGTGTGCATGTATATGTTTGTGTGTATCCGTGTGCGTGTGTGTGCGTGTATGTACATATGTGTGCGTGTGCGTGTCCACCCTACACTACCCTGGGATCGCATGCTGGTTGTTCCCCTGCCTTATGCTTCCTGGGATAGCTGCCAGCAAGGCACCGTACAGAATCTTGAATCGAGCAACATCGAGACCAGGCAGGTGCTAACTGAGTCATGGTCTTATGAACCACGAAAGACATACGGTTATAGATGACGTACAGTTTTTACTAGAGAGCCAGGACATTCCTCTTAGACTTTATGTAGAACAACCAAGGTGCTGTGATGTTGAGGTTTAGGAAGGGGAAGATATTGGATGCAGAATTTTTGTAAAGGAGCTGGTTGTTTGAGCACTGTTTACTGGCTGTCATTTAGATAATGATGATGCTGAAGGAATTATTAATTTTATGCAAAGCAGTTTACGGCCTAAGCTGAGTTAAGCAGTTAAATCAATGTGTATGTTCTTAGATTAGTTACGATACAGTTAAGGAAGTGAATGTAGTGGTGAAGTTAATACTGGTAACTCAGAATGAAGCAGTGCTACTGTAATTGTAATTAGAAGTTCCACTAATTTGAAACATGTTTCACATGATTATTTTTTTAAAGACTGAAGGCATTTGATGAAGGTCAGGAAAGCTAGCTTTTGAGAAAGTTAGTCAAAGGAAATGTTTAATTCTATTCATCTGGGGAGTAAGTGTGCATTTGATCAAAATGAAAAAACATAAGAACATATGCAGATTAAGCATAACACAAGAAAAACTAACAATTTCTCCAAAAAGTTACTAATATCTGGTTGGATGAATAGATGAACACCGTTTCAGTTCCCAAACCTCTCCTCACCTCATTTCCTAAATTCCATCCACAGTTCACTTAATAAACTTTTTTATTAGATATGTTAATTTCTAGTTAATTAACTGAATGAGGTATTGATTAGCTATACAAGCTATAAGGAGTACTACTGCTTGAGTTAAAATATATATGGGTGTATTGGACGGTTGCTGCAAATACTGGGGTGACTTGGGAGTGGTTTTCAAATGGCTAAGCTAACACACTTTTACAGCCGCAATACCATAGTTTTACACCAACACACAGATCATTTAAACATCATTTTTTTGACTGTGTAAGATTTTGCACGGTACTATGAAACACAGATGCAACATTTGTATTTTAGAAATTTTCTTATTTGGAAACATTCTTGTTATTGTTATCTCATTAAGCATCTATTAACATAGAATATAAATGATATCCTGACCATAGAAATATTAAATGCCTTTTCTTTTGGTCCCCGCAACCTAGGTGACTAGGACAAGCCATTAAAACAGGGCTGGGGAACCTGTTGCATGGAGGTGTGCATGCCAGGTTTTGGTATGACCTTTCCATCAGCCAATAATAAAGTAGTGGTTCTCAACTCCAGTCCTGGGGACCCACTGTCATTGGATAATTGAGAGGCCATCCCAAAAGCACGTACCCACACCGGCTCTCCATTGATAAGGTTCCTCACCCCTGTGTTAAAAGGTACAGGTGGATGAATAGATGGATTTTCTTTTGGTTTTCTTATGAAATGTTGTGATATTACCCTCCTACAAATAAACTCCTTTGTTCCCTCATCCCCACCGTGTACCTGATTCATGAGGTCATGTGAATCATTCGCTGCCGAGACAGACACACCATACATCTACATTCACTCTGGCTGTTTAGCTGACTCTCTGACTCTCCATCGACAACACACGAGCTTACTGACTGTCTGTTCATAGACCGTGTTTTAGTAGCCTACGGTCCAGTGATGGTTACGTGTGAGATGTCGAAACTGGGCAGCTGATCTGACAGAACACCTCAATGAAAGGGAGGACCATTTAGCAGCCAGACGATTTCACTTCCCCCATGGCACCCCCCCCCCCATTCACTACCCACCTCCTTTTTTGTTGTGCAACTAAGCCCTGGAGCATGTGTTGAAACTGTTCTGCCAGCACTGTTTTAGGTGTTGCTATGTCTTCCTGCACCGGCCTACACTCAACTACTCATGGTGTAGCAAGGAAAACTGCCCTGAGAATTTGTACAGGTTAAATAAAAGAATAAATAAATAAATATTTTAACAGTACCCGAATAGATATTTCTATGTATTACTTTTCATGTAAAGCATGCTAGCTCTCTCTGCTGTTGTCTTGCCCCAGTGAATCCCCTATTGCAGGCTTCCTTGATGACTATGCATTTGTGATCTGTGGCCTACTGGACCTGTATGAGGCCACGCTGAACACGTTCTGGCTTGGCTGGGCTGAGGAGTTACAGCTCAGGCAGGACCAGCTCTTCTGGGACAGCCAGGGCAGCGGTTACTTCTGCAGCGATCCCAGAGACCCTACATTGTTGCTGGCACTCAAGCAAGGTAAAGCACTCGGGTTAGCAGGAAGGTAAGTGGGCAGAGTGGAGGGTGGGTCTAAAAGGCATCTTCAGATGTGATTTGCTATTTGGCTGTCATTCTACTTGATACTTGACACTCTTGGGCCCTTACACACTTCCCTTATCTCCATGACATTATTAAAAAGAAATATTTCTGTGGCAAATTCATCCCCGCAGGACAATTTCTGGAGCTAAAATAATTTTTGGCATATTTCCTCGAGTAACACATAGGAAATTAGTTTCTTGCCCTCGACTTTTTCTGAAACGATCGATTTTTCCCTACGAGAGAACAGAAAAAGTGCAGTAGATATGGGTTGTTCAGCTGAATTGGGCCCATCCTCATGCCTACAGTGCAACTTTCATGGCATTAAGCTTGATCCTGAACGTTTTAATTGTCTCCGGTTCCACTAGCCGCCTGGCCATTTATAACTCCCACACGTCAGTGAAAAATGTACCTTTAGCTATTTTCCACCTATGTCCTCTTACACTGCTAAACGTTCAACCCAAAGTAGGTACTGACGTCAGCTTTATTGATTTACCTCCCATGCGGCTGCCTCTGACATCTCGTTTGTTAAATTGCACCACCCCTGAATAAATTTTGATTTGATTATTTTGATTTATTTTGATATCGTGCCGCATCAGTAATGCTTTTAGGTGGGGGCGTAGGTGGGTGGGCGTAGGGGGGTGGGACATTTGTTAAGGTGGGACAGGAAAATGCATTTGAGGGGTGTAACTGCCTGAACACGATGTCCTTAACAGCATGGTTCCGTATTTACTTCCCTGGAAGGGAACATGCGTCCTGATAGTTTCAGAGATGCTCCACGGGGGGACTCTGTCTTGACAGATAACCCTGTGAAAATGGCCCTGACGTGTATTAGCCAAGGGGACAAAAGCGAGTAGTTATTTATTTCTTTCGTCTTTCGTCGGGTGACCTGCCATAACTGCGAGCTTAGCTGGAAAGCTTTGCTGCTTTAGGTCAGGCTATCCCAACAATTTGCTAAAACATGTTACTTTTTAAGCTTGTGCAGACATTTTTCAGGGCAAAAGTCTTGTCGGGCGGCTGTTCTGCCTCCATCATCATGAGAAAGGCGACTTCATGCCCGGAATGCTTATGCCAGTCTGCTGTACACCCCCTATGTTTAACCTCTTTTTCACACGCGCTCGTGATATGGCTCTTATCATCAGAATAGTAATAACTGACCTCTGCCAAAGCAGAACCTTCCCCATTTGTACCGGTTTCATGCTCCCTTACGGGTTTATTCTTGTTTGAAAAGGTTATATTTGCTTGGCAGCCTCTCTCGTGCTGAATGAAAAACGTGCCTTAGCACTGTCACCCAGTGGAGTATTCAGTGAAGATATCGAGGTTAAGTACCTCCTGTGATTTTTAGCGATGTTTAAGCCGCTGCTTGTGCTTCTCAATGTCTGCTTTTGTATGTGCGCATGGCTTTAATTGGTCGTGTGCAGATTGTGCTACTGGACACAGTCTTAAGCCTGAGGCAACAACATGGCCTGAGGCTTAAAAACGGTTCAGTTCAGATGAAACTGGACTTCCCTACATATTTTTTCGTGGCTCACTTATTGCATCATACTTATTTAATAAATATCCAAATATGCTTATATACTATATATATATAGTATATATTATATACTATTTATATAATTATGGTAAAAATGTTGAATGTTATTTTAGTTCTGTATGGCTGCATCGCCTGTACATTTCAGGAACCCAGGAGCACACATAAATTGTAACCCTTCCTTCTACCCCAAGTTGCTTTGAATCAAATGTAATGGTTACAAAGTTTGTGAATTAGCGGTGTCTATATATTTAAATAGACCTCCCATAGTTACAGGATATGTTCAGATACTTATGTGCTGTACTGAATGAGTGGTCTACACTGGTATTATTTGTCTTCAGACCAGGATGGTGCAGAGCCCAGTGCCAACTCTGTCTCTGCGATGAATCTGCTCCGTCTGTCCCACTACATGGGCAGGCAGGAATGGGCCTCTCGCTCAGAGCATCTCCTGGCTGCGTTTTCGGGTCTCCTGGTCAAGATGCCCATCGCCTTGCCGGACATGGTCCGTGGCCTCATGGCCCAGCACTACACGCTCAAGCAGGTGAAGTTCGTCTGCATGCTAATCACAGCTACATGCTAGCAAAAGATAACAGCATACACATCAATCGACACGTCATTCTTCTGGATGGTGGTCTGTTTGAGTGGAGCTTTTTAGGTATTTTTTAGGTACTGTGCCAGGGAAGGGTTTGTCATCCACAGGCACATACGGCTTTTGCAAAGTGTTGCGATGCGGGTCCACAACGTACTGAATTCAGTTCCAGTGCTCCTAAATGCCTTTTTTTCCTGGAGAAATCCTTTTCACGTAGCCCTTATATGCCGTAACCGTGGTGTTCGTTTTGCCATGTGTCCATGCTTCAGTTAAAGAGCCTGTCCATCACCAGCAGACTTCTGAGTGTGCGTATACAGAATCACACTCTGGAGAACAAGCTGCAGGTTCAGTTGGGGCCAGATGGACTGGCAGAGACACCTGTCCGCCTCATTACCGGTAGCCGGCGGCCGGGCTGACCCACGCCTCCTCACTCTCTCCCCCCAGGTTGTTATCTGTGGCCAGCCCGACTCTGAGGACACCGCATCCCTGGTTTCCTGTGTCAATTCTCTGTTCCTGCCCCATAAAGTGAGTGGCTGTTCCCCCCATTGAGCATGCGTTGTGTGCGCAAGAGAAACCCCTGGAATAGCACATGAGAAGCCAGATCTGTGGCGTGTGACATGTCCCAAGGCAGGTGGGGGGGGGGGGGGGGGGGAGACATATCGCTGGCGGGCCGCG
>JAODKF010000103.1:12144554-12163218 GCA_026779585.1 Mormyrus proboscirostris
GAACACAATCGGGCAGGAACACCAGGTAATGAGGTGGGCGTGGCACACGGGAGGATCGGACGGAGCGGATCATGACATATATATATATATATATATACATAATTTATATAACATATCTACATTATATATATTGTGTTTTATTATACAGTAATATATAAGGTAGAAGTGAATTCAACGATTTGAGCAGTTTCCAATGCTGAGAATAAATATTTTTTTTTAATTTTGCAGAGACGTAACACATTCAAGCGCCACCACTCCAGACTGTCATAAATGCTTTGTCAAGTGGAGATGTTTGTAAGATGGAGAACCTACTTCTAGAATTAGCAGGTGGCTGGACAGGCCCTGTGAAAGAGAGCGGAGCCCTTCTTTTCTGAGAATCGTTTTTATAATTTAATTATTAAAATGTGATGCAGTGTTACATTACATGGTCCTTGAGACCTGGTTATTTTTGATAAATTCCCATTATTGGGCTATAAAAGGCAGCTAGTAATTATGTGTTCAAAAATATGCTTCTTTTGTTCTGTGTTTTGTGATGCTTGTGAATTTGAGGAAAGAAAAAATAGTTGCAGCTCCCATAATTCAAAAGCTTTAAATAAACCAAATTGTTAATATCTCATCATATGACCCACACAATGATTTCATCATAACAGTGTCACAGGGAGTCACTTTGGATGACTGTATAGTCAATGTCTCTGTTTACTGTTGGGGTGTAATATTTTTATTTTATATGCCCAGACTGGCCGTCATGGTGAGCAGATGGGTTCACACACTGCCGCCGTTCAGCTCGAGTTTGTATGATTAAGAAGGCAGATATTTCAGTAAACAAAGCTACTGCTCAAATAGAAACACTTCACCTCACCTGTTTATAATACTTGCTTTCAGTGTGTTTCCGTGCCCCTCTACCCGATTGCCTGGGATTAGGTATTTTTCTTTCGAAATGAAAGGTTAAATTGTCCTTTGAGCAAATGAACATATTTTTATGTAAAAACTTCCATACATTTTACTGAATATTTAATGTTATTCTAGGAAGCAGCTTGAGAATTTTTTTTCATAAGTGATCCGATGGGATTTTTAGTTAAGGTTTGTTTTGCGATCTGGTAATTTGGGAATTGTGTTCGCTTAAGGTTTGGATGCTTCCGATCCCTATGAAGCAACAGTGTTTGAATAACAACTGAGCTTCAGATTTCAACTGATTTTTTTTCTTGGCATTGCAACCTACAGTTTCACACAAGGAGAAACCAAGTAGCTTTGAACACATTATCCTTTTGAATGTTTTCTTTCTTGGGTATTTATTGAGTGGTATTGTTGAACATGCTTTTTCATTTTATTTTTTGGATCCGCTAAAGGTCAGCAAATGGTTTATTATTCTTTGTGGGGGGTATGAAAGAAACAGCAAAGAAAAACGAATGAGAAGAAAATGAGCCACCCACTGAGTTTTAAAGTCTGCTGTGAAAGAACACTTTTGGCTTTTGAATTAGCTTTTTAGTCAGAACTGTGTCTTGGAGAAAAATATTTTATGTGAAAATAAGTAAAATTATATAACTGCAATGGCGGTTGTCATTGTTAATGTGCCTGCTGTTTTAATAATAAATTACATGTAAATGTACTGTGGAAAACAATGCAATGTGAATTTGAAATTTTCAGGCAGTTGGGGGTCAGATATCTCAGCAAGTTTCAGTCTGTCTGTTCTGGTTGCTGATTAAAAGTGACTGACAGTGTCCGGACTCTTTCCGTCAAAGACAGCATATTCAAAAATCAAAGTCAACACAAGACAAAGATTTGCACATTTGAAATGATGCTAATTAGTGTACTAATTACTCTACATACCATGGTGATGTTTTGGCACAGCTCTCTCATGTACTCTTTCAGATCTTCGCTTATTAGCTTTGACTGAATCTTGTCACTTTGCACCCCTTGATGTTTGATTGCACACGATCTGGATCGCACGTCTCCCTGGAAAATCGCGATAAAGTCATGTGGTGTCATCTCTTTGTCAGTATTTCTTAAATCATCTGCTGTCACTTTTAAAAGACCGTGCTGCCTCCGTTCATTGCTTTCATTAATCTCCAGAAAGTTGCTTCCTCTGTATTTCGTCACCGATGTATTTACAGGATACCATCTGTTTATGGTGTCACTGACAGTTGTGTATAATTATGGCTGTGCTGCACACACTAAGGTGTGGAACAGAATAAGCAGCTTTTAAAAGATGCCTCAGCAAATTGAAGAATCTGCATGGAAATATTGACTCTTTGGTGCAAGAAAAAAAGGTTACTTTGGTTAATTTGAGATTTCCTAGAGTCTTGTTATTTCAAAATGTAAATGATATTCCAAGTAAAAGTCTTCAGCAGGGTAAGGCAATGTGTAATCCCTACTCAGTCCTGACAAGAAGATGCAGTATAACTGCTTCCGCCCCAGAAAGCATGACTAATCGCATCATGATGACCTTGCAATGTGGTCTTTAGCCGCTTCCACGTTTGCAGGCCTTCAGCTTATTAGTCCTGGATGTGGAAGCTGAATGTTACCTTGAGCTTTGGGTTGGACAACTAAAGCTGGGGATTTTTTTACGTTTTCCTTCCAGTACATTCTCCCAGACAAATGAAGAGAAGTTGTATCATGGATTCCTATTAGAATTTAATGAGCACGTCCATATTAGCAGAGCAGGGAGGGAGATGAACGTATAATGATCTGTTTCTTATGTATGTGTGTATTGTGGGCATCTAGTCAAACCCTGTTTTTTCTCCCTGCCTGTGTGTTTGTACATTCGTATTCTTTAGTCTTGACTCTTGTTAGGCCACTTACGTTTCAGGTGCAGTTTCAGCTCTGGTTAGATAAGAAATTTGCTTTTTTTCCCTCTCATCTATCCTTTAAATTTCACAGCTTTGCATTCCTATGTTTAAGGAACAAGTGGAAATAATGCACACTCATCAGTAGGAGAGATACCCCCACATGTGGACTCATGGATTCAACAGTGAACTCTGAATGTGTCGTGATTGCTTCTGGTGCGTTGGTAGTGATGAGCAACCTTGGTGGGGTTGAGGGCTGAGTGCCAAGAGCAGGAGAGCAAGAAAGCCTCTGGAAACTTCTACCCACAGATACAGAGGTGACAGCCCAAGAAGGAAACTATGAGAAGCATATGGCATGGGGAAGCATTCGTGCAGCAGTTTGGGGAAATACTTCCTGTCTCCCTGTATTGCATGTACAGACCTGTCTCAGGATGACACAGGTCCTCAGGCATTAAAAGCACTATTTTCACTCCTATTAGTCAGACTTTGGTTTGAGATCTGAGCTGTGTCATGCCACCAGCTCTGACAGGTTTGAATTCCCCAGGCGAGTTGATCTAAATCCAAGGAATGCCTTTTGCTGATTAATCAGCTTCCCCTTATTATCCCGAAAGTGGAAGCTGCTCCGATTGCCCAATTTTTAAGTGACCCCATAAAGCAGATAGGGTGTTGACATGACATCCTTCTGGCTGTCAGTGGGAGAAGCAACTGTGATCTGCAAAGAGCCACTGCTGATTTCAGGGTCTGCCTGTCTGTTAGCATTTAGTGCAGAGGGAGAAGTCTGCTCTATTTCTCAAGCCCTCTTCTGGCCAAGAGACTTGGTTTGTCTACACTGATTTCTTTATTTGTGCATGTTACGTCTTATGTTGCCTGTCATGAGGTGCCAGTTAAGCCAATGACAGGCCCTGTGATTTCTGCCATGTTTCACTGCAGGCAGCTCCCGGGGATAACAGAAAATTAATGGGGCAGAATTCTCCACAAGCGGAGAACCCCAATAAGGAGAATCTTGTTATACTGAAGACACACTTCATAGATCCTTCCTTTGTGATTTGGTGTCCCATGTCAAGCATGTTTCTAGCAGAGATTCCCACCCTTCTGACACTACTTTTCAGATCTCCATTCTCCATCGTGACAGCTCCTTACTGTGTGAATTACCCCATCCTCCACCCCAGTTAACTAAGGAGGGGCTCCCAGACAGTAGTGAAGACAGCTAGTTATCAATCCCAGTGCCTTCTCTCCCTAGAGCTGCTTTCCTGTAGATGAAGATTAAACCGTTTGTGGCTGTTGCGTGGGAAGGAGAATGCCCTGTGAATTTCCCCTTCTCTTCAGCAAAAAGAATCAGCAAAGGCCCGGATTTCCCCTCGAAGCTGCATGAGCTAGATGCATCGCAGATCCCATTGGCTGCTGCAGATTACTGGTTCTGTTTGAGTAGTTTTGGGGTGCTCTCTGTCCAATATGCGTAAATGTAAGAGGAGAGGCATTACCTCACAGCTTTCCTTAATGTCCCTGTGAAAAACCTTTATCTCCTGGCCAGTGATGAGATCTACAGGACATGGGAACTGGAGGATACAAAAGGGCAAATTTATTAGAATCCTCATGATGTTAATTGGTCTCCCAAGCAACATTCAAAATATACATTCTCTTCACTTAAATAAGCAATATTAAAAACACACACCAGTCAGGCTGTTAAAATGCTTTTATATCCAATACACAATGTACACTTTACATTGTTGAGACAGTTAAAAGTGAGTATAGGAGCTTTTCCCCAATCCAAGACCTCTCTGTGTGACATTTGTGTTGCACGTCGCTACCATTGAAGATGTAGTATGTTTAAGTATTTGCATTTTATGAAAGAGCTACAATGTATAAAAGGCACTGTACTGATATATTGCCACCCACACTTCTCTCAGAGTGATGTTTTGATATGTTGTACTAACAAGAGATAACTGACCTTATAGGAGCATTATATCATTGGGGGATATATTAAACGATAAAGTGGTGTTTGCATGTTGTGGGGGGGTTTATACATTTAGCTAAATTACAGTCTCTGTAAGCCTGGGTGTTTGATTTCCTACATAAGTGCTTGTTATCCCCTGTTCCTCCTGTTCTCACCGTTTTGCCTCTGAATATCTGTCAGGGCTCGTTTTCAGATTTCTCCTGTACCTTCTCCCCTCACCCGTGTTTTATCCCTCTCAGGTCTTGATGCTGGCAGATGGCGACACAGACGGCTTCTTATACCAGCGACTGCCTGTCCTTGCCACCCTGAGGCCCCTGGAGGGCAGAGCGACTGCCTACGTGTGCCAGAACTTCACCTGCACCCTCCCCATTACCTGCCCTCAGGAGTTGCGGAGGCAGCTGCTGGAGTGAGGCGTGCAGCCCCCACGGATGACCCGGACACCAGAGCCGAGGGGGAGGGAGCTTCGTGCAGAGTTCTGTAGCAGCTAAGCTTTGCCTTCAGATCCCTTGATGTACCCTGCAAAGACAAACCACTATAGAAGCAAAAGAGTTCATGCCATGAATAGATACCAGCTTGGAGAGAACACATTCATTAAGCTCTGCTGATGCTCTGAGAGCTCACTGGATAAATTGAAGCATAGGATTAGGGATTCTGTTCCAAAAGCTGACCCCTCAATGTCACGTAGCCGTCCCTTCCGGGTGCACACCATCCCCTGACTCCCTGGGCTGTAGCAGAGGTGCTTTGCCTTTGCTCATCACTTTGTAAATAATGGAAGCCGAATGCACAGCAGTGGGATAGAGTGAAGGGATGACTGTCACTACGGATGTGGCTGTGAGCCCGGGGCTGCCCTTTCCTGCCGAGGACTGCCTGTCTGCCTGTGTTTTCCTCACCAGCGGCAGGATAAACAGTCATGCAGAACATGTACAGCACTGCTTCAGAAATATGATGAAAGCCATAGCCTTTTACTCGAAGGATGAATTCTAGTGTCATTTGAGTAATGTCAAACCAAAATAGGAGGATGGGTGATATTAAGGATATGGTCAGTATCGTAGGGGTAAAATTACTGCTTTTAGAGGTGAGCCGTTTGTCACAGTCACCGTAGCCTCTGTCTGCATAAACACAGCCGTCTTACTCGGGTCAGCTGTCTAGATACCATGAAAATGCTAAATATGACATGAAACCTCAACTTTGTTTTCTAATTCTTATAGATGCACCTTGAGGCAGGGTACAGATGTCTTTCTTAGTGCAGTGGTATTAAAATTTTTCTAAAGACTCGAATATGTGCCCTTTTATTTCCTATATTTTCCTCTACTTCTTGATCCGGAAGCGACGCGAGTCCAGGAGCGATGCAAATCTGGGGATTTTCTGAAGGAGGTGGCGCGTTCCCTTGTGTCCTCCGGTGAGTTTCGCTACTGGCGACAGGAGATGAGTGTGGAACATGAAGCGGGGTCCCACTGTGACACGACTGCGATCCCAGCGCTGTGGAAGGCGGAGGACGCTCCCGTTCACAAAGCCGCGCCATCCAGACATATTTGCCGCTCTCAGACGCTGGTCCTGCCTGCCAATTCCCTTTCTGGCAGATACACCATGGGCCATGCTCCGCTGTTAAAGTGTTGGTGAGGGGCTTTCTGAGAAGGACAGAAGGGGTTTGTTCTAGGTCTGTCACATCCTGACTTTACTTGTTACTTGTCAGATTCTGTATTGTCATTCTCATCACCACCCCCACCCCCACTCCCCCAAAGCTACCACTACTCAGTTTCACTCTTTGAACACATCTTCTACTTGCCACGCCAGCAGATCAGGAATGACCCCTCTCTGTATGAATGTGGTGCATGTCTATCCAAAAAAATCACTACAAACAGGCAGCAAAAGACAGGGTATTTGTTTGTGTGTCTGCAAATAATATTTTATTAAGGCCTGTGAGCATTAATTTAAATGTCAGAATATCTTCTTAATCCAGGAAATAAGTTTGCCAATTCAGCAACGTGTATACTGATGCAAATAGTAAATGGACAGTGCATTGGCTTGACAGTAGACACATTTTTGCCTAAATAAAATATACATAAGTCTAAATACAATGTACATAATACCTTATGAATATAATCACAATATAAAAGCAAACCTGCTTTTAAATTGAAATCAAAAAATCAACTGAAATAAACTGAATAAAAAAATGTGCTCTCGCCTATATTTCAAATCATTTTACCTTCTGGATTCTTGACCTCAGTCCCCCCAATACTCAACCCAAAGTTATACCCTTAATTGACTATTGCATTGTAGCTGGAACTTGCGCTTAAATTCAGTAAAACCTGAGGGAGCCTGTTCACTTCTCTAAAGATGGGCAGAGATGTCAGGCCGTGTTCCTGCAGCAATATGTAGAAACGGTTTTTCCATCTTGTGTTTGAGCGGAAGTTGTGTTCATGTTTCCCCTCAGGGTTATAGGGCCCGTGGTCTTTTGGAGATACATTTGGTTTGGTCCTGGCTGTATCAGTGCAGAGGCCCGACTGTTGGACTCACAGCCTGACTTATGAGCAGCTATAAACAGACTTAAGCAGATCAATGATAATACTCATTGTCCTCTTGCTCTGCAGATGCAACCAGTATCTTTACCTCTTAGGGGATGGGCAGAAGGACCCTGTGGCAAATGTGCCCCAGGGAGATCGTTACTATAGAGGGCTTCTTTGTTTGGGTCTGCACATGGTGAACCCTGTCCCCCATTTTGCCAGCCTGCTAATGAGACCACAGGAGGCCCATGTTACCTAGGGCAATGCCAAGCATGGGGAGATGTGTCAGGAAGCAGCAGAAGGACATGAAGAGAGAAGAGATCAGCGGAAGAAGGGGCTCCCTGAGTGTAGGAAAGAGACAAATCAGAAAATGGGAAGGATTCAAAACAGGTAAAGCATAGTGACAAATGGGGACTGGAATAGAAACACGTGTCAGACATATCTACAAAGGAAAGCTGGTTCGAAGGTGTGACTGAGGGTGCACTTACTGAGAAATTGCTCAGTGTATTAGATTACAGTCATTTGTGCATTGGGTAGACCGTTGATTAAATCAGATAATATACAGAATATTTCAAACTTTGAACATGTTAATGACCTGGTACTTATTTTGGAGAGGCTTCTGCAGAGATGACAGAAATATTGTAAATGGTTACACAGCCTACATTTGGAACTGTGGGCCTTTGCAACCTGTTTGGCCAGGATAATTATTAGGCTGCATCTCTTGTACATTTGCGGAAGTTCATGACTGGAGGAATTGATTTCCTTCACCATGGACCTGATTGGCAGATGACTGGTGGACTACCTGCCCTATGAGGCACAGCAAGGGCTCTCAGCAGGGGTGGTTATAGATTGTGCTCCATTGATCACCTGCATGACAGAAACTGACAGAAAATAATATTACATCTTGCACCGAGAGGCTTAAAGGGTAGTATAGACCTCCAGTAAGGAATGAGATGTAAATTAGCATTTGGCATTTATATTTGCATGTTACTTGTTTTGAATGTTACTTGTTTTTACTTTTGGTCTCATTTTCGCTTTATGTGCCATTTTTCATTTGCTTTGTAGTTTGAATTTTGATGTCTAATATAATGACATAGGCCAAAGCCATATACTTGGCATGTACCATTTGCAACCTTTTCTAACGTTTCAGATTAGCCAGGGTTACAGCTGCAGATCTTCTTGAGCTGGGTAATTTCCATTGTTGTTCACAAATAGAAAATATGACATGTATGTTGATCTCTAAGCTCCGGTTTTGACTTAAAAGGTGATTGATCTGATTTTTGTTATTCCCCACTGGCTGAGCCTGGCTGGATATAATAGGAATATGTCCATACATATTCATCACCGCAGAAGGTCAAGGGAGCAGAACGCAAATATGAGCTAGGCAGCAACAGTAATTCACTTCACTGTGCTGGGGTGCCACTGTAGATGTGACATTTTGCTGAGTGCGGTGTTGGAATAGGGCAACTCATTTTGTCTGCGCGTCTAAATGTGAGACAAGTTTGGAGTGTGAGGGAATGAATCACCACCAGTTGTCCGGTAGTCATTGGCTGATCGCTCCTGGACAAGCTTGTCTGTGACTCTTCTATCAGGATATGAATGAATCCAGGGATTCTGTCAGTATCATAGCCTGTATGCTTTACTACCTTGGTTACTTTCATATACGAACATTACATTGGGGGAAAAAAATCACACATGCTGAATATAATGTTTTATTTATTTATTTATATGCCCAGTCACTGTTGATTAAATCATTTGTTTTCAATTTTGAGGATCACTGATATTCTAGCAAATTCTTTGTGTGGTGGATAAAACCATGTGCTGAGTGCATCTCTGTAAGCTGTAACATGGTGGTGGCGGGGGAGAGAGGCAGGGAGGGAGGGGTGCTCTTCAACTGACAGAATGAACCTGACAGTGCAAGATCACTCAAATTGTTCCATAATTCAGTACCAGGGAACCCTAACAAAAGCAGGGGCTGGAAGATAAAGGCTGACAAAGACAGCAGCAGAGGAACGGAAACTCCCCATTTGTAGGCGTTATATAATATATGGGACTGTGGGATTTCATACCCAGTACTGGAAAATAGGTTTGCAGAGCTTTTGAATCCAAAAAAGCAAAGCCTACTTGAACAGATACCATTTGGCCTTTGTACAGTTCAGTATATTAATCGCATCCATTGCACGATTTATTTGACAAATAAATAAGTAAGTGCTTTGAAGATTGTGCAAGATAAATTGTGCAAAAAAAATTAACAGGCTAATCGGAAGGAAATGTGTAACTGGTTTATTATTTAGATATTTAGGAAGGGGGGGTATGGCAGGCTTCAGTGACAATGAAGGAGAAATGGGGCCTAGATTATGCCAGATTTTTCAATGTAGGAAATTGATTTTAAATGGAAAACTACAATGAAAGGACAAGTTATTGCTTAGCAGTGGAGGAACATGCTCATCTGCAGTGGCAGCACGATATACTTAAAGTCCTGGCTGATGTGGGCCTTGAATTTCAGGTGAAGTATCCTAGTCTTTAGAAACAAGTTAATTACAATAAACACAGCTCCAAGGTCAGGGTATCCAGCTACATAAAGAGGAGTAGGAGGGAGGAACACAAATACAGGTAATTACCTGTATTTAAAGGTATGTAAAGGTGTACAACTAAGTAGATTTCCTGTTCGTTCTCAAAGGTAAGGGAGATGGCATTTGTCAGGTAGATCATTTTCAGTCATTTTCTGTCAAGGATTTAACTGGGAGATGCATCCTGTCACGCTTGCAAGCTAATGTGCAGTTGTGCAGTCAGGAGGTGACAGCCGGGCAGACAGATTAGTTCAGTGACATGTGGATGGTGCCATCTTAAGCAGTGATATGAAAGCCAGAGAATGATCGGCAATGAGTAGCCTTAGGCTGTGGAGAAGAGCAGCAGAGATTTGGACTGAAAATGTACTTAAGCCACATATATGAATACTTTGATGAGCCAAAACATTATGACTACTGCTATATGAAGTGCATAATGTCTTGTAAAAGCAGTACACGTAAAGGTCAGTGGAAACATCAGATGGAAGGCTGATATTTGATATTCATACTTGAGTTGTTCAATGCAGATGACATGAGCAGGAGTGAAGACCTGAGTGACTCTGACAAGGGCCTAATTGTCATGGCAAGACGACTAGGTCAGACCATCTCTGAAACAGCAAGGCTTGTGGGGTGACCATAGTCAGCTGTGGTGATAACCTACCAATAGGAGAGAAAACCCACAATCTCCAAAGGGGTGTTGGGCAATCATGTGAATGATTCATGTGGTATGAAACAACAGAAGGACTACAGAGGCACAAAATGCAGATAATTTTAATGAGGGTTATGGGGGTATTCTGCAATGACACAGTGCTTTGTGCTGCGTATGGGGCTATGTTTATGTCTGTTTTATATCATGCTCATAAAAAAATGAGTTGAAATCAAATGACTGAGTACCAATTAGCCAGATGCTTTTGACTGAAAGGCGTCATCATCGGCTCTGTAGCAGAAAGCTGCATTGCTAAAGCTGTGCTGAGAAGAACAGTTCCTGGTAAGTGGATAAAAGCAAAGAAACAAGCAAAAGAACTAATCTGGGTGCGGAAGCAGAGCTGTACCCTGTATCTCTTTCTTTTCGGGATTTATTATGTGTTGCTAGCAAGTTTTTGCATACTAGATTAGTACTAGAAGGATGGGAGCTACTGTAAAATGGAAGCCCTAGTTCATCATGTTAGCCTAGTTATTTGAAAGAGAGAATGGAGTCTTCTGAGGTCAGTCCTAAGTCACATGAATATCTTGCATCATTATAAATACCTCCTGACTCCTTCTTATGTTAGAGGAAATTACGGATTAATAACTCAGCGGGTCTTAGTGAGCTGTATGTATACCAGATTACCTAGTTTTTCAGCTTTGGATGCGCATAGAAATCCAGGAGATCCAACAAAGGTATGAATATTCATTCAGAGTTATTGGTGATATTTCCATGTCTGATAACGAAATTCCTGCATCATTATATTCCCCTCTACCCTCCAACTGCTTACCCAGTACTGGCTCGCAATTAGCAGAGAACCTGCATGACGCAGGAAATGTGCAGGAATCAAACCCTCAGCCCTGGAGTATGTGATGGAACAAGACAACTCACTGCACCACGCAATTTTTATGTTGTAGCTGTAATATAATGCTTGCATTTCTAGCTTGTTAATAATTACACAGCAAATTCATTATAGTAATTAAAAGGGAATAGCTCATATTATGCAATGTATTTCAAGAAATATTGTTGACTAGTTATTTATTGCAGCTGTAGCCATATGCAGTGCAAGGAAGCCTTTTCAAATAAAATACTGCAGTCGGATGTTGCTTATAATATTAAAATCTTTCAGATTGTCGATTTTATCTCATCACTTTCACTGTGGCACTAATTGGACAGTGGAAATCATTATAGCATATGGTCATGAATGAGGATATCGAGGCCAACATGCTCTGGTCTGTCCTGGTCTGTGGGGCTTGACGATGTCGTCAATCGAGAAGATGACATAGTAAGAAATGTAGTCGGGTGTCACACTGTGGGAGCAAGTGTGGGTAGGCAGCACCGGCCCTCGACATTTGCCTGACATTTGTTGACATTTCTGCAGACATGTAAACAAGAAAATTTGTTTAATTGATCAAAAAATGTTGAAAAAAAACTGTTGATGCACAAATGTCAGCATTAAGCAACATCTGCTCTATAATATTCAGCTATGTATCAATAGATTCTGATTGTGATCATGTGAATCATTAGATGAACAATGATTCTTGAAAAGCAGCTTTATTAAGATAAGACCAGTGCTTCTCTGGACAACTATACTGGTTTTATGTTTACTCCGGCTCAGTTAAGTCTTTTAATTAATAATATCAAAGGTATTAAATGGTAACTGTCAAATTCTGTAGATGTGCCTACTTTATGATAATAAGTACATAAATATAGAGAACACTAGATATATTTTCTTGTCAATCAAACAAACATACTCTATAAAATGGCTTTTAGGCTGGTTCCTGTCCCAAGAAGAGCAGGGCATAGAGAGAACAGCTCAGCTAGGATCCCTCTCCATTTCAGGCATTCTTTGTATATGATGTAAAGAAGCAGACAAATCATTTGTTGTCTTTATATATACAATATAATTCTCAATCATCTCTTTCCGGGAAAAAAAACATACATGTATGGAATGTGGACATGCATATAAACACAAGCCAGTTGGGGTGGTTCTTTTTTAATCTGAATGAAACGTAAGCTCAAGTATTTCTATGAAAGGAAAACTGATGAATAAAACATGTTATTCTCTTTTAATGTCTTGCAGAAGCCTGTGTGTAGATGAAGCTAGAAGCACCTTCTATGCCACTACATAGCAAATTATTACAATGGGCCACATCACAGCCCACAAAGTGTCGCCATTTTAAATATTGTTTTTATTCAAATGAAACTGGATGATAAAATTAGGGATGGCACGCAGTTGTAAGAGCTTATTTTGGCAATATTAAGTTTGAAACAATGTGACCCAGTGATTGTGTTTATGAGGAGAAGGTAATTGATAGGGAGAGGATTGAGATAAATAAACTCAAGGAGTAGTGGTGTTGTCTTGGTAGCTTAAAAAAGATGGTGTGCGATTGTTGGGAACACAAATAAATGAATTTGCCTTTTCCTGCAATTGAAATGGAACCTAGATTCTGGGCTCTTTGGCAAGACAAAGTAGAACAAACTGATTCACAAGCATATCCATATGATAAATGAGGTGAAGTGAAGCGAATGAAGGGAATGACCACTGAGAACTGCAGATATCGGGTGCCTCTTCCTCACAATACTGTAAAACAGACTGTCGTTCATTTGGTAACACTTTACATTAACTGCACCTTCATAATGCGTTAATATTTATATTAAATGTTCAGTGCACTTTCATAATGTATTCATTAAGTATTCATAGAACATTCATAAACATCATGTATGTATACCTTAACATCCTAACTCCCTTTAACAGCTGTAATATACATTAATAGCAAACATTATACAATAATAACATACATTATAATTGTATAATTAATGTATAATAAAGCTGTTATGGGATGTTAGGATGTTAAGGTGTACTTGCATGCTGCTTATGAATGTTCTATGAATGCATTATGAAGATGCATTGAATGCATAATGATTGCATTATGAAGGTGCAGTTAATGTAAAGCGTTAATGGTAATTTAATTGCGATTAGGTATAATAAATAATGCAAAATAATATGCATAATGAATATATAATATCACATACATATACACTACATGGACAAAAGTATTGGGACACCTGGCCAATAAATCTACAGGAGCTTTTATGACATCACATTATAAATCCATAGGCATCAATATGGTGTTTCTACCCCCTTTTCAGCTATAACAGCTGCCACTCTTTAGGAAGGGCTTTCCACAGGAGAGTGTGTCTGTGGGAATTTTTACCCATTCATCCAGAAGAGCATTTTTGAAGTCAGGCAGAGATGTTATATGTGAAGGCCTGGCTCTCAATCTCCATTCTAGTTCATCCCAAAGATGTTTAATGGGGTTGATGTCAGGGCTCTGTTCAGGCCAGTCAAGTTTTTCAACACCAAACTCACCAACCGTGTCTTTTACGGACTTTGCTTTGTGCACTGGACCACAGTCATGCAGGAACAGAAAAGGGCTGCCTGTTCCCACAAAGTTTTTGAAGCATGGACTTCCAAAATGTCTTGATATATTGAAGCATAAAGTGTTCCCTTCACTGGAACTAAGGCACCTAGCCCAACCCCATACCATTACCCCTCCTCCACCAAACGTTACAGTTCGTACAATGCAGTCAGGCAGGTAACGTTCTCCTGGCATCCTCCAAACCCAGACCCATCCATCAGACTGCCAGACAGAGAAGCATGATTCATCACTCCAGAGAACATGTTTCCACTGCTCCAGAGTCCAGTGGCAGCGTGCTTTACACCATTCCATCCAATGCCTGGCATTGCGCTTGGTGACGTGAGGCTTTCATGAAGCTGCTCGGTCATGAAAGTCCATACCATGAAGCTCCCAAGCTGCACAGTTCTTGTGTTGAGGTTAATGCCAGAGGAAGCTTGGAACTCTGTTAGTTATTTAGTCAACATAGCGCTGGTGACTTTTACACACCATGCACCTTAGCACTTGGCAAACCTGCTCTGTTACTTTACGCTGTCTGCCACTTTGTGGCTGAGTTTCTGTTGTTCCTAAATGCTTCAACTTTTCAAAAATACCACTTACACTTCACAGTGGAATATCTAGCAGGGAAGAAATTTCATGAACAGACTTATCGGTGGCATCCTACAACAGTACCATGCTTGAATTCAATGAGCTCTTCAGAATGACCCATTCCTTCACAAAAGTGTTTGATTTCATTGACCTGTGGCATTGGGTCTGAATGAAATGCCTGAATTTACTGATTAATAGGTGTGTCTCAATACTTTTGGCCATATTGTGTGTAATAAAGTTTAGTAACAAAATAAAAAAAAATTATGAACCACAAAAGGGATGACAGAAAAATATCTGGAGCATATCTAATCGATGAATGAATCTGAACAAATTTTTAGATGAATGAATTCAGGTGAAATAATTCAGTGACACAAATCATGACTTCCATCTCTACAGTAGAGTAATCTTAAACCTATTAACTATTCATGAAATGCAATAGGTTCTAAACAATTTCACACCCTGCACCACACTATAACCTGACCAGCACCCTGCATTGGTTTGCCTCCATTGGTTTGGGCTAAAACCAGACTTCATGGATCATGTAGATTGTTCTATTTTAAATCAAAGAACTAGCTATACAAAGGCAAAAGATGTAAAAGTGCTAAATGTAAAATGTCTACTAAGCAAATTGCTTGTATCTTTGTATTGCAGCTAGTGCTGCTGTATTCTTAATCAGATGGAGTGATGAACACTATAGCTTTTGTAGCACAATGACCTCACTAACCTCCAGTTCCCCTCCCTGCTGAGCCCATTGCCTCTGATCTGTAGACCATTTGCATCCATCCCTGGTGATTTTTATCGAAAGGCTTTGATGAAATCAAGGGAGTAATTTACATGGATTCAGATCAACTCTCTCAATTGCCACAAAGTCACAAAAATTCAGTGATCTGAGTCCTAAATTAGCTGACATTACTGGGCATGACAGAACAAACGTCAACAACGACTAAAAGAAAGTATGAAGTATTGACAAGACAAAAAACTGATTGGAACAGTAGTGACCTAAGGAAGGTATGATTTAGGTGTGTCAAATCGATTAGTAAACCTCATACCACTCGATACTTTCTGTCTCTACTCTTCAGGCGACATCAGGTGATGAATATTTTTTTGTTCGTTTTGCTCTTTCTCCCTTTAAGTTCAGTAGGACTCTCACCCCAGTATAACCAAGCATGAAATTAAAAATAAAATACAGTTTGCATA
This sequence comes from Mormyrus proboscirostris, assembly GCA_026779585.1. Classification (NCBI taxonomy): domain Eukaryota; kingdom Metazoa; phylum Chordata; class Actinopteri; order Osteoglossiformes; family Mormyridae; genus Mormyrus; species Mormyrus proboscirostris. The sequence goes on from JAODKF010000103.1 coordinate 12,160,252, forward strand.
AGAGAAAAAATGTTTAAAAAAAGACCAAAGTAGGAAGTGAGCAGTGGACTTTCACAAATTCATTAATTCCTACCAGAGCCTTGCCAGTTCATGAGGCCCAGTACATCTCTAGGGGCTGGATTTACCATTCTGCTTCAAGATCCTGGTCAATCCTCTTGATGAGCTACGAAAGCCATCCACTGAATATCTTAAAACACCCCTCCCCCTCAAAATTTCAACAGGATATTGATTCTGCTCCATTTTACCTCCATTTTACTCATATCAGGGCATATAACAAGGCAATATTTCACATTTAATGAGAGAAGGATTTTTTTCCATGAGAATGTGAGAGTGGTTTATTTAGTACAAATAGAGAATAAATTGGGATTTTCAAGGGCCACTTTCTTTGCTGAAAACCCTGCAGGCAATAATACCTTTAATGCTAAATAACTTTGAATCTTTTAATTTAATTTTTTTTGACAAACATCACCTTATTTCATTACTTATAATTTGTCCATTAACAAAAAGGCAATGACCGTACATGGAAAAGAATAAAACCATTAGTCATTACCTAAAACATCAGAGTAAGCAGTTAATGCAATCATAAAACTGTAAGTTATAGAAGAAAGATTACTATATCAGTTATCATACTGGAAGCAGAATCTCATTTATTGCTTGTTCATACTTAACCCCTATTGAAAATAAAATTTCAGTAAAATTAAAATAGTTTCCTTCTTGATGTGGATTTCTGTGATATGCATAGACACTGCAAAGTTCTGAGGTGCCACTAGAGATTTTTTAGCCCCCAACCCAGATCCAATTAAGCCCCAATTTATTTGGTCCCATGTTACTCAGGGGCTCATGAAAAATAATAACTTTCCCCCTTTCCAACACCCCTGATAAAGCTTATAGTTGGCAAATTCAAAGTGGCGGTACATAAATAAATTACATATGCCTGATAATGTAGACTGTATTGAATATGCAGTAAAAAAAAAACACATATTACAGGGCAGAACATGCTGGTCTGAAGTCCTTCCCTGCTATTTTCTGTACCCTGGCAGGGGATGCAGAGCTGTCACTAGGGCATGACACACCTCGGCATTCCCGGCCTCATTTGGAAAGCAGCAGCTCAGGTTCTTTGCAGAGCCTGAGGTTCCCCTCATCAGGGAGACAGAAAGGAGTCAAGGAGTGAGCAGGGGCAGCACCGGAGGCTAGGCGCGTCTGTGACATCACCTCTGTGTACCTCCATTGCCCCCTTTCAAAGAAAACTATATTTTGTTCTTGTTCTGATTTTCCACACGGACGCCCATATTTGTTTCCTGATATGTTTGATATTCCTACAGAATTTTCAGCTTTTTTCAACATTTGTGTATCCTACCATGAGTTCTGATTTTTAAATAACGTTCCCAGGCTGTGTTTCATTTCAGCAGTACTTTGAATGAATTTCTTCTTTGCGCTGACCTATCTGCTAATGTCATTGAACATTCTAAACAATAAGGGGAAAAAAGCCCTTCTAAAAGCCTCAAAAAAGAGAGCTCCGTGAAACAGCTTTCATTTTTTTCTGCTGAGCCATTCAATACAGCCATTTTTATACACACTTGTACATTCCCCTACTGTCAACAGCTGCTAATCCAGTTCAGTTTGCCGTGATCCTAAGTGTATGAGAATCAAGCCCTTGGCTCACTTCCCAGCTGTGTCAGGCTTCCTAGGATAGACACTGAATCACCACAACTCTAGCTGGATATGTGCTTATTAAAAATGGATAGATGAATGAAGGAATCCTTGAAATGTTGAAATCATTTACTGAGATTATAGTATCAAGACTTTCCTAGCTGTACTTTGCAGTAATTTTTCTTACCCATTGTAATCCAATCTTATCCAGTTCCTATAAAACTCTGACGCTGATATTATCTCTACTTACAGACAGCTTAGCAAAAGGAAAAAATAGCAGCTGAAAATCACTAAAGCTTTTTTTTTTTTAAACACTTTTTCTCATTTGGTACATTGCATATGTCAAATGCTTTAGGCTAGACAGTGTTAACATGTCATTCGTAACCGAAAGGGAAAGGAAGGTCCTAATAAACCAACACACTGCCTCTGCCTCATCCCTGTGATAACTAAGCATTAACAACATTGCTGTTTGAACTAAGATGCATTATGCTTCATTAGTGAACTTGTAATTAGGCAGATGACAAGGATCTTGGGTGCAGAGAATATTACTTTTATTGGACAGCCCTCTTCCTTCAGTCATGAGGAGTCGCGTCTGTGAGGAAATTTTGGATTCAATGTATTGTTCAGTGATGTTGTGTAAAGTATAACATATTCCTAGCTAATATTATTGCCTGCTTAATCATATATTAATTTATACATAAAATTAATCCACAAAACCAAACAAATTGAAAATATGATCATGCACAATTAAAACTGATACGAATCAATCGAGTGACTGAATTCCTGAAGAAAATAGATCTTGTGGTCTCTTTTCGTTTTACGGTAATTATTGCATTCTGGACCAGACACTCAGTCTATTTGAATTCCAACATCAAATTTCTTTGCGTATGTGTTTAATTAATGAATCTATAGCCGAGAGCTGTTGCTGCCTGGGATAGGCTCCTGTCCTCCCTATGAGCCTCACCACAATAAGTACTTGAAAGAAGAAGAAGAAACCAAAGATGATGATGATGATGATGATGATGCATAAAAGAGCTCATTTATGATGGGGGCATTGGGGGGCAACAAGCAGCTGATGTTTCCATGCACTGATGCCGATGTTTTTCATGTTTATTAAGTGATGGCGTAATACACAAAATGAACTTATAGACGCGGGGATTTATGTATTTCGAGCAGCTTTCATAAAAACAGGTCTTGTCTGTTTGTAGGGATAAGCACCATGGATCAAGTACCCTACTGAAATAATAATAATAATAATAATAATAATAATAATAATAACCCTGAAATAGGCTGGAATCTTGTATAGTACCCCTGCAG